>CM046454.1:36230502-36315502 GCA_025506515.1 Flaveria trinervia | reverse complement strand
CGTGCCTATTAATTCGTATGTCTTGTGTTTTTATAAAGATAAAATATATAATGATTATCATTAGTCTATATCTTTATATTATTAAGTTAAAAACACTTTACAAAGAGTTTAAAAGCTTAAATTTTATAAAATACAAATTACAAGGGTTTAAATGGTAATTATGCAAAGTTAAAAGAAATAAAACAACCCAAACCCTAATCCCTCACACCTTCGGCCGCGATTCCACCCCTCACATCCCCTCCCTTTGCGAATTCGACCAAGAACAAGGAACTGGCTGCGCTTTTGGTTCGGTTTCAAGTCATACAACAAGTTAGCAACATCAAATGGTGTTCCTTTGCAAGAATTAAGGTTAGTTTTAATAGTTTTTGTGGGATTTTCATGTTGGCCGAACCCTAATTGATGAATGGGTGTTCATGATGTCGAAATTGATGTTGTTTGATGATGTTCGTATGTTAGTTAGATAGTATACATGTTGTTTAACGTTGATTATGCAAGAATGATACGTGTTTGATGAATTGATCATGAACTTTAATCCAAGACAAACCCTAATTCGAAATTGATGTGATTATGTGAGATTGATGATTGTTTGATGAATGTATGATGATTAGTAGGTTGTATGAATGCTAGGTTACATTGATCTTGCAAGAAATTGATGAATTGAAGTTGGTGTTATAGGTACTAATAATAGTAACTTTATTTTCATGACATGATGATTTGATGATGGATTGATGTTGTTGATGTGTTTAGGATGATGTTAAGGTGTTAGATTGTTGATATGAATGCTAGAAACCTTGGAATGGAAGTTGTAGTTCATGTTTGCCAAAAGAAGAAACTTTTGATATTGAATGATTGATGGATTATGATGATTGGGTATTGTTGATCATGCTTAGATGTTGATATGAAATTGAATTGGTGTATTATTAGTGAATTCATGAATACATTGGGTGTTCAATAGATTTTAGAATGTACTTTCCCAAAAAGGAAACTTTAATTGCACAATGTTTAAAAGATGATAGTTTGAGCATGTTTGGGATATTAGGAGAATGTTAGTATGTTCACGGATGATTTCTGATGTAATAGAACATGTTAATTTAGTCGGATGGGATGCTTGAATAATCATGGGTGATGTATGGACTTTGATGATCATGTATGATGTTGATGTTAGTTAGTAGTTAAGACATCATGTTTGGGATTGGAAATTGATTATTGTGGTGTATGTTGAATGCAATGAACATGGTTAATGAATATGATTGTGATCATCCATACACGCGTGCGAATCTGAGGCCCCTACTTAGTAGGATTGGCAGGGTTTAGGATGTGAAGTCGTGAGTGGCTCACATGGCTGTAGTGCTTGATTTGATCTTTGTGTGGCGTGTTAGTTATGTTATAACTGATGGACTTGTTAATGTTTTAGATTCGCATGACTTGTATGATACTTGGTAGTATGATGATCTAAGTAATACAACTGGATAATGTAGCGTACATGTGATCCATTTGAATGTTAACCATGTATGATGTATGAGTATGCTTGCTTAAAGGGTTTACAACACATAATGTCACCAATTGGTCAAACGGGTCAACTGAGTCAAACATGTTTATTTTCTGAAACCTTGAGTCTTTGGTTGTAGTGTGCTTAGGGTTATACATGTTCTCTGTTTACACGTACTCATGTACTTATATGATCTAGGTAACCTCTAAAGGTTGCCTGTCCACTCTTTCTTTCAAGTAAACTATAACATCTCGTATTTTCTTGTTAACTAAAAGTTAACTCCATTGTATTCTTATAAGGGCCTTTATTGCTATACATGAATCTTATGGGTTACTTTTACTTATTGTTTTGAATTGTTTTTAATTCTTTAACTTGAAAGTTGGTAATGTAACTTATTACATAATAATTAAATAACAATCTTAATAATGATTTAATAATAATAATAATATTAACAAGATAAAGATAAGTAATAATAATAATAAAATAATAATAATGTTATATCAATAACTAAGAATAATAACAATTATAATGATATTGTTATAATTTGTAAGAATTATTAAACTTAAAAGTATAAAACTTTAATTTAAAAGTCAAGGGTTAGTTTTGTCAATTTATAAACCTTAAAACAATGTTTAAGGCATAAAGTGACAAAATATAAACCACAGGGACCATTTGTGTAAACCTTTGGATCCTAAAACTTTTTTTCTCCCTTCCCGTATTTCCGGCAGCCGTCGCCGGCGGAGCTCCGGCGAGGCTTAAAACGCCCCAAAATGCCTTTAACCAATACCCAAATCATCCAAATCGCTTCGTTAACATGATTCGAAACCCATATGAACCTTAAATGCATTAAAACGCCGGTTACAAACACAATCGATCGAGTAATCGGCAATCCATAAATCATCGAGTTGTTCGACATCTAAAACGCAGTAATAATCAAATTAAATGTATCATGATTGAACGTTAACCAATCTTAAGCTTCTATCGAACTCAATTCCACCTGAAACACTTTGAAGCCTCTCTAATAATTCCCTCTCTTCATCGCGACTATAACGCTAGGGTTCATCACCAATTTGTCGATAATAACTGAAATTGGAAGAGGGATTTCATCCATCAAGATCCTTGGAAGCTTCCTATGCAAGGAATTTGGATAATATCAACGATTGCAACTTGAACCACTTTCACCACAGTCGTGATTTGTTCTTCATTCGTGCACGTCGGTATCGCTTCAATTCGGGTAAATTAGACACATCTTTATACTCGGTATCACTTGGGAAACAAAAACCCTAAGTTGGATTCCGTAAACAACATCGATTTCATGTTCAATTTGGATTATGATCAAACTAGGGTTCATGTTGAAATTGGGGATTTCAAACGAGTATTGTTTAAAATATTTTAAAGAATGTTTTAAACATAACTTGGCTTTAGCCCAACTGGTAACCACCATCACTGTAACACCCCGAAATTTCTATTTAAACAGAAGGAAAAGAAAAGTAAATAAAAAGAATGGAAATTGTGCACAATGGAGGGGGATAAAGTGTACAAAGTACAAATCTTATTATTTTAAGATATTTAAGGGCATGGTCGCCCATATCAAGCAGAAAGCTGCTTGATCTCGGAAGAAGAAGAGAGAGAGAGCCTGGTTCTAGAGAGAGAAAGAGGAAGAAGAAGCTGAAAAAGAGTTACTTTCGGGATTCAAAGAGCTGAATCGAAGTGGGTCTCGAACGGGAAGAGTGTTGCTCAAAAGCTGCTAAAGGTGAGTTTCTAGAACCCCTCTTTTACTTAATTTCAACTGATTGGGGCTATTATGCATACAAGTGATGTTTTCAAGTAAAACCATGGATTTACAGCTTTAGTCCGAATGTTGTATGTACGTATGTATGTTTTAGAGTTGGCTTATGAGTTAGAGATGATGTTTAGCATGCTTAGATGGCCTTAGTATGTTAAATCTGTGTTTGGGTATACTTAAAATGATTATCTGGTGAAATTGGTAGCATAGAAAAGATTTCAGAATGTTCTGATGAACATGAACAGTAGACCATGCGCCTAGAGGTGGCTCATGCGCCCAAACAGTTGTCCATGCGTCCAGCATGAGTGGCCAGACGCCTAAGTGTTGGCCATGCACCCAAGGGTGGGTCATGCGCCTAAATAGTGGCCCATGCACCCAGCATCTTGGCCCATGCGTCTAAGTATTGGCCATGCGCCCAAGTGTTGGCCATGCGCCTAAATAGTGCCCATGCGCCTAAGTGAAGAAAACGCTAAGTGTGGACCATGCGCCTAAATAGTGCCCATGCGTCCCAAAGATTGAAACGGCTAAGTATTGGCCATGCGCCTAAACAGTGCCCATGCGCCCAAGTGCTTGAAACGACTAATTGTTGGTCATGCGCCTGAACAGGGCAGAAACACCCAAACAGTGCCCATGCGCCCATATTGTTTTATACTTAGAATTTTATGCTCATGCGCCTGGAAGGACCCATGCGCCCACTTTGGACTTGAGGTTTTCTAAGTGGTTTTTAAGGGGTATAATGAGAAGATAAGCCTGGTTATGATGTGATGGCTTACGTTTGATGTGTGTTATGTATGTATGATATGCCTGTATTGGTGATGGTGTATGTTTATGTTTATGTGTGTTCCTTATATTTATGTACGTCTTCCCTTGGCTTTGCGTTGAACGTTAATGAATGTAATGAAAGTATTATGTAACGTAAAGTGGAAATAATGAAAAGAGGAACGTAATGAATGAATGTGAGCATAAACGAATGAATGAGAGAAAGGATGGCTTGCGAAAGAAAGAAAGGAGGTTCACGACTCACTGAGGGTCGTTAGCTCAACTGTGTGTGTATTATAACGTGCGATCTTGGCTTACTCATAAGGGGACATAGACACAGTGGGAGTTCAGTTTTGGTAACTGCTCCGATACGTGCGATGTGGTATTTACTGTGTGCTATGTAGGGTGCGATTTTGGCTGCCTCATGTGGTTTTTATAGCGTGCGATCTTGGCTAACCCGGGATGGCGTGCGATTCCGGCTAAACCCCGAGAGTTCTCACACACACGGGAGTCGGTCTTCGTGTCCACCGCGATGTGCGATTGGTGCGATATGTGCGATGGACGGCATAAGGGTAGCGTGCGATTTTGGCTGCCTCATGTGGTTTTTATAGCGTGCGATCTTGGCTAACCCATGAGATAGCGTGCGATTCTGGCTTCCTTATGTGTGCGATTCGTGTGATATGTACTTAGGGTACGATGAAGTGAAGGTGCGATAATGAACGAAAGAGGTCCTTGTCGCGTATCCCGCACTGTGTTAGTCTTCGGACATGAGTCGGGGGTTTGTGTGTCAGGCCCCGGCACAGTATCAGTCTTCAGACATGAGTTGGGGGTATTGCATGAGACAGGATATAGTTTGCGTACTCCGGTACTGTGTCAGTCTTCGGACATGAGTCGGGGCTTTGTGAGCAGGCCCTGGCACAGTATGAGTCTTCGGACATGAGTCAGGAGTATTGCATATGATGAAACTGATGGATGATGAGATCCGTGTCGCGTATCCCGGTACTGAATCAGTCTTCGGACATGAGTCGGGAGTATTGCATATGATGAAACTGATGGATGATGAGATCCGTGTCGCGTATCCCGGTACTGAATCAGTCTTTGGACATGAGTCGGGGATATTGCATGAGATGAGATAATGAGGTGAGCGACTTTGTGTTGCAACAGAATCGGATGGAGTTCAATCTCTGTGATTGACTAAATGGGATCTTTGCCGTGTATCCCGGTGTTGGGTTAGTCTTCGGACATGAGTTGGGGGTTTGTGAGCAGGCCACGGCGGAGCATCAGCTTTCGATCATGACTCGGGGATATTGCACGAGACAAGATTCGAGTAATAAAGAGTAATGAACGAAAGAAAATGTATGAAAGTATGAAAAGATGAACGGTGAATGTAGTTGCCTCAGGTACTGGAGTCAGCTTCGTGCATAATGTTCGGGGTCTATGATAGACCTCAGGCCCAGTAACAGCTTCGTGCATATTGTCGGGGTATTGTACATGTCACAAGATGTAATGATGTGAACGAAGGTTAACGAACGTAATGACGAAGATAATAATGATATTATCTGTATGTACGTATGATGCGTGATCATGAATGATGTAAAGTATTGTATGTTTTGAAAGAACAGTTTTTAACACATAAAAGTATGTTTTATTTTAAAACTAGAACTCACTCAGCGTCGCTGACTTTTGTATGCATGATAGTTGGCAGGTATATGTTGATGCTGACGAGTTGCAGGCATGGATGCATAAGTTACTGGAAGCATTTTGAGGCCGGCATCCGTATTTTGACATGTCATGTATTTTGAGATGAAAACTAATGTTGTAATTGACAGTTTTTAATTATAAATGAACATTTTAATTTGCGCTACAAAATAATGTACATTTTATAATGTTCTAAGTGCGATGAACCACCAGCTGTAAGGTGCCCGGGAACGGGGAGCCTTACAATCACTCCCACACAAGGGACCCAGGTTCGAACCCGGGGTCCCTCAATTCTTTTTAATTATTGAATTTTCAATCATTTTAACTTATATAAAATATTAATATAGTGTTTAATTACAATAAAAATTATTCTGTTAATAAAATATTTTAGAATTATTAAATCAATTTTAAAGGTTTTAAAATTACTAATTATTTAAGTTTAATTACTTATTTAAGGATAACAAGGATTATAAAAATATTATTGATTATTTAATGTAATTTAAATGTTATAAACTATTATGGTTCAAATGTAGATTATTTCAAACATTATAAATCTACATGTTTTAGATTAATATTATTGAAATAATATTTAATAGTTATTTAAATAATTAATTATTCATTTATACATGTTATATATAATTAGTCATAATGTTATTCCTTAAAATTTTATTTGATTTTTTGAAACTTATAAAACAATATCACTTTCTATTGATTGTTATTTAAAGTCTTGATAATAAATCATATAAATCATATAAAAGCTTAATATAAATATTATACTGTACTTTTATTTTAGAGTCTTGATATTATATGACTTTTATAATAATCATTTAAAAAGTTTAAAACTCTATAAAATGATTTTAAATATTTTAAAGTCATTTAAAGTATGCAATTAAACACCTTTATCAAGTTTTAAATAATTGATTATTTAATTAATCATTCTTTTCACATATTATACTTAATTCTATTAATCAATAACTTAATTGTTGAGACATTTTTAATCATTCTTGGACTAATTGATTTATGTCATCTTTATTAAACAAAACATAAACGATTCATTATTCATTTAACTATTTAAACCCCCAAATTTCCAATTGAAACCTAGTTCACGTCTATTCGTTAATCTCACCTTTAAACTTAAAAGTAATTAGAGCCCATAACTATAGGGATTTAAGTTATTCGAAATGGTGACCTAGACTATAGTATGCATCAACCTTATAGAATCATAATTCTATCTTGTAAATGATATTTGTTTGCATGCTACATAATGCTATGCCCTCCTATGTGCAATTTGATGTCTTACCATAGGATTGCCTAAACATTGTTACTTGTCTCCCTAAACTTATCTTTGACCCTTTGATTCTCCCCGACAAATGAAGCTTTCTAAACTTATTCGACAACATGTGGAATCTACACTTATTATTGTGGGTTTAATTCCTTAGACTCTATGTCAAATCTATATAATCTCATCAAGGTTTTGATTTCATGAACCTAAGAAATATGTGTGACACATAGACACCCGTATCTTGGATTTCCTGGAAAAAGGCCTTCGGGCTAAGGTAAGCATATCGTATAAATCTCATTGTGTGACCAATTATGCTTACCTGGGGATTTCTGGAATGAGTGCTAAACTATGGTCAACATACACAAGTTTCTAAGGCAAATGGGTCAATTTACCTTGGCGTGTCAACGTTTCCAAAGGTAATGCGTTACCAAATAGAACCATCTGCTTTATATTTAAAATATCAAAAATCTTTGATTCCTTGGACTGGTTGATCATCGAAACTCTAATATCTTCTCATTCCTATCTTACAGAATGTTCCCGTTAATATTAAACTCGTTATACTTCTCAATTCCTACGTTTAAACAACGTTATACGTTGTGCACCTTATGTACCTATCTTCATAACCAACGTGTACATGGATCTTAATGTATCCAAAGATATTAGTCGTCTAAACCGAATGTTATTTTAAAACATAAAATTGTTACTTAGGGTTTTCAAAGTCCTTAAAGTGTGTCCCATAACTGAAATCATGCAATACCGAAAGGTGGAATACTTGCATCCGGGATACCTTGTCTAGGCAAGGTATACACATAAATTTGATTCAACCGTTGGATGCATTTATCTGACCTGGAATTCATGAGATGGGTGTTCGCTTATAGGTACGCGCGTCTTCCGTAAAGTTGTGGTTGACGTAACACTTTGAGAAGTCAACGCATTTCCCTTTTATTTTGAACCGAACGTTTACATCTCATTATTATGTTGAATCACTTTCGTCATTGATCTTGTTTTCCTGACTTAAACCATTCAAGATTTGAGAACCTAACACAATTAACTCTGTTATCCCGAACTTTAACCTTAATCCTATAGCAAGCATGATTAAAGTCGCATTGATGTAATTTAAAGTTTCTAAATTTCTAGCCGTATCCTCTTCGTTTGCTAAGTCTAGCTTTATAAAAACTTCAAACCGTTCGCATCGTAGGCTATGCAAGAGTAAGCAAGTCAACTTATGACTAAAGACACTCGTATTCCCTTAATGATTCTATATCATCAATACAGGGGTGATTCCCTTACTTGGTGATGACTTTCCATTCGCTATTACTGTTCTTATGAAATTTCATCGTCAAGACAGAAGTGAACCTCATACCTTGATGAGTATTTTCTTCTCTTGTTTTTATGAATTCATATTTTACAAATGGAATTACCTCCTTAAAATAGGAGTAAAATTTCATATCTTGATGATGGTTTTCAATTTTTGTATTGTGTGTTTTATGAAATCCCATCCTCTGAATCGGGGTGATTCCTTGTTTTGAGGATAGATTTCAATCATTTTCCTTTGGAACTCGTATTTTGTCACACCCTCAAAATCCACTTGCGGAGTTTTACCGCGAGGCGTGTCAACAAACCAGGACCACAGTCAATAGTTACTCAGAACGACTCTATATGCCATAATTTAAATGAAAACAACCAAAGTAAATAAATTAAACAGTGCGGAAGCATTTTGAAAACAACCAAAGAAATAAAAGTATAATTGTGGCAAAAAATGTGCCAACCCAAAAGAGTAATCATTAATCATTAAAATGATAAAATTGTCTTGAAGACCGTGTCATAGAATGCAGTGAACCATGCAGTGCTCCTATGGCAGGCAAGCTAATGACCTGAGAATAGCATACTAAAATGTCAACACAATGGTTGGTGAATTCAAGAGAATATTCAAACATAAACAGTTTAATAATAGAGATATACAAGTAGCACATTGTAACAGATAGCTAGTCCATTAACAATAAATATTATTTCATAGTGATTTTGCAATTGAAGCTGACTGTGTTGCGTTGTTGCCTCCTGCCACGACTTAACAGGTCGTGACAATGTTCATTAGGACAACTTGCACCCGGTTGACCTCGAGTCACACAGGTGGGGCTCGTCAGACCCAATAGTACTACCCAAATTCCCCGCTATTCAATATTAACAATTCGAAAGTGTGAGGACTTTTCCATGATATCAACACTATATAATATTATACACACTAATAATATAAGTGTTTGTGATTTACCAGTATGCTATCTCCCCCAAAGAGAGTAAATAAAAAGTGGGGCATGAACTCACTGATATGCGTATAGATACACAGAGTTTGACTTGTCAACAGAATAGACAGACAACCTTCAGAGGTACCTAGATCATATAAGTACATGAGTACGTGTAATCAAAGAACATGTGAAACCCTAAGTACACTACAACCAAGGACTCAAGATTTCAGAAAAACAGACATGTTTGACCTAGTTGACCGTTTGACCCGTTGGTGACTTTATGTGTTGTAAACCATTCAAGTAATCATACACATATATCATACATAGTTAACATTCAAATAGATCATATGTATGCTATATTAACCAGGTGTATCACTTAGATCATCATACAACCAAGTACCATACAAGTCATGCGAATCTAGAACATAAACATATACACTAGTTATAACACAACTAACATGTCACACAAAGATCAAACCACTCACCACTGCCATGTGAAGCCACTCACGACTTCCCATCCTAACCCTGCCAATCCTACTAAGTAGGGGCCTCAGATCGTACGCGTGTATGATGATCATACCATATTCATTAACCATATGCATTGCATTCTACAACATCACACAATCAATTACAATCCCAACATGATATCCTACTACTAATCAACATCCAAATCATACATGATCATAAAGTAAATGTCCAAATATCATTCATGATTATCCAAAACATCCCTTACAACTATTTTAACATGTTTCATCACCTAGAATTCATCCATGATCATACTAACATCTCCTAACATCCCAACCATGTTCAACTATCATCTTTCACATTTTGTATAAATAAAGTTTCCCTTTCGGGAAGCACATTCCAAAATCCATCAAAAACACTCAATGTATTCATGAATTCATCATAATTATACCATCCAAGCTCATAACCATGTTTAGACATGATCAACAATACCTAATCACCATAATCTACAATCTTCATAACAAAAGTTCTACTTTTGGCAAGCTATTGACAACAACATCCATTCCAAGATTCTAGCATTCATACACAATCTAACATCTACTCATCATCTGAACACATCCATAACATCATCCATCACTAGATCATCATTACATGAAAAATAAAGTTACTATTATTTAGTACCTATGAACATCACTTCAATTCATTCACACCAATTTCTTGCAAAATCCACGTACTAACATTCTACAACTACTAATCATCATACATCATCAAACATTCATCCATCATGCATAATCATGCCATTTTCGAAACTAGGTGTTGGACCAAAAGAACCATGAGCCTGATCAGAGAAACCTCTAAGTCCCACAGGACATCACAACAGCTGAAGAAGACCTGATCAGCTGTTCTACAAAGTCTGAAGAATACAACTGCTGAAGTATTTCTGAAGTACTGAAGACAAAGACTGAGACAACAGCTGAAGATCTAAAGTCTGAAGACTTCAACAAGTACTGAAGACAAAGACTGAAGATCAACAGCTGAAAGACAAAGTCTGATGTTCAAGTACTGAAGACATCAGCTGATGTTAACAGCTGATGACAACAGCTGAAGAGGGCTTCTTCAGTTTGTGATGGTTTTTCTTCATCAGTAGTTTTCTTTTCCTTTCAGTAGTTTGTTTACTTTTCGTAGTTTTGTTTCCTTTTCAGTACTTGTAAACAACTGAAGAGGTTGTTCTTCAGTTGTTGTAGTATCAGTAGTTTTATGTTTTTCAGTAGTTGTAAATAAGATGTTTAACACTTAGGAACATTTGTAAGAAGATGTCAGTTGTTGACATCTTCAGTAGTTGTTAAACATCAGTAGTTATAAAACGGTTACATGTCACTTTCAAGTGACATCAGCCTACGTCATTCTTTCCTTTATAAGGAAGGATGACTCACCTGTAATCGTGCCATTGAGGCCGACAATCTTAATGCAATATTCCTTTTGTCAGATATTTCTCTCTCTATAACAAAATTCTTTTATCGCTTTATATCGATGTTCTTGCTTGAATTTGTCTAATTCTGAGCTATTCCGCTGCTATATCTGTTCAATCGATTAAACCAAGAGGCTGAGATCCTAACAATGGTATCAGAGCAGGTTAATCATTGATCGATCTAACAATTGATCATTGAAACTGTTCAATCGCTCTAAGTTTGATCGAATTAGCAAATTCGCAAGGATCTGTTATAGAGATTGAGAGTGTATCGCTTCTGGCCGTTTTATTTGAGGTTCTGTGTGGTTCTGAGCTAAATTTATTGTGATTTTACTTGAATCTGTCTGATTTTCCACAATGACTACTTCTTCGAATGATCCTTTCAATACTGGATCCTCTACCAAGCCTCCGATCTTGTGAGGAATGAGTATAACATTTGGCAGAGAAGATTGCTCCATCACCTGTCTGTCAATAGCTCAGGTTGTTGGAACTGACAACCAGTGGTTTCCAAACAAGAGGAGCATACTCCGAAGAGGTGAGGACAAGAAGTTGTTTGAAATCGATGCAAAAGCCCATGGAATTTTGGCTATGGCTATTCCTAATGAGATTTACTCTGGGCTTCTGCATTGTGAGTCTGCTCATGACCTCTGGAAAGCCATCAAAGAACAATTTGGTGGTACTGATGAGGTTTTAGCAAACAACAGGGAAATCCTCGCCCAACAATATGAGACTTTCTCTCATAGAAAGGGTGAGACTCTGACTCAACAATTTGAGCGGTTTTCATGTTTAATCTCTGAATTGAAAATGGTTAAACATGAATATACCAGGAGTCAGATGAACCATAGATTCCTAAGATCACTGCCTGAGAGATGGAACACATATACCATTGTTCTACGCTCAAATGCTGATGTTGATCGCCTATCTCTCACCCAACTTCATGGGAAACTGCTTACATTCGAGAGAGAGATAGAGCAGAAAAGGAAATTGGCTTCATCTGGCAAGCTTACTGAGGATTTTGTCCAAGGGAACACTGCCCTGATTGGACATCAAGAGTCAGAATATGCGTCATCTGAAAGCCAGTATGATGAGCATATTGATTTCTCTACAAACACTTCTGAGCCTGCCTTTGTGAGTGTTGATAGTTATTCTGCTGGTAGTAATAGTGACAATCTATGTTTCATCATGGATGATCTCAAGGGGATTGCTGATGATGACTTAGAAGAGATGGATATTTTGAGCCAAATGGCCTTGATAAATATCAGATCTCAGAAGTTCTACAAAAGAACTGGAAGGAAATTCCCAGGACTCTCTGGCAAAACCAAAGTTGGTTTTGACAAGAGTAAGTTGAAGTGCCATAAATGCCACAGGCTTGGACACTTTGCAAGAGAATGTAGATCATCTGGATCTAACTCTCCTGCACCTTTTGTGACTTTCCCTGGCAATAGTCAACAAAACAGAGGGCAACAACCTGTCAATTCTGGTTATCATCATCAACCACAATCTCCTGCATATTTTGTTCCACAGGGGCCAATGCCATATCCATACCCCTGCTATTACATGCCACAACCAGGCCAGGTTCAAGCACCCACTGCTCAGCAACCACATGCACTCCCTGAGCCTCAACCATCCCAATCTCATCAACCTAATCAACTTCAACAACACAGCAGCTTCTCACACCAGGAGTTGTTGACTGGAGCAGCTTACCAGATGATGTGTCTGGTAATGAACAACTGTTCTCAGGTGCTGGTCAACATGGTGTGAGCATCCTTTTGGAAATCTAGCTCTCATGACTTTGGAATCCTCTGATGGATCATCCTCAAGTACCTCTTCAACACAGGTATCACAGGTATCCTCTGAGGCTAAGGCCAAATTATGTTCTGAAACTTGCATAGCAGCATTTGCCTCTATTAGAGAAGCAAATGTGGCTTTAATCAATAAAAATGTAGAGCTAGAACAAATAATTTCCAAAAATAAAGCTGAGTTTGAGTCTGTGCTGAAAGAGAAAACTGATGAGATTTATAATTAAAATGCCAAATCTCTGATGATAAGGCTAGGGAGGATGTACTCTTAGAGAAGTACAAAGACCTCAAAGATACTCTTGCTGTCACCCAAGTAGAGTGTGATCGATGGGTACAATCTTGCAAGGGCTTTGAAATGCTTCTTAGTAAGCAAACAGCTTCCAATGTGAAGTTTGGAATTGGTTATAATCACACTGCTCCTCCTACAGATTTTGCTTCAAGAGCAGGAGTAGAATCTGATGGAGAAAGTAATGACCAATCCACCTCATCATGTGATTCACTACTTGATAAAGCACCATCAGTAGTTGAAGTCAGTAGTAATCCCTCTGTGAACCTATCAGCTGATATTGATGGTTCAACTGCTGACACTCACATGATCAATGAGTTGATCAACCCAAGTGTTATCCCTAGAAGTACTGAGGGTACTGGAGAGCAGGGGATAACATCTGGAGTTCAAATCCCAATAACTGACAGCACTAAAGAGAAGAAAACTGTCAGTAGGAAGGATTTGAAGCCTACTAAGGGAGTTGACAAGAAGGCAAAAAGTGCTTCTAAACTGCTGAAGAGCAAGTCTTCAGTAGTTTCATCTTCTTCAGTTGATGATCAACAGAAGATGAAGAAGAAACCATGTGAAATATGTGGTCTATTCAATCATCTCACAGATGATTGTTGGTACAAAAAGGGATCCAAACTCAAACAAAAGAGAAAAATTAAAGAAAACTTGGCTAAAATGAAAACTGAGTTTGAGTCCAAGTTTGTACCAGCAGCATCAAATCCTGTTACTCCTATGTCCAAAAAAAAATCTAAAAGGGAAGGAGTGCAACAGGCAATAGCTGAGGTTGCTCAAAAGAAGATGGTGCAACACAAGAACTCATCATCAAACACCAATACCAATGTGTCTGAAGAGCTGAAAGCTCTTTCCCAGAATCAGACACAGCTGGTAATGATGGTTCAACATCTGTTGGGAAGAGTTAACCAACTTGATGGCCCTGTGTTGAAACCCCAGAAAAGGAGATCCAAGCCAAAGGATTCCTCTTCTACACCATCTCCTTCACCTCAAGCTATTGTGCCCAATAAACCTGTTAGTTTACCATCTATTGATGAGACCAGGCCCAAAACCAAAAAGGTTTGGGTCTCCAAAACTAACTGATTGTTTATTAATGCAGGTTTCTTCAACATGCCAAAGTAGCATCTGGTATGTAGACAGTGGGGGATCTATGCATATGACTGGGAACAACTCACTTCTTAATGACTACTCTCCAGGAAGGAAGGTTTTGTTTCCTTTGGCAATGATGCAAGAGGTTACATCATCGGGAAGGGCTTTGTTTCCAATGGGGAAATAAGGTTTGATGATGTCAACCATGTGGAAAATCTCAAGTATAACCTCTTGAGTGTCAGTCAATTGTGTGACAAAGGCCATGTTGCCCTTTTCACAAGCCAGAACTGCAGGATTCTGTCATCCAAAGTTCTGAGTTTGATTGACAAGGTATTGGATGCTCACACTCTCCTGAAGGCCAACAGGACAGGAAGAGTGTATGCCTTAGATCTTTCCAAGAAAATAGATCTCAAAGGCCATCCTTGCCTATTTTCCAAGGCCTCTCCTCAAGAATCTAATCTATGGCATAGAAGGCTGGGACATGTTAACTTCAAGAACATGAATCAGCTGATACACCATAGTTTAGTAAGGGGAATGCCTATGAAGGAGTTCAAGTGTGAAAACAACTGCACTGCTTGTTTGAAAGGAAAACAGCACAAGGTTTCATTCCCACCTATTGAAGAACCAAAGTCCACTGCCTGCTTACAACTTCTTCACATGGATCTCTTTGGTCCTGTGAGAGTGATGAGCATGGCAAAGAAGAAATACTGTCTGGTAATTGTGGATGATTACTCCAGATTTGTATGGACTTTCTTTCTACATTCAAAGGATGAAGCTGCACAGAAGATCATAAACTTTGTGTTGTATGCTGAGAAGCAGTATTCCCTCTCAGTCAAGTGTATTAGAAGTGACAATGGAACAGAATTCAGGAACAATACACTTGATGAGTTCTACCTTTCCAAGGGATAAAGAGGCAGTTTAGTATTCCAAGAACTCCTGAACAGAATGGAGTTGTGGAGAGAAAGAACAGGACCCTCATTGAAGCTGCAAGGTCTATGTTGGCTGATTCTGGACTGCCATTGACCTTTTGGGCTGAAGCTGTCAACACAGCATGCTATGTGCAGAATAGAGTGCTAATAAATCAGAGGTTGATGAAGACTCCATATGAAGTTCTACATCATTTGGCCCCTCTCATTTCATTCTTTAGAGCATTTGGGTGTCCCTGTTTCATTCTCAACACAAAGGATCAGCTCCAGAAATTTGATCCTAAGGTGGATGCAGGGTACTTTGTTGGTTATTCATCAACTTGCAAGGCATACAGAGTCTTCAACTGCAGAACAAAGATGGTTGAAGAGACTCTACATGTCAAGTTCAATGAATCTCCAAAGGACAAGATTCCACAAAGCCCTGTGGAGCTCTTTGATTTGGACATACTGCAATATGTTCCTTATCAATCTCCTGCTGTTGCTCCTGTCAACAGTTCACCACCTGGTGTTACTGCTGAAGATGATGATAGTAGTAATCACCTCTTCAGGTTTAGTGACCAACTGCCTGAGTCCTCTAAACCTGATGCTCCTGTAGCTCCAGCAGCACCATCCACAACAAATGCTGATGAGATTTCTGCATCCTCAACTTCATTTGAGTTGCCACCATCTTCATGGTTTCAAGAATCTGCATCAACATCTGCTGCTGCTGAAGGTCCTACAAACACTTGCACAGATTTGATTGTTTACCAAGAGCTGAAAAATCACCCAATGTCTCAAATCCTTGGTGATATCAATGCTGGTGTTTCAACCAGAAGCCAGTTGTCCAATTTCTGCTTCTATGCTCTCTTCATCAGTCAGCTAGAGCCAAAGAACTATCATGTAGCTTTGAGAGACAATGGATGGGTTGAAGCCATGCAGCTTGAGCTTCTTCAGTTCAAAAACAGCAAGTGTGGGAGCTTGTTCCTCTACCCCCAGGTAAGTGTGCAATAGGCACTAAATGGGTGTTTAGGAATAAAACTGATGAAAATGGCTAATTGTTAAGAACAAGGCCAGACTGGTTGTGCAGGGGTTTGCACAAGAAGAAGGTATTGATTATGATGAAACCTTTGCCCCTGTAGCCAGACTGGAGGCAATTAGATTGTTTTTAGCCTATGCTGCACTCCACAATCTTAAAGTTTTTCAAATGGATGTCAAAAGTGCTTTTCTATATGGTAACATAAAAGAAGAAGTTTATGTGTGTCAACCACCAGGCTTTGAGGATAATAAGCACCCAGAATGGGTATATAAGCTTGATAAAGCTCTTTATGGGTTGAAACAAGCACCTAGAGCCTGGTATGAGACCTATCAAACTTTCTTCTACAGAATAATTTCACTAGAGGCTCCATAGATAAAACTTTATTTATTAAGAAGGTGGATCAGCATAAGCTACTTGTTCAAATTTATGTTGATGATATTATATTTGCATCCTCTGATCCCCAATTGTGTGAGGAATTCCAAACTTAATGCAACAGAAGTTTGAAATGAGTGCAATGGGAGAATTACAGTTCTTTCTAGGTTTGCAAATCAAACAAAAAGCTGATGGAATTTTCATTCATCAGTCTAAATACACAAAAGATCTTTTGAATAAGTTTGATTTACAAAACTGTAACCCTGTTCTACTCCCATGTGCAACACCACACAATTGGATGTTGATCAGAAAGGTAAAGCTGTTGATGAAACTCTTTACAGATGTATGATTGGTTCCTTGATGTATTTAACAGCTTCTAGACCAGATATTATGTTTGCTACATGTGTTTGTGCTAGATTTCAGGCTGCACCTAAGGAGTCTCATCTGATTGCAGTCAAGAGGATCTTTAGATATCTGCAAGGTACACAATCTCTAGGCTTATGGTATTCCACTGGACATTCTTGCAAATTAGTTGCTTTCTCTGATAGTGACTATGCAGGGTGTAAGTTGACCAGGAAATCAACTTCTGGTGGATGTCAATTCCTAGGCAACTGTTTGATTTCTTGGCAGAGTAAGAAACAAACATCTGTTGCTACATCCACTGCTGAAGCCGAGTACATTGCTGCTGCAAGTTGTACATCCCAAGTACTCTGGCTTCAGAATCAACTTTTGGATTATGGCATTACAGAGACTAAGACTCCATTATTAATGGATAGTGCTTCAGCTCTTTGCATTGTCAAAAATCCAGTCCAGCACTCTAGGACCAAACATATAGAAATTAGACATCATTTTATAAGAGATTGTTTTGAAAAGGGTCTAATTAATCCTATGTTTGTGCCTAGTGCTGATGAGCTTGCAGACATTTTTACTAAGCCTTTGGATAGTTCAACTTTCCACAACCTGGTGTTAGGCTTGGTATGCTGCAGCTAGAATAAGTGACAACTACTGATGATCTCAGTAATTACTGATGATCATTGGTAACCATGTCACATATAAGTACTGATGAGTTATTTTACCCTCAGTAGTTTTTATAACTACTGAAGGCTAAATGCTTTAAGTACTGTACTTTATCTGTTCTAAACTACTGATGTAGTTACAACTACTGATGCACTTACAACTGCTGAAATCAGTAGAAACAGATAAGTACTGATGTCCTATGAAACAACTGAAAACAGCAAAAAGGCTGATGAGTACGTGTTGAGGACAGTATGAACAGCTGAAAGGCTATGAATTGACGACAACTACTGATGAGTACTCTCTCTTCAGTAGTTCACAAACTGCTGTTTCTTCATAAACAACTGAAGCAATACCATGTCTTCAGTAGTTTCACAACTACTGATGACTAACACCAAGTCTTCAGTTGTTTACAACAACTGATGGCACAACCAGGGTCTTCAGTAGTTTCACAACTACTGATGACTAATACCAAGTCCTCAGTTGTTTCAACATCTGAAGTCCAACTTGTCTTCAGTAGTTTTTTTTTTTTTTTAAACTACTGATGCCTAAATCAGAGACTTCAGTTGTTTCAACGTCTGATTGTAAACACCATGTCTTCAGTTGTTTTATAACTACTGACCACACCAATACCATCAGTCGTTTCAAACCTCTGAAAGTTAATACCACGTCATCAGTTGTTTCAAATACTGATGACTAACACCAAAACCTTCAGTCGTTTCATAACCCGTACCCTATATATATCTGATCCCTCTTTCAGAGTTTTTCATTCTTTCACGACCTAAAATTTCAAAAGCTCTGAAAATCTTTCACCTTCATTAATGGCGACCATGCAACTCAAGCCTCGACACAACTGTGTCGCGTACCTCACTAAATCGCCCTTCTGGACCAAATTCGATAATGCTATAGATCTTATGGTCCAATCACCACTGAAAACGGCCTTCCTCCTAAATCCAATCATTTATGCCGATTCGCTACATCAGTTTTGGACGAATGCAACTGTTAATGGAGAATCTATCCATTCGTCCATCAACTCTCATAAGGTGGTCATCTCTACTGCTACCATCCGCCAGATATTACTATTAGATGATGCTGCCTACCCTGTTGGATATCCTAAGCGCCAATTGATCTTTCATTTGGACAACATGGATATCAAGGCGATCTTAGTGCTTCGACCATCCTGAAGAACATTTTCCAGATGCTGAACGATTGATATTTCATATGGTAAATGTTTGCCTGGCCTCGAAGACTTCTTCTTGGGATCAACTGTCTTCCAGATGGCAACAGGTACTGTTCTCTATCCTTGAACAAGAACCACTAAACTTTTCTGAAATAATTTTTCTTGAAATCAAGGATATGGCCACAAAACCACTTTCTAACCGTTGGATACTATATCCTCGGTTTATAATGGCCATAATAGAGAATCAGCTTTATGCTGAGGGACTAGTTGGTCTGGGAGTCCCTGCTTTGGCTGTATTGCCGGAGGTATACTCCCGACACAACACTGACCAAACTCTTAAACAGGCTGCCAAGCTGCGCAAACCCACGCAGCTGGAACCCACAGCCTCCACTTCCACATCCAAAGTCCCCTCCAAACCACAAGAAGAAGCCTAAGAAAGCTACTCAGGGAGTTGAGTCCCCTGAGGATGCTCCTGCTGCACCAAAGCAGGTTATCTCTACTGGAAATAACCCCCCAGTAGAGACTATGACTCCACCAACCGAAGCCGCTCAGGTTTCCTCTCAAAAGAACCTGATGCAACCACTCAAAGGGAAGCCACACTGCTGGGATCCTCCTCACTTGAGGGGATTACCATTGAAGAGCACCACTCGCCCCGGTGCACACTGCTTCCACACCCTCTCCTGATGCAACCGCCCCTCAAAGCCCTACAATATTTGGCAAAAGTGCTGACGCAGTTGCATTCCTCACCCCCCACCCAGACACCAATCACTACTGGGATAACCTCAACACCTGAGGGGGAGGATCACAATGCTTCTGTCAACCCACAGCACAGGGGTTATCATGTTCCATCTCCTGGTGTAGACAAGGAGGTGCGACCTTCTGGTGAGGCTGCCACTGCCTCTGACTCAGCAAATGACCAGGATGCAGTTGGTAACATCTCTAAGACCTCACCAGTGGCAACAGCTGATGAAGGACATAGTCCTGAGGCTGGAAGTCCCCAGAACCAAGAACAAGGGGCACATGCTATAATTGATCTACACTCAAGGCATGTTAATCCTGACTCTGTCAGGAGGTCAGGTGATTCAGTATCAACTGATGATGACCTGAGCTTCTTCTATGATGTAGTTGCTCAAAACACCATCCTAGAGGATGAGGTTAGCAGACTCAAAGAGCTGCTGGCCAAGATGTCTCAGGATGAAAGTCCATCTGCCACCACAATACACCCACAGATGGCACCTTCTTCTGAAGGTCCCCTAAACACTGAGCCATACATACTTCCAAGCCACCAGCCTCTGCTTTTGGCACTGATTCTCAGGAACAGAACCATCCTGATCAATCAGTTGCTAACCTTCAAAAATCCCTACCTCTCATCACTCCCATGATCACAGATATAGTGATCAAAGCCATTGATGAGAGGCTTCCTACAATAATACAACCCCTGGTGGAGGAGTTGGTGACCAAATCACTTTCTACTTCTGCTCAACCCTTGCACCCAATGCAACCAAAAAGGGGAGATTCAGTCAGTTAAAGGAAAAAGGAAGAGGACAGATGGGGAGAAGGAGAAAGAATCAGAGAAGGTAAATGAGAAGGAGTTGGCTGTTATAAGTGTGGAGGAGACTGAGTTTGATCATGAGAAGGAGAAGGAGAGTGAGAAGAGAGCTGAAGTGAATGAAAGTCAAAAGACTTTCATGTCACATATCAAAAGAGGAAAGAAGAGAGTCTGAGAAGGAGAAGGAGCTGAATGATATGGTGAAAGAAGCTGATGCCACCATAACCGTTCAATGTAAAATCATTGATCAGTTATATAGGCAGAGTTTTGACATCCAACAACTAGACTCCGAGATCAGAAGGTTGGAGACAGAGGAGATCAACTCAAGATGGGCTAGTTATGATGCCTTAGAAAGAGAAAGGCTGGAGATAATGATTAGATTTGTAGCCAAATACTTGGGAAGATCTCTGATAGAATAAGGGCCTGGACCAGGACAACATCTTGGCAATAACCACCAAGATTTGTTCGTCTGAAGCATACTCCAAGGTTTAGTGATTGAGGCATTAATGAAGCTGGGGTTGGGAACCGAAAAGAACTGACAAAATTTACTAAAGCCTTCCTTACAGCCAAAATGCTAAAACAGTCTGAAAAGCCTCTATCCTCAAAATCACTACCTCCACAACCCACTAAAACAACCCCTTTACCCTCTAAACCAACCATCCAACCCACAAACCAAATCCTTTACCCCCAAAACCCACTGCCAGTGATGTACCTAGACAAAAGAAAAGAAAGGTACTGAGGGCTGATGAAGAAGAGAGGAGGATGAAGACAGACTGCCACTCTCTGCAGTTATCACTTTGCCTAAGGCTAATCCAATGTCCATCACTCCTGCTTCTCAAATGCATGCTGTGATGATAAAGATTGAAGAGGAACAAATGCAAAGACATGATGAGGAAATGTTGAAAAGCATTGACAAAGCATATGCCACATCCTCTTCAATGATTAGCATGAAGAAAGAAGTCTTAAGATTGTACACCCTTGCTAATACCTTTCAATACCAAAGGGAAAAAGTAAGGATATGGCCTGATCCTAGGGTGGCACACAGGATTGTCAAGAAAGAAATTCCTTCAAAATACAAGGGCCGAGTGAAGAGGTTTGTCGACGAAGACATCACTGTGGTTCTTGTAGTGTCCCCCTGGGAAATTGTAGAAGAGTTCAAGAAAGCTTATGAAGCCAAACAACACCCCAAAAGATGTTGGAGAATAAAATCATAAAGAAGGGATTGGTTTACAAAAGACTTGAAAACTTCAAACAAGATGAGCTCAACCTGCTCTTAGAAGGGACTCATCCAGATGAGTTTGCTTACAGACAAATAACCACGGTTGAGCTCAAGAATGGAAAACAGGCCAAGTACATCTCTGAAGTGTATGGCCGAGAAGGATTGTTTGATGGTGTGCCCGATTGTTTGATTGATGATGTTGAGCTCCGGCGAGGCTTAAAACGCCCCAAAATGCCTTTAATCAATACCCAAATCATCCCAATCGCTTCGTTAACATGATTCGAAACCCGTTATGAACCTTAAATGCATTTTAGCGCCGGTTACAAACACAATCAATCGAGTAACCGGAAATCCATAAATTATCGAGCCGTTCGACATCTAAAACGCAGTAATAATCAAATTATATGTTTCATGATTGAACGTTTAACCATCTTAAGCTTCTATCGAACTCAATTCCACCTGAAACACTTTGAAGCTTCTCTAATAATTCCCTCTCTTCATCGCGATAACTCTAGGGTTCATCACCAATCTATGGATAATAACTGAAATTGGAAGAGGGATTTCGTCCATCAAGATCCTTGGAAGCTTCCTGTGCAAGGAATTTGGATAATATCAACGATTGAAACTTGAACCACTTTCACCACAGTCGTGATTTGTTCTTCATTCGTGAACGTCGGTATCGCTTCAATTCGGGTAAATTAAACACATCTTTATACTCGGTATCACTTGGGCAACAAAAGCCCTAACTTGGATTCCGTAAATAACATCGATTTCATGTTCAATTTGGATTATGATCAAACTAGGGTTCATGTTGAAATTGGGGATTTAAAACAAGTATTGTCTAAAATATTTTAAAGAATGTTTTAAACATAACTAGGCTTTAGCCCGACTAGTAACCACCATCACTCCCACAAAGGGACCCGTTTCGAACCCGGGGTCCCTCATTCTTTTTAATTATTGAATTTTCAATCATTTTAACTTTATAAAATATTAATATATTGTTTAATTACAATAAAAATTGTTCTGTTAATAAAAATATTTTAGAATTTATTCAAAAGTTTTAAAAATTACTAATTATTAAGTGTAATTACTTATTTAAGGATAACAAGGATTATAAAAATATTATTGATTATTTAAATAATTTAAATTAATAAACCTATTATGGTTCAAATGTAGATATTTCAAACATTATAAATCTACATGTTTTAGATTATTAATTATTGAATAGTTATTTTAATAGTTATTTAAATAATTAATTATTCATTTATACATGTTATATATAATTAGTCAATAATGTTATTCCTTAAAATTTTATTTGATTTTTTGAAACTATAAAACATATCACTTTCTATTAATTGTTATTTTAAAGTCTTGATAATAAATCATAAAAAGCTTGATATAAATATTATACTTTAACTATTATTTTAGAGTCTTGATATTATATGACTTTTATAATAATCATTTAAAAAGTTTAAAACTCTATAAAATGATTTTAAATAATTTTAAAGTCATTAATAAGTACGCAATTAATCACCTTTATCAAGTTTTAAATAATTGATTATTTAATTAATTATTTCTTTTCACATATTATACTTAATTTCTATTAAATCAATGACTTAAATTGTTGAGATATTTTTAATCATTCTTGGACGTAATTGATTTATGTTATCTTTATTAAACTAAAACATAACAATTCATTATTTCATTTAACTATTTAAACCCCCAAATTTCCATTGAAACCCTAGTTCACATCTATTCGTTAATCTCATGTAACCCCGATATTTATTATTTTGAAACCGGTGAAGAAAGAAAAGAGAATAAAGTCCCAAAAGTCGAGGGCCAAAACCCGCCAACGAAGAAAAGTTGGGAAATGTGGTGATATATGTAGGGAGAGGGCAGCCCACTCTCCCCACATCCACATTTCAGCTTCATAAGGATAAGAGAGAAAGAAGAAGAGAAAAAGAGGAAAAGTGCCGGTTCGGGTCGCCAAAATCGTCGTTAAGCAAGCCGAATCGAAGCTCTTGTTGTTGTGCTCGTTTAGGTGAGTTCTAGGACCCCCTCTTTTACTTGTTTTCAAACGATTTGGGGCTGGAAAACATCTGAAATCGAGTTTTTCGTATGTGTGTAAGTTGACCCTTTGTGTGTGTATGTATGTGTATACGCGCATTATGACTTGATTTCTTGCTTCGTTGTGCTTGAATGATGTTATGGTATGCATCCCTAAGGTTTAGGATGGTCGATTTAGGCTTAAAATGGGTTAGATGAGTTGGGTGGCGAAAAACCTCGGCTGCAGTCGGGTTGAACTGCATTCTGCATCAGTTAAGGCTAGGCGACCGACTGGAGGCCGAATGGAGGCCATACGGCCGATTAGGGTGCGATTGGGGTCCATTTGCACGACTGGGGTTCATTCGCACGACTGAAGGGCCAGTCGCATGGGGTCATGCTACTGAGGGTCCATTCGCACGACTGGATGTTCATTCGCATAGGTGTTCATCCGTATTAGTTCAATCGCATGATGCTCAGTCGTATGGAGGCAATGCGACTGAAGGGTGTCCATAGACCCCAAAGGGCTGTTGAACCCGAGGAAGGTGTAGATTGACTTCTGACTTTCGGGGGAAGTGCAGATGTAAGTTTTGATGTAAAGGTTCCCATAAGGGTTTTAAGATGACGATCGAGGTCCTAGAAAGCATGTTGGGCATGATGATGGTGATGATGTTGCATGTTGTGTATGTATGATGTCGTCCTGTATGATGTGATGTTGATGCATGTTAATGTTCCTTATGATGATGTATAATATCTTTCCTGTGGCTTTACTTGTTATGATGAATGAACGAAGTATTATGTAACATAAGTGAAAGATAAAGGAAGAGGAACATGATGAGAATGAACGTCTTGCACACATCGGATACGGGGTCCCTCTTGGTGATTGACCCCAAATGTAGAACCTCTACCGCTCACCCCTAGTACTGTGGCATACGTTTAGCTGTCATTCGTTGACTTCGGCCCAGTAGCTAAGACTGACGGTTACTCCTAGTACTGTGGCATACGTTTAGCTGTCATTTGTTGACTTCGGCCCGGTAGCTACGACTAACCGGGGTGTAGCACATGGTATTGGGTTTGGGATGATGTCCGATGCGCAAGTAAGGTAATGAAAGAAGGAATGAACGAATGAAGAAGATAATAATGATATTATCTATGTGTACGTACGATGTGTGATCATGTAAAAGTACGAACGGTTTTATATGAAAGTAAAGTATGTGTTTATTTATAAAACTAGAACTCACTCAACAACGCTGACTTTGATGTGTTTCTAGTTGCAGTAATATTGCTGAGGATGGCACGGGCGACTACTCAGCCTTTTTGGGATGGCATTCTTTTGATTAATGTTTTTGCATTGTAATGCGAACAAACAATTTTTGTAATGACTGTTGTATTAGTTTGCAAAAGCATTTACATGGAAATGAAAGTTTGTTTAGTTTTCCGCTGACGATTATTAAATACAAATGTAATTATACGTTTTATGTGCGATGAGAACCCACTGTAAGCGTCCCGGAACGAGGCCTTACAAGTTGGTATCAGAGCCAAAGTTTAAGTGAAATGGTAAATTTTCAAAATAAACCTAATCTTAAACTGAGAATGGGACGGAAAGGGAATGGGATGCCAATCTGAGTAGCTGCGTGCCATCAGGTATTTTCATAAAGTTAACCGGTTTTATGTGCGCATGGTATGTGTTATGTGTTATATGAAGGTTTAAATACTGATGTAGTCGGGACAGGTAATACTTGGGGTATGAGAGTAAAGTAAGTGGCTAATCACAACTGGCCACTGTAATTAGGGACTTACTATACTTGACATAAACTGAGTTGTTCCTTGAATGACCGTGTTGGTGTTTGAATCTTTCAGTATGCGTGTGATGCCGGAGGTAGATCTTCGAAAGCATCTAGGGGTGGAGGTCACGGTGCTGAACCGCGACCCAAGAGAGGGAGACCCAGAGTTGAGAGGTGGTGTTCATGAAGAACCAGAACCCCTCATCCGAGGGTGGCGACGAAAGCGCCAATCTAAGAGCCTCAGTAAAGAGGCTGTTGTAGAAGAAGTACATCAGGTCATGCAGACGATCTTACCGTCTGTGGTGACTGAAGTTATTAAGGCTGTACGAGAAGGGGAAAGGAAAGAAAGAAACAGATCCTCTGGAGGACGGGAACAACCAGAGCCGGAAACGGTTCTGTCTGATTGTGAAGAAGAAGAAGAAGAGCCTGTGCAGAGGCAGTGCGAGGATGTAATTATGGGGCTTTTATGAGATGCAAGCCCCCTACTTTTGATGGAAACGACACTGCTGCAGCTGCTCACCGGTGGGTGAGGGAAATGGAAGCTGTTCTCGATATCAGCGAGTGCCGAGAGGACCAAAAGGTGAAGTTTGCTACCCACTCTTTTGTGGATTCAGCTCTGTGCTGGTGGGACAACATTGTCCAAGCTGAGGGTAATAGAGCCATTGGGAAAATGAAATGGCCTGAGCTGAGAAGGTTGGTGATTGAGGAATTTTGTCCTCATCGGGAATGGACAAGTTGGAAAGGGAGTTTTTACAGTTGGAGGCTGGAACCATGACACACCAGCAGTATACCACCAAGTTTAATGAAATGGCACGGCTTGTGCCTGATCAGGTGACGCCTCTGTCTCGGAAAATCAAGAGGTACATTCAGGGCTTACCGGTGGATGTTTGCCGGCATATGATCGCCGCCCGGCCAAGCACGTTTAGGTCGGCAGTTGATTGGCAGGGAGGCTGTATGATGAGCGGGAGGTGGTGGTGACTGAAGCAAGTAAGAAGGGTGGTGGTGTCGGAACTGGAACGGGAAACGGTTTGGTCGGGGTGATGCCCTGATGGGTAACAAAAAGGCACGGGTGGATGAACGCCGTGTGGTCACATCAGTGCGGGGTCGAAAAGGTTGTGCAAGTGTGGAAGGGAGCACAGCGGGGAATGTAGGTTTGGGTCAAACTTGTGCTTCAAGTGTGGGAAGACAGGGCATATGGCGAGGATTTCATGTCGATCAAGTGTTTTAACTGTGGGGAAACTGGTCATATGAGTAGAGATTGTAAGAAGTCGAGGACTGAGGGTTCAGGGGTGAAGAAGACGGGAAGTGATGGACCGAGGGCGAGCGCCAGAGCGTTCACCATGACACAGGAGGAGGCTAGGACGGACCCTGACGTGTGTCCGGTACGTTTCTAGTGAACCAGACTTTAGCTTCTGTGTTATTTGATTCGGGTGCTAGTAGGAGTTTTATTTCTGCTGCTTTCTGTGCTAAGCTGCCTGTTAGTAGTAGACGTGTGATGCGCCCTTTGATGTAGAAACTGCCATAGGTAAGTCTACCAGGATTTCTGAGATGATAGAAAATTGTGATGTGGAACTTGAGGGTCATAAGTTTCCTGTTAGACCGTTCGTGATGACCTTGGGTGGTTTCGATTTGGTTCTTGGGATGGATTGGTTGGCGGATTTCGAGGCGAACATTGTGTGTCGCAAGAAGATGGTTCGGTTGACAGCGCCTGACGGAAGTTTGGTAACGGTTTATGGTGATCGGGTTACTACGATTCCGAAGGTGATCTCAATGGCGGTGGCGGGAAAGTGTATGAGGCGGGATGTAGTGCCTACTTGGCTTATGTAAAGGATGTGGATACACCACACCACAACTAGCTGATGTACCGGTTGTGTGTGACTTTCCCGACATGTTCCCAGAAGACTTATCAGGAGTGCCACCTGACAGAGAGATTGAATTTCAGATTGATCTGATACCGGGTGCCCAACTGTTGCCAAGGCACCATATCGTTGGCTCCAACCGAGATGAAAGAGTTGATGGAGCAGTTGCGAGAGCTGCTTGATAAGGGGTTCATTAGACCGAGTATCTCTCCTTGGGGTGCTCGGTCCTATTTGTAAAGAAGAAGGATGGTAGTATGAGGATGTGCATTGACTACCGCGAACTGAACAAGTTGACAGTGAAGAACCGCTACCCCTTACCGAGGATAGATGATTTGTTCGATCAGCTTCAGGGTGCTAGTTGGTTCTCGAGGATAGATCTTCGATCTGGTTATCATCAGTTGAAGGTGAAGGAGCAAGATATCCCTAAAACAGCTTTCCGTACGCGCTATGGTCATTACGAATTTCTGGTCATGTCCTTTGGTTTGACCAACGCGCCAGCTGCTTTTATGGATCTGATGAACCGTGTGTGTCGGCCTATGTTGGATAAATCAGTGATTGTGTTTATTGATGATATCCTGATTTATTCGAAGAAGCGAGATTGAGCATGCCGGTCACATTCGAGAGGTTCTAGAGACGTTGAGAAGGAGAAATTGTATGCTAAATTCTCCAAGTGCGCATTTTGTTGCGCGAAGTGCAGTTTTGGGTCATGTGGTGAATCCTGACGGGATTATAGTTGACCCGAGAAGGTGGAGGCGGTTATGCAATGGAAGTCACCAAGACGCCATCCGAGATCCGTAGTTTCTTGGGCTTGGCGGGCTACTATAGAAGATTCATCCAAGACTTCTCTAAGATTGCTTCTCCATTAACTAAGTTGACCCGAAAGGATGTGAAGTTTGTATGGGGTCAAGCTCAAGAGAAGGCGTTCGAAGAGCTGAAGGCAAGACTGACTCGAGCTCCTGTTCTGTCATTACCCGATGGAAGTGAAGATCTAGTGGTTTATTCTGATGCTTCCTACTCGGGGTTGGGGTGTGTGTTAATGCAGAGAGGGAAGGTTATAGCCTATGCATCTCGACAGTTAAAGGTTCATGAGGTCAATTATCCTACTCATGACTTGGAGCTAGCAGTCGTGGTCTTTGCAAAAGATTTGGAGGCACTATCTCTACGGGACGAAGTGCACCATATTCACCGATCATAAAAGCTTGAAGTATTCTTCGAGCAAAAGGACCTGAACATGAGGCAGAGGAGATGGTTGGAACTTATAAAGGATTATGATTGCGAGATCCATTACCATCCAGGCAAAGCTAATGTGGTGGCGGATGCCCTTAGCCGAAAGAGAGGCCCGAGCCGATTCGGGTGAAAGCTTATCAACTAATCATGACCTCTGATGTGATGAAGCAAATCAAGGAGTTTCAAGATGAGGCATTGAAAGAAGATCATCTTAACTCGGAAAGAATGAGAGGTCTGGTTGGGGAATTGGGTTGAAAACACACTCGGTGTGTTAAAACTCGATTCGGTCGTGTGTGGATTCCTCGATTTGGGGATCTACGGGTGAAGATAATGGATGAAGCCCACAAGACTCGATACTCCATTCATCCTGGTGCCACGAAAATGTACCATGACATGAAGAAAGATTATTGGTGGCCGGGTATGAAGCGTGACGTGGGGAGTATGTGAGTAAGTGCCTTACTTGCTTACAGGTGAAGGCAGAGCACCAAAAGCCGTATGGGAAATACAACCTTTGGATATACCGGAATGGAAATGGGAGCACATCACCATGGACTTCATTACGAAGCTGCCACGTACCCCGAAAGGGTATGATGCCATATGGGTGATAGTCGATCGTCTGACGAAGAGCGCTCATTTTCTACCGATCCGCGAGACGTATTCATCTGAGAGGTTGGCTGATCTGTTCATCAAGGAAATTGTAGCTCGTCATGGTGTGCCGGTGTCTATTGTGTCTGATCGTGACACTCGGTTTACATCTAAATTTTGGAAGAAATTCCACGACGCTATGGGGACGAGGTTACATATTAGCACGGCTTATCATCCCCAGACTGATGGTCAGTCAGAAAGACCATTCAGACACTGGAAGACATGCTCCGGGCGTTGTGATCAATTTTGGTGGAAGTTGGGACGACCACTTACCGTTAGCCGAATTCTCATACAACAACAGCTATCATGCCAGTATTGGTATGCCACCATATGAGATGCTATACGGTAGGAGATGCAGAACACCCATTTGTTGGGGTGATATTGGTCAGAAGGAATTAGGGAGCGTCGAAGTAATCGAGGCTACGACAGAAAAGCTTGAAAAGATTAAAGCCTTCATGAAGGCAGCAAAGATAGACAGAAGTCGTATGCCGATAAGCGACGTAGGCCAATTGAGTTTCAGGTGGGTGACCGGGTTATGTTGAAGGTCTCACCTTGGAAGGGTATTATCAGATTCAGAAAGCGGGGCAAGTTGAGCCCAAGATATATAGGCGCTTTCCGAATCGTTGCTCGAGTAGGAGAGGTGGCCTATTGATTGGAGTTGCCGGATGAGTTAAGTGGAATTCACCCGACATTCCATGTATCTCATCTGAGAAAGTGCTTAGCAGATGAGATATGATTGTCCCATTGGAAGATATTGAAGTAGACGAACGGCTCAACTATGTGGAGCAACCAGTGGCAATCATCGATCGTAAGGAAAAGAGGCTAAAGAATAAAGTGGTTCCTCTTGTGCGTGTACAGTGAAGCACAGGAAGGGATCCGAGTCAACGTGGGAGACTGAGGAAGAAATGAGACAGCATTATCCACGTTTGTTCGACGAATAACAGGTTTCAGGGACGAAACCTATTTAAGGGGTGGACTTGTAACACCCGGATATTTATTATTTTGAAGCCGGTGAAGAAAGAAAAGAGAATAAAGTCCCAAAGTCGAGGGACCAAACCCGCCAACGAAGAAAAGTTGGGAAATATGGTGATATATGTAGGGAGAGGGTAGCCCACTCTCCCCACATCCACATTTCAGCTTCATAAAGGGAGAAGAGAGAAAGAAGAAGAGATAAAGAGGAAAAGTGCCGGTTCGGGTCGGTTCGGGTCGCCAAAATCGTCGTGAAGCAAGCCGAATCGAAGCTCTTGTTGTTGTGCTCGTTTAGGTGAGTTCTAGGACCCCTCTTTTACTTGTTTTCAAACGATTTGGGGCTGGAAAACATCTGAAATCGAGTTTTTCGTATGTGGTAGGTGACCCGTTTGTGTATGTGTATGTATGTGTATGACGCGATTGTGACTTGATTTCTTGCTTGGTTGTGCTTGAATGATGTTATGGTATGCATCCCTAAGTTAGGATGGTCGATTAGGCTTAAAATGGGTTTAGATGAGTTTGGGGCCGAAAACCCTGGCTGCAGTCGGGTTGAACTGCATTCTGCATCAGTTAGGGCTAGGCGACCGACTGGAGGCCGAATGGAGGCCATACGGCCGATTAGGGTGCGATTGGGGTCCATTCGCACGACTGGGGTTCATTCGCACGACTGAGGGCCAGTCGCATGGGGGTCATGCGACTGAGGGTCCATTCGCACGACTGGATGTTCATTCGCATAGGTGTTCATCCGTATTAGTTCAATCGCATGATGCTCAGTCGCATGGAGGCAATGCGACTGAAGGGTGTCCATACGCCCGAATAGGGCTGTTGAACCCGAGGAAGGTGTAGATTGACTTCTGACTTTCGGGGGAAAGTGCAGATGTAAGTTTTGATGTAAAGGTTCCCATAAGGTTTTTAAGATGACGATCGAGGTCCTAGAAAGCATGTTGGGCATGATGAGGGTGATGATGTTGCATGTTGTGTATGTATGATGTCTCGTGTATGATGTGATGTTGATGCATGTTAATGTTCCTTATGATGATGTATAATATCTTTCCTGTGGCTTTAATTGTTATGATGAATGAACGAAGTATTATGTAACGTAAAGTGAAAGATAAAGGAAGAGGAACATGATGAACGAATGAACGTCTTGCACACATCGGATACGGGGTCCCTCTTGGTGATTGACCCCAAATGTAGAACCTCTACCGCTCACCCCTAGTACTGTGGCATACGTTTAGCTGTCATTCGTTGACTTCAGCCCAGTAGCTAAGACTGACGGTTACTCCTAGTACCGTGGCATACGTTTAGCTGTCATTTGTTGACTTCGGCCCGTAGCTACGACTAACCGGGGTGTAGCACATGGATTTGGTTTGGGATGATGTCCGATGCGCAAGTAAGGTAATGAAAGAAGGAATGAACGAATGAAGAAGATATAATGATATTATCTATGTGTACGTACGATGTGTGATCATGTAAAAGTACGAACGGTTTTATATGAAAGTAAAGTATGTTTATTATAAAACTAGAACTCACTCAGCAACGCTGACTTTGATGTGTTTCCAGTTGGCAGGTAATGATTGCTGAGGATGGCACGGGCGACTACTCAGCCTTTTGGGATGGCATTCTTTTGATTAATGTTTTTGCATTGTAATGCGAACAAACAATTTTTGTAATGAATGTTGTATTAGTTTGCAAAAGCATTTACATGGAAATGAAAGTTTGTTTAGTTTTCCGCTGCGATTTATTAAATACAAATGTAATTAACGTTTTATGTGCGATGAGAACCCAGCTGTAAGCGTCCCGGGAACGGGGCCTTACATCTCACCTTAAACTTACCTTGGAATACATATACGTTAGTATCTTGTAAAAAGGAATCGTTGGAGCATTGCTAATTTCTCTTATCATCTTATCTATTTCATGTGAGTATTCTATACCCCTTTTTCAATTTTCACACTTTGAGGTGAAACATGTTACCTTATAATCGTTGCACTTATAACACGTTTGATTCTTGTAAACTTATGGCAATTCACTTGTATGTTGTGGTTAGTTGATATTTGTAGCCTAGCGAAGTCATCGATCTATGGGCCAGACAAGCCTGCTTGGTTGATCCAAGTACACTTAGCTAATGGTATATACTTGTAAACTTTTGAGACTTGTAAAACTTTGTCGAGGTTTGATTGTGCATTCTGTCTTACATCCCTAGTTACTTTGTTCTCTAACTACAACATGAATTGCCATCTTTATATACTTATATATTGCAAACTATGGAAATCTCACCAACATTATTGTTGACCTTTTATTTTTAACATGTTTCAGGAAATACTCAAGCTTGATCGCCATTTTTGAAGTTGTTCACACCTAGGAATGGACCTAGTTAATTTAATGAATGAGTTTGTTATATATCTTATTATGTTTTCTTATTTGAGACATATGCTTGTAATGTATCTTTCAAACTTATGAAAATATATTTGGAATTAATAATAGCGTTATGTGGCTGTGAACGATCTGAACTCTCACTACTCGACGTTTCTGCCATCAAGGTTGGGGTGTGACATAAACCCTAAGTATTCATTTCGCATACCAGATGTTGGACCGAAAGAACCAATGAGCCGGATCAGAAAAACCTTAAGTCCTACAGACGTCACAACAACTGCTGAAGTCCACAACAGCTGAAGACAAAGTCTAAAGACAAAGTCTGAAGACACAAGTGCTGAAGACAAAATCTGAAGACAAGTGCTGAAGACAAAGTCTGAAGACAAAATCTAAAGACAAGTGCTGAAGACAAAGTCTGAAGACACAAGTGCTGAAGACAAAGTCTGAAGACACAAGTGCTAAAGACAAAGTCTGAAGACAAGTACTGAAGACCAAGTATCAGTCGTTGTCACAACTGCTGAAGAGGTCTTCTTCAGTAGTTGTGACGGTTTTCCTTTTAGTAGTTTTGTAAAACGACTGAAGAGCTTGTTCTTCAGTCGTTGTAGTTTCAGTAGTTTCGTATAAGTAGTTTTATGTTTTATACTTAGCACTCTGATATGTTCTCTGTAGTTGTGAACATTTCAGTAGTTTGTTAAGTTTTAGTTATTTTTGTAATAAATCTGCCAGATGTCACTATCCCGTGATATCAGCAGTGATTGCACTCTATATAAGGAGTGTCAACCTTATTGTAATATGTGAATGATTGAGCAGAACATTTGATATTGAAACATTCCTTTTCACAGAATTATATTCTCTCTTTAACCGTATTCGTTCATAATGTATACGAATATCAAATTCTTGCTATAATTTGTCTAATTCTTGTTCTTATTCCGCTGCGTTACACTCTAATCCATCAAAATTGAGATCCCTGATCCTATCAAATGGTATCAGAGCATATTCATCATTGATCGATCTAATAATTGATCATTGAAACTGCTATCCAAGATCCAAGTTTGATTGAATTAGCATTTTTGCAAGAAACGGTTATAGAGATTGAATTTTCTGTGTTTTTGGTCATTCATCCTGAGATTTATTCTTGGTTTTCATTGAGTCTGTTGTGGTCTGTGTATAATCTTTTAAAATCTTGAATTAAATGTATTTGGACCTAAAATGACTACTCCTTCCAATGATCCTCACAATACTGGTTCCTCAACCAAGCCTCCGATGCTGGTTAGGAATGAGTACAACATATGGCAACGACGAATGCTCCATCACCTGTTTGTTAACAGCTCAGGTTGTTGGACATCAGTGGTACATGTTCCACACAAGCCTATGGTGAATAACCTGGAAACCAATCAAATGGTTCCGAAGAGGAGGGAGCATACTCAGATGAGGATAAGAAATTGTTTGAGATTGATGCAAAAGCCCTGGAATTCTGGCCATGGCACTGCCCAATGAAATCTATTCTAGGCTAATGCATTATGAAACTGCCCATGACCTTGGAATGCCTTGAAAGAACAATTTGGAGAGAACAGATGAGGTCTTGGCAAATAATAGAGAAATCCTTGCCCAACAATATGAGACATTCTCTCATAGGAAGGGTGAGACACTGACTCAACAGTTTGAGCGTTTCTCTTGTTTGATCTCTGAATTAAAAATGGTCAACATGAGTACACAAATAGCCAGATGAATAACAGATTTCTCAGATCACTGCCTGAGAGATGGGACACATATACTATTGTCCTACGCTCCAGTGCAAATTGGACAAACTATCTCTCACCCAACTCCATGGGAAATTGCTCACATTTAGAGAGAGATAGAACAGAAACGAAAACTGTCATCATCTGGAAAGCTCACTGATGATTTTGTACGAGGAAACACTGCCTTGGTAAGTCATGAGTCAGAGTATGCAGGATCAAATGCCACTGATGGAGCATATTGATTTCACCTCAACAATTCTAATCATGCCTTTGTGAGTGTTGATTGTCATTCTGGTAATAATAGTGACAATCTATGCTTTATCATGAATGATTTAAGGGCATTGCTGATGATGATTTAAAGAGATGGATATTTTGAGCCAAATGGCCTTGATCAATATCAGATCTCAGAAATTCTACAAGAGAACTGGCAGGAAATTTCCTGGACTCTCTGACAAAACCAAAGTCGGTTTTGACAAGAGCAAGTTGAAGTGTCACAAATGCCACAGGCTTGGACACTTTGCAAGAGAGTGTAGATCAACTGGATCTAACACTTCTTCACCCTTTTTGACTTTTCCAAATAACAATTCACAATTCAAAGGGCAACACTCTGCTGTTCTAGTCATTCATCACACCCTCAATCTCCTGCATATTTTGTTCCTCAGGGTCAAATGCCATATCCTTATCCCTGCTATTATATGCCACAGTCAAATCAAGTTCAAGCTCCTATAGTACCACAATCTCATGCACTACCAAAACCTCAACCATCTCCATCTCAATCACAACCTCATCACAGCTTCTTCACACCTGGAGTCGTTGACTGGAGTAGCTTACCTGATAACTTGTCTGGTCACACTGAGCAATACTATGCTGGTGCTAGTCAACATGTGGTGACACCCTTTTGGAAATCTTGCTCTCATGGCCCTAGAGTCTACTGAGGGTTCCTGTTCAATGCATTATCTTCACAGGTAACTCAGGTATCTTCAGAGGCTAAAGCCAAGTTATGTTCTGAATCATGCATAGCTGCCTTTGTCTCTATTAGAGAGGCAAATGTAGCATTAATAAATCAAAAACTTGAGCTTGAAAAACCATTTTCAAAAGAAAAGCTGAGAATGAGTCTGCTCTTTACAGTAAAAGTGATGAGATTTATAAGCTTAAATGCCAATTAAATGATCAAAAGGCCAAGCTAGAGGTTATTCTGGAAGACCACAGGAGTCTCAAAGAAAAACTTGCAGTGACCCAAGTTGAGTGTGAACGCTGGGTCTCATCATGCAAGGGATTTGAAATGCTTCTTAGCAAGCAAACTGCTTCAAATGTGAAGTTTGGCATTGGTTACAACCATACTGCTCCACCAACAGACTTTACTCCTAACTCCATAGTTAAGTCTAAAAGTGAAAGCAATCTCCAAACCATATTAGTGTGAGTCATTCTCCAATGATAATCTAAGATCAGAGAATGAAACCCGTGTTAAGATCTCAACAAATAAATTGACTGATGGTCTAACTACTGAGACTCGTATGAAGTGAGTACTTCAAATGTTGTTCCTCAATGTACCTCAAGTACTGAAAGAGACCAACATCTGAAAAGCATTTCAAATCAGTTGAAATACAAGGACTAACAACTGAGGAATCCATCAAACAGTCTATTAGGACGGATGGAAAACAGTTGAATTACCAGTCTTCAGTTGTTACAAATCCTTTAGTACCTAGTACTGATAGGAGGAAAGTACTGAAGATCACCCTTCAGTAGTTTCCACTTCAGCAGTAAAGATGTCCAAGATGAAGAATAAACCATGTGAAATTGTGGTAAATTCAATCATCTATCTGATGAATGTTGGTACAAAAAGGGTTTAAAGCTCCAAAGGGATGAGCTCATTAAACTAGAAATAAATAAAATGAAAACTGAGTTTGAGACCAAGTTTGTACCACAATCATCTCAACCTGATAAACCCAAGGCCTTACCCAAATCCACTAAGAAGGATGGGTATCAGAAGACAGCTGATATTGTTCTCATGATAAACATAAGACTAAGTCTGTGAAGTCTAAGAAGGAGGAAATGGTGGGTCACAGGAACTCATCAAAAACAAGCTCTGGAGTGTCAAATGAACTGAAAGCTCGAGCTTCAAATCAGACACAGCTTGTTATGATGGTTCAGCATCTGTTGGGGAGAGTTAACCAACTTGAAACCCATGTGATCAAACCACTGGAGAGGAATTCCAGGCCCAAATCCATTTCAGCACCATCTCCATCTTCATCAGTTGTTAATCATAAGAAAACTAGCTATGGTTAAATCTGTTGATAAGTAAGTCCCAAAACCAAAAAGGTTTGGGTCTCCAAAGCTAACTAGTTTCTTATGATTGTGCAGGGTTCTTCAGCATGCCAAAGAAGCATCTGGTATGTGGACAGTGGAGGATCCATGCACATGACTGGGAGCAACTCTCTTCTCCATGATTACTCTCAGGGAAAGAAGGGATTTGTCTCATTTGGAAATGATGCTAAAGGTTACATCATTGGAAAGAGATTTGTGTCTAATGGAGATATTAGATTTGATGATGTCAACCATGTGGAGAATCTCAAATACAATTTGTTGAGTGTCAGTCAGATGTGTGACAAAGGACATGTTGCTCTTTTCACAAGCCAGAACTGTAGGATTCTGTCTTCCAAGGTTCTGAGCCTGATTGACAAAGTACTGGATGATAATACTCTCCTGAAGGCTAACAGGATAGGAAGAGTATATGCCTTGGATCTGTCAAAGAAAATTGAGTTAAGAGGCCATCCATGCTTGTTCTCCAAGGCCTCTCTCCAAGAATCTAAACTGTGGCATAGAAGGCGGGTCATGTTAATCTCAAAAACATGAATCAGCTGATCCACAAGAGTTTAGTGAGAGGTCTTCCAATAAAGGAGTTCATTGTGATGAAATCTGCACTGCATGCTTAAAAGGGAAACAACATAAAGTTTCATTCCCAACCATAGAAGAATCCAAGTCTAATGCCTGCTTACAACTACTGCACATGGATCTTTTTGGTCCTGTGAAGGTAATGAGTATGGCAAAGAAGAAATACTGTCTGGTAATTGTGGATGATTACTCTAGATATGTATGGACCTTCTTCTTGCATTCAAAGGATGAGGCTGCTCAGTCCATTATGAACTTTGTGTTACATGTTGAGAAGCAGTATTCCCTACCAGTTAAGTGTGTGAGGAGTGACAATGGTACTGAATTCAGAAACCACACTCTTGATGAGTTTTACTTTCAAAGGGAATCAAGAGGCAGTATAGCATCCCAAGGACTCCAGAGCAAAATGGATTAGTGGAGAGAAAGAACAGGACCCTCATTGAAGCTGCAAGGTCCATGTTGGCTGATTCTGGTCTGCCACTGACCTTTTGGGCTGAAGCTGTCAATACAGCCTGCTATGTACAGAATAGAGCCTTAGTAAATCAGAGGTTGATGAAAACTCCTTATGAAGTTTACATCATTTAGCCCCTTTGATTTCATTCTTTAGAGCATTTGGGTGTCCCTGTTACATTCTCAACACAAAGGATCAACTCCAAAAGTTTGATTCTAAGGTGGATGCAAGGTATTTTGTTGGGTATTCATCCACTTGCAAGGCTTATAGAGTATTCAACTGTCGGACAAAGATAGTTGAAGAAACCTTGCATGTGAAGTTCAATGAATCCCCTAAGGATACAATTCCACAAAACCCTGTGGAGTTGTTTGATCTGGACATTCTGCAATATGTTCCTTATCAACCACCTGCTGTTGCAGATCATATGAATCCATCATCTTCTGTAGCTAGTCATCCATCTGGTGTTACTGATGATGATGATGATATCAGTAATCACCTTTTCAAGTTTAGTGATCAACAGCCTGATTCAGCTAGACCTGATGTTCCTGTAGCTTCAGTAGCACAATCCACAACAAATGCTGATGAGATTTCTACAACTTCAACTTCCTTTGAATTACCATCTACTGATTGGTTTCAAGGAAATGCTTCACCATCACCATCTGTTGCTGCTGAGCCTGCTACAAACACTTGCACAGATCTTATTGTGTACCAAGATCTGAAGAATCACCCTATGTCTCAAATCATTGTGATATCAATGCTGGCGTTTCAACAAGAAGTCAATTGTCTAATTTCTGCTTCTATGCTCTCTTCATTAGTCAGCAAGAGCCAAGGAAACTATCACATTGCTTTAGGGACAATGGAGGGTTGAAGCCATACAGCTTGAGCTTCTTCAGTTCAAGAAACAGCAAGTGTGGGAACTGGTTCCTCTACCTCAGGTAAGTGTGCAATAGGCACTAAATGGGTGTTTAGGAACAAAACTGATGAAAATGGGCTTATTGTTAAGAACAAGGCCAGACTGGTTGTACAGGGGTTTTCACAAGAGGAAGGCATTGATTATAATGAAACCTTTGCCCCTGTAGCCAGACTGGAAGCAATTCGATTGTTTTAGCTTATGCTGCTTATCACAACCTTAATGTTTTTCAAATGGATGTCAAAAGTGCATTTTTGTATGGAAAATTAAGAAGAGGTTTATGTATGTCAACCACCAGGTTTTGAGGACAATAAACATCCTAATTGGGTGTATAAGCTTGATAAGGCTCTCTATGGGTTGAAACAAGCTCCTAGAGCCTGGTATGAGACATTATCAAACTTTCTTCTGGAAAATAATTTCACTAGGGACTCCATAGATAAGACTTTATTCATTAAGAAAGCTGGGCAGCATAATCTACTTGTTCAAATTTATGTAGATGATATTATTTTGCATCCTCTGATCCACAGTTGTGTGATGCCTTTACAAAGTTGATGAAACAGAAGTTTGAAATGAGTGCCATGGGAGAATTACAGTTCTTTCTGGGTTTGCAAATCAAACAAAAGGCTGATGGAATTTTCATTCATCAGTCCAATACACAAAAGATCTTTTGGAAAAGTTTGATTTACAAAAGTGTAAGCCCTGTTCTACTCCCATGTGCAACACCACACAACTGGATACAGATCAGAAAGGTAAAGTGGTTGATGAACACTTTACAGATGTATGATTGGGTCCTTGATGTACTTAACAGCTTCTAGACCAGATATTATGTTTGCTACATGTGTTTGTGCTAGATTTCAGGCTGCACCTAAGGAGTCTCATTTGATTGCAGTCAAGAGGATCTTTAGATATTTGCAAGGCACTCCATCTCTAGGTTTATGGTATTCTACTAGACATTCTGGTAAATTGGTTGCTTTTTCTGACAGTGACTATGCAGGGTGTAAGTTGACAAGAAAGTCCACTTCTGGAGGATGCCAATTCTTAGGCAACTGCTTGATTTCTTGGCAGAGTAAGAAGCAGACCTCAGTTGCTACATCAACGCTGAAGCAGAGCAGTACATTGCTGCTGCAAGCTGTACATCTCAGGTACTCTGGCTTCAAAACCAATTATTGGATTATGGCATAACAAAGACTAAGACCCCATTGTTAATGGACAGCTCTTCAGCTCTTTGTATTGTCAAGAATCTGTCTAGCACTCTAGGACTAAACATATTGAAATCAGACACCATTTTATTAGAGATGTTTTGAAAAAGGTCTGATTGATCCAAAATTATTCCTAGTGTGATGAGCTTGCAGACATTTTCACTAAGCCCTTGGATAGCATAACTTTCCAAAACCTAGTGTTAAGGTTTGGTATGCTGTAGCTAGAATAAGTGACAATACTAGTGATCTCAGCTCAAGTACTGATGATCATGATGATCAGTAGTTATATTATTATTATTGTCATATATATAAGTACTGACGTTATTTTCTTCGGAAGTTTTCTTTAAACTACTAGAGCTTAACTTCTCAGTACTCAGGTACTTTATTTGTTAAAACAATTGATGTAGTTACAACAGCTGATGTAGCTACAACTACTGTTGTCAGAATACAAATACGTACTGATGTCCTATGAAACATCTGAAAACAGATGAAAACGTCTGATGAGTACGTGTTGGGGACAGTATGAAACAGTTGAAAAGCAATGAATTGATGACAACTACTGATGAGCCTTTTTGTCTTCAGTAGTTTCCCAACTGCTCTTTCTTTGAAACAACTGAAGCAAAACCATGTCTTCAGTTTTCACAATACTGATGACTAACACCAAGTCTTCAGTTGTTTACAACAATGATGGTAAAACCAAAGTCTTCAGTAGTTTCCCAACTACTGATGACTAATACCAAGTCAGTTGTTTCATCACCTGAAGTCAAAACTGTCTTCAGTAGTTTATAACTACTGATGACTAAATCTTCAGTAGTTTTATAACTACTGATGACTAAATTTTCAGTATTTTTATAACTACTGATGACCAAATCAGAGACTTCAGCTGTTTCAACGTCTGACGTTAAAACCAAGTCTCAGTTGTTTTATAACGACTGCTTATCACACCAATAGGCCAGTCATTCCAAACCTCTGAAAGTAATACCACGTCATCAGTAGTTTCAACAACTGATGACTAACACCAAAACCTTCAGTCGTTTTCTAACCCTACCCTTTAAATACCTTATCCCACTTTCAGAGTTTTTACTTTCTTCTCTTCTCAAACCTAACGTTCAAAAAAACTCTAAACCTCTCTTCATCAATGGCGACCATGCAACTAAAACCTCGACACAACTGTGTCGCACATCTCACAAAATCGCCATACTGGACCAAGTTTCACAACGCCATTGATTTAATGGTTCAATCACCTTACAAAACGGCTTTTCTGTTAAATCCCACCATATATGCCGAATCTCTTAACCATTTGGACAAACGTCACTCTTGTCTCTGAGGAGAATGACAAAGTCTCTTCAATCGTTTGTCCATCATCAAAAAGTGGTCATTACTCCAGACATTCTTCGCCAAACCCTCAATCTGGATGATGCCACTTTCCCAACTGGTTATCAAAGGGCACAATCGATCAATCATTTGCCCAATGGATACCAGGGTAACCTGAGTGCATCTACCATATTGAAGAAACATTTCTAGGATGCCGAACATCTCATCTTTCACCTGGTAAATGTCTGCCTTGCCCCCAAGACTTCATCATGGGATCAAATGTCCACAAGGTGGCAACAGGTAATGTAGTACTCCATCCTTGAGCAACAACCTTTAAATTTTTCTGAAATACTATTTTTAGAGCTCAAGGATATGGCCCAAAAACAACTTGCTAACCGTTGGATATTATATCCTCGGTTCATAATGGCCATAACTGAAACTTGTTGGCCTGGGGGTCCCTGCTACGGCTGTATTGCCTGAAGTATACTCCCGGCACAACTCTGACCAATCACTAAAAATGGCTGCCAAGCTGCGCAAACCCACGCAGCTGGAACCCACAGCCACCACCTCCAAATCCAAAGTCCCCACCAAACCCACTAAAAAGAAGACAAAAAAGGCTACTCAGGGAAATGAGTCCCCTGAGGATGCCCCTGCAACAAAACGCAGCTATATCCACTGGTTATAACCCCCTAGTGGATACAAGGACTTCACCAGCCATAGCCGCTCAGGATTCCTCTCAAAAGGAGCCTGCAGCAACCAAAGAAGGGGTACCCACTAATCTGGGATCTTCCTCATTTGAGGAGATTGCCATTGAAGAGCACCATTCTCCCCAGGTGCATACTGCGTTTACCCCATCTCCCACTGCACCCCCCCACAAAGTCCTACTCTCATTATTGCAAACGTGCTGACTCAGCTGCATGCCTCTCCTCCTCCCCAACAAACACCAACAAAGGGGAAAACCACAGCAATTGAGGAAGAGGATCAACATGCTCTGACAGTCCACAGCACGAGGGTTTAACTGTTCTATCTCCTGGTGTGGATATGGAGACCAGAACACCTGGTGAGGCTGCCACCTCTTCTGAATCAGCACATGATCAGGCTGAGGCTGGTAACATAGCTAAGACATCACCAGAGGCAACAACTGATGAAGGACATCGTCCTGAGGCTGGAAGTCCCCAGTTCCAAGAAAAAGGGGCACATGCTACAACTGGTCTACACCCAGTGCATGTACATCCTGCTACAAGCAGGAGGTCAGGTGATTCAGCATCTGCTGATGATGACCTGGGCTTCTTTTATGATGTTCTGGCCCAGAACACAATTCTTGAGGAAGAAGTTAGTAAACTACAAAGACTACTTGACCAATCTCTCAAACAGCAAGTCCATCTGCCACCAACATAAACCCACAGATGGCACCTTCACCTCAAGGTCTCCCACACACTCAGCCACTCAAAACTTCCGAGCCACCAGCTTCTATTTCTTGCACTGCTTCTCAGGGACAGAACCCCTCTGAGCAAACAGCTGCTATCTTTCAGCAATCCCTACCTCTCATCACCCCAATGATCACAGACATTGTGCTCAAAACCATGGATGAGAGGCTTCCCTCAATCATACAACCCCTGGTGGAGGAGATTGTGAGCACAAGGCTTTCTGCTACTCAAACCCTTGCAACCAATGCAACCAAAAGGGGGAGAGCCAGTCAGTGAAAGCAAAGAGGAAGAGCATAGAGGGGAAGAAAGACAAGGAGACTGAGAAGGAAGAGGAGTTGTGAAGGGAGCTGACATTGATCAGTAGGTGAAAGTCACAAAGACTTTCATGTCACATATAAGAAGAGGAAGGTTGAAGGAAAAGAAAAAGAACTCGAACTTGATGAGATGATCAAAATGGGCGATGCTACACATAGTAAATCAATGGAATCCATTATTGATCAACTGTATCGACAGGGGTTAGATACTGCATAGCTTGACTCAGAGATTAGGAGACTTGAAGTTGAAGAAATTAACTCAAGATGGACAAGTTATGATGCATTAGAAAGAGAAAGACTAGAGATCATGATCAGATTCATTGCAAAGTACCTTGGGAGATCATTGATCGAGATTAAGTCATGGACCAGGGACAGTATCTTGGCAATAACCACCAAGATCTGTTCGTCTGAAGCATACACTAAGGGATTGGTGATTGAAGCACTAAATGAGGCAGGTGCTGGGAACAGAAAGGAACTAGCAAAACACTCAAAAGCCTCACTCACTACAAGAATGCTAGAACAACCTGCAAAACCTCCCACTTCAAAATCACGACTACCACAACCCTCTAAACCAACTCCTTTACCCTCAAAACCACAGCCGATGATGCACCCAAGAAGAAGAAGAGAAGGGTGTTGAGGCTAGAAGTAGAAGAAGAAGAGGATGATGAGGAAGAAGATAGGCTGCCTCTTTCTGTAGTCCTAACTTTGCCTAAAGCCAAACCTATGCCCATCACTCCCACCTCACAGATAGATGTTGTGAGAGTAAAGATAGAAGAAGAACAACAGCAAAAGCTTCATGATGATGAGATGCTGAAAAGCATAGACAAAACTTATGCTGCTTCTTCATCAATAATCAGTATGAAGAAGGAAGCTTTGAGATTGTACACCTTTGCTAACACATTTCAATATCAAAAGGAAAAGGTGAGAATATGGCCTGATCCTAGGGTGGCTCACAGAATTATGAAGAAAGACATTCCTTCGAGATACAAGGGCCAAGTAAAAAGGATCGTAGATGAAGAGATCATAGTGGTCCTTGTAGTATCACCCTGGGAAATTGTAGAAGATTTCAAGAAGGCCTATGAAACTAAACAGCCACACCAAAATATGTTAGAGAATAGAGTAATTAAAAAGGGGTTAGTCTACAAGAGGCTTGAGAACTTCAAACAAAATGAGCTCAGTCTGTTACTTGAAGGGACTCACCCAGATGAGTTTGCATACAGACAGATCACAACAGTTGAGCTCAAAAATGGCAAACAGGCTAAGTACATTTCAGAGCTGTATGGGCGTGAAGGATTGTTTGATGGTGGAGATGAAAATCTTACCATGAAAGAACAAATTATGTTTCTCAGAGCATACGCCAGAGAATCCTACAGGCTTATACATGGGAAGTAATTTCATGGATAGGACCATAGCCCTGTGTCCAGTTCCCCAAAGTCCGGGCTCCTATCCATACTATGCCAACCAAATTTCAGAAATCTATTCCCAGGCCAATGCTTAATTGGGTCATCTTCTTAGCTGATCAAGAAGGAAAAAGACCAATCTTATTGCCAACAATAAGTGGGACCTCAATAAAGTTAAGGTTTTGGCTGCATTGGTTCAGGGGGAGTTTGGTGGACCAAAAGAACCAATGAGCCGGATCAGAAAAACGTTAAGTCCTACAGACGTCACAATAACTGCTGAAGTCCACAACAGCTGAAGACAAAGTCTGAAGACAAAGTCTGAAGACAAAGTCTGAAGACAAAGTCTGAAGACATAAGTGCTGAAGACAAAATCTGAAGACAAGTGCTGAAGACAAAGTCTGAAGACACAAGTGCTGAAGACAAAGTCTGAAGACACGAGTGCTGAAGACAAAGTCTGAAGACAAGTACTGAAGACCAAGTATCAGTCGTTGTCACAACAGCTGAAGAGGTCTTCTTCAGTAGTTGTGACGGTTTTCCTTTTAGTAGTTTTGTAAAACGACTGAAGAGTTTGTTCTTCAGTCGTTGTAGTTTCAGTAGTTTCGTATCAGTAGTTTTATGTTTTATACTTAGCACTCTGATATGTTCTCAGTAGTTGTGAACATTTCAGTAGTTTGTTAAGTTTTAGTTATTTTTGTAATAAATCTGCCAGATGTCACTATCCCGTGATATCAGTAGTGATTGCACTCTATATAAGGAGTGTCAACCGTATTGTAATATGTGAATGATTGAGCAGAAACATTTGATATTATTGAAACATTCCTTTTCACAGAATTATATTATCTCTTTACAACCGTATTCGTTCATAATGCATACGAATATCAAATTCTTGCTATAATTTGTCTAATTCTTGTTCTTATTCCGCTGCGTTACACTCTAATCCATCAAACTTGAGATCCCTGATCCTGTCACCAGGTGAGTTCATGCCCCTCTATTTTTATAAACTCTCTTCTGGGAGAGGTAGCATACTTGTACTCAAACACTATTTTATTATTATAAGTTATGTATGTTTTAACATAGTGCTTAAAACGTTGAAAAGTCCTCACACTTTCATATCGTTAATAATGGTAACTAGCGGGAAATCTTGGGTAGTACTACTGGGTGTGACGAGCCCCACCTGTGCGACTTGAGGTCAAACAGGTGCAATATTGTCCTAAACACAAACATCATCACGACTTGGTAAGTTGTGATGGGAGGCAACAAATGAAACACAGTCAGCTTCGATCGTGAATCACTATTGTTATTACGTGTGAATATAGACTAGCTATCTTATTCAATACACTTCGCATGCTATACAACTGTTAATATTTATGTTAAGCGCAAACTCTTGAACTCACCAACCATTGTGTTGACATTTTTAGTATGCTATTCTCAGGTCGTTAACTTCGCTTGCCATTAGGAGCACTAAATGGGTTCATCATGCATATTAAGACTCCGTTTAAAAGACATCTTTGTTGGTTTATAATTATTAATGTTTCTCATTTGGTTTGGCGCATGTTTTGCCATATTATACATTTATACACTTTGGGTTTCCTTACTTACAAAACGCTTCCGCATGGTTTTAAAGTTTGAACTTTGGTTGATTTTATTTTATATGTGGCATATAGAGTCGTTCTGAGTAACTATTGACTGTGATCCTGGTTTGTTCACATGCCTCGCGGTGAAACTCCGCATGTGGATTTTGAGGGTGTGACAGATTGGTATCAGAGCCATTGGTTATAGGGAACTAGGTTGTATACACACTAGTCTATAACCGCACATAGTTAGTTAGTTACTCTTGACTTACCCTTTTACTATATACTTATTGGCATGTACATCACATGCACTGCAGCATGGCATCATGATCCCGGGTTTTGGGAAAAAGGCGTGCTCGTTCTGAATCCCCTCCACCTGTACCTCACCGAGTGTATGACTGGCCACGACATCCTTATCCCAGTGGTGAGATAGACTGGGATCAACTATTTGTGCCACCTGAGTGCGATCCTCCACGAGATTGGAGTTATTACCCGGCCTGTATATATCGCATGATTCGTAAAGAGTGTGTTTCGAAGCCGGCTACTGCTAGACCAAGGACCAGGTCAGCGTCTACTTCTGCAGCACCTACTCTACCATCTCTGGATGTACCCCTTGAGCAGGTCGTGGCGGCATTCACCGTGACACTGGAGACTGAGCGTCGACGAGTTGGAGTACTCACTGATGAGAACTCCACAAAAAATGATGACATATGTCGATTATGGCTAATGATGGCCATAATTTAGGAGCGGTTGTGTAAGGCCCCATTCCCGAGACGCTTACAGCTGGTCAACCATTGCACATAAACATAAATTAACAGTTATTTTAAGTAAACATTCGCAGCGGAAACATTCAAAAATGGCATTTCATTTCATCATAAAAACCTTTGCAAAATAACGCATCGTTTATCGGTTACAAAATTACATTGTTGTATTACATCACAAAAGCTTTATATAAATGGATACCATCCAAAAGAGCTGAGCAGCTACCTCGTGCTATCCTCAGCAACATTACCTACCAACTGGAAACACAAAAAAGTCAGCGTTACTGAGTGAGTTCTAGTTTTATAATAAAACATACTTTTCTTTCATTAAAACAATTCATTTCTATTGCATGTGATCATACATCATACGTAGATACAGATAATATTATTATTATCTTCATCATTCTTTCATTCATACTTCCATTCATTCATCATTCATTCATTACTTTCATCATCACCATGAACTTTACCCTTCATGCTCGTGATACTATGCCTAAGCCTATAACAGACTTTCATCGTAGTGCCCAGCACCAGTGGTCACAGTACCTAAGGTAAAGTCCAGGTATACCGTTGTCATATGCTATGCCCTTCATGCTCATGATACTAGACTTAAGCCTATAAAAGACCTTCATCGGTGGTGCCCAACACCAAGTGGTCACAATACCTAAGGCACGCAACAATGGTTCATCCATATGGTCAATCATAAAGAAGACCCCAATGTGCATCCTTTGGGGTAGCTAACCCGCACACCATTGATCTAACACCTACAATGGGTATGCACCTCCATACATTTGCTTCCAAGCCTTTCTTACATTCATTCATTCATTAATTCATGCATTCATCATCATGTTCCTCTTTCATTATCTTTCACTTTACGTTACATAATATTCGTTCATTCATTATCATAACACGTAAATTCAAAGGAAAGAAAAACATACATCATCATAAGGAACATATCATTCATATATCATCATGCAGGGCATCATACATACATAACATACATCATGTATAACCACGCAACATCATCATCATCATTATGCATATGCATCAATCACATATCATTACATGCCCATCTAACCATCTATGACCCCAAATGTCAACTTATATAACCCCTGGGAATCTCCTAGGTCAAAGCGTACATTACTCCATTCTCTCCCAAAAAGTCTAAATTATTCTAAGTGTTCATCTGCATTTGCTATAGTTCATCCGCATTTGCTATAGTTCATCCGCATTTGATTTGCTTCATCCGCATTGGACATACTCATCTACATTTCCCAGATAGTCAAATACTCATTCGCATTGACTTCATCCGCATTTCCCAGCCTTATTCAAATGCTCATCCGCATTTCCCAGACTTAGTCAGATGCTCATCCGCATTTCATGCACTTAGTCAATATGCATCCGCATTGACTTCATCCGCATTGACTTCATCCGCATTGACTTACCCATTGGTTAATGTTCATTCGCATTAACCCCTTTCCATCCACATTCACTTCCAAACACTTAGGCAGATTTAAAAACTTAACATGTGGGTCTAAAACATCATATTCGATCTCCATGCATCATTCATCATGTTTTAAGCTTAAATCTTACCCTCTAAACCTTAGATACACAATCATACATCATCAAGCATGAACATAGTCACACATCACATCATAACATCATCATGCACACACTCAAGCATACGGGTCCGAAACCCAATATAATAAAAACATATACTCATGCGTTTCCAGCCCCAAAATCAGTTAAAAACCAGTAAAAAATTGGTCCTAGAACTCACCTTTGCAGCTCTTGAGTATGGCTTCCTCAAAACTCATTTGCAAATTGAATTCAACCGCTTAGAAACCCACTAAAACATACCCGAACACATACAAACACACATAAGCATAAACCCGAGGATATGACCAGTCAAGAACACCATAAAAGCATGAATTCTTACCTTGAATTCGAATTCTTTCTTCTTGTTCTTCTTCAAAGCCGAGAATCTGCTGCTCCCAGCTACTCTCTCTCTCTCTCTAAAACCCGAAAATCGGTGAGGTATGTGACATATGGGCGGCCATACCACCTTTTACACCCACTTTTCAAACATTTTGTCCTTTTGGACACTTTTTACCCCTAGGCTTGGGTTTTATTTCTGTTCCTTCTTTTCTTTCACTTTATTCATTCTTTTCATTGACTTTAAAATAAACAGGTGTTACAAGTCCACCCCCGTTAAATAGGTTTCGTCCTCGAAACCTGTTATTCCTCAAAAAATTGTGGGTAATGTTGTCTCATCTCTTCTTCAGTCTCTCACGTAGACTCAGATCCCTTCCTGTGCTTCCACTGTACACGCACAAGGGGAACCACTTTATTCTTCAGTCTCTTTTCCTTCCGATCAATGATTGCCACTGGTTGCTCCACATAATTGAGCCGTTCGTCTACTTCGATATCCTCCAGTGGAACAATCATGCCTTCATCGGCTAAGCACTTCCTCAGATGAGATACATAGAATGTCGGGTGAATTCCACTTAACTCTTCTGGCAACTCTAGTCTATAGGCCACCTCTCCTACTCGAGCAACGATCCGGAAAGGGCCTATGTATCTCGGGCTCAATTTGCCCTGCTTTCGGAAACAAATGATACCCTTCAAGGGTGAGACCTTCAACATAACCCCGTCACCCACCTGGAACTCAATCGGTCTGCGTTGTTTATTGGCATACGACTTTTGTCTATCTTTGGATGCCTTCATGAAGGCCTTGATCTCCTCAAGATTCTCAGTCCTAGCCTCGATTACCTCGACACTCCCTAACTCTTTTTGACCAATATCACCCCAGCAGATGGGTGTTCTGCATATCCTACCGTATAGCATCTCGTATGGTGGCATACCAATGCTGGCATGATAGCTGTTGTTGTATGAGAACTCGGCTAACGGTAGGTGTCATCCCAACTTCCACCAAAATCAATCACACATGCCCGAAGCTTTTCTTCCAGTGTCTGAATGGTCCTATCTAATTGACCATCAGTCTGAGGATGATAAGTCGTGCTAATATGTAACCTCGTCCCCATGGCACAGTGGAATTTCTTCCAGAATTTAGATATAAACCGAGTGTCATGATCAGACACAATGCCGGCATACCGTGACGAGTTACAATCTCCTTGATGAACAGGTCAGCCAACCTCTCGGATGAATATGTCTCGCGAATTGGTAGGAAGTGAGCACTCTTCGTTAGACGGTCCACAATCACCCATATGGCATCGTAGCCTTTCGGAGTACGTGGCAGCTTAGTAATGAAACCCATGGTGATATGCTCCCACTTCCATTCCGTTATATCCAAATGTTGAATCCTCCCATACGGCTTTTGGTGCTCGACCTTCACCTATAAGCAAGTAAGGCATTTTCTCACATACTCCACCACGTCACGCTTCATACCCGGTCACCAATAATCTTTCTTCATATCTTGATACATCTTTGTGGCACCAGGATGAATGGAGTATCGAGTCTTGTGAGCCTCATCCATTATCTTCACCCGCAGATCCCCAAAACAAGGAATCCACACCCATTCAAATCGGGTTTTAACACCCAGTGTGTTTTCATCTAATTCCCCAACCAGACCTCTCATCCTTTCAGAGTTAAGATGATCTTCTTTCAGTGCCTCATCCTGAAACTCTTTGACTTGCTTCATCGCATCAGAGGTCATGATTAGCTGATATGCTTTCACCCGAATCGGTTCGGGCCTCTCCTTTCGGCTAAGGGCATCCGCCACCACATTGGCTTTGCCCGGATGGTAGTGGATCTCACAATCATAGTCTTTTATAAGCTCCAACCATCTTCTTTCTCTCATGTTCAGGTCCTTCTTCTCAAAGAAGTACATCAAACTCTTGTGGTCAGTGAAAATGGTGCACTTCGTCCCATACAGATAGTGCCTCCAAATCTTTAATGCAAAGACCACAGCTGCCAGCTCCAAGTTATGAGTAGGGTGATTGACCTCATGAACCTTCAACTATCGGGATGCATAGGCTATGACCTTCCCTCTTTGCATTAACATGCACCCCAACCCCGAGTAGGAAGCATCCGACTAAACCACCAGATATTCACTTCCATCGGGTAATGACAGAACAGGAGCTTGAGTCAATCTCGCCTTCAATTCTTCGAATGCCTTCTCTTGTGCTTGACCCCATACAAACTTCACTTCTTTTCAGGTCAACTTGGTTAGTGGAGAAGTGATCTAGGAGAAGTCTTGAATGAATTCCTGTAGTAACCCACCAAACCCAAGAAACTGTGAATCTTGGATGGCGTCTTTGGATATTTCTATTGCATTACTGCCTCCACCTTAGTCGGGTCCACCATGATCCCCTCGGGGTTCACCAAATGACCCAAGAATTGAACCTCACGCAACCAAAATGTGCACTTGGAGAATTTGGCGTACAGCTTCAACTTTCTCAGCGTTTCAAAAACCTCCCGAATATGACTGAATGCTCAATCTCACTCCTTGAATAAATTAGGATATCATCAATAAACACAATCACTGATTTGTCCAACATGGGCCGACACACACGGTTCATCAAATCCATAAAAGCAGCTGGCGCGTTGGTCAAGCCAAAAGGCATAAGAAGAAACTGGTAATGACCATAACGCGTGCGGAAAGCTGTTTTAGGAACATCCTGCTCTTTCACCTTCAGCTGATGATAACCAGATCGAGGGTCTATCCTTGAAAACCAACTGGCACCTTGAAGCTGATCGAACAAATCATCTATCCTCAGTAAGGGGTAGTGGTTCTTCACTGTCAACTTATACAGCTCACGGTAGTCAATACACATCCTCATACTACTGTCTTTCTTCTTCACGAACAAGACCGGAGCACCCCAAGGAGAGATACTCGGTCTGATGAACCCCTTATCAAGCAGCTCTTGCAACTACTCCATCAGCTCCTTCATCTCCGTCATAGCTAACCGATATGGTGGCTTGGCAACAGGTTGGGCACCCGGTATCAAATCAATCTGAAATTCAATCTCTCTGTCAGGTGGCACTCCTGGTAAGTCTTCTGGGAACACGTCTGGAAAGTCACATACAACCATTACATCAGACAGTTGTGGTGTTGGCATGTCTACATCCTTTACATAACCCAAATAGGCACTACATCCACGCCTCATACACTTTCCCACCACCGCCATCGAAATCACTTTCGGAATTGTCGTGACTCGATCCCCATAATCGTTACTAAACTCCTGTCAGGCGCTGTTAAATGAATCATCTTCTTGCAACACACAATGTTCGCCTCAGAGTCCGCCAACCAATCCATCCCAAGAACCAAATCGAAACCACCTAAGGTCATTACAAACGGTCTAACAGGAAACTTATAACCCTCAAGTTCCATGTCACAGTCATCAATCATCTCGGAAATCCTGGTAGACTTACCTATGGCAGTTTCTACATCAAAGGGTGCATCAACACGTCTACTACTAACAGGCAGCTTAGCACAAAAAGCAGCAGAAATAAAACTTTTACTAGCACTCGAATCAAATAACACAGAAGCTAAAGTTTGGTTCACTAGGAACATACCGGACAAAACATCAGGGTCCGTCCTAGCCTCCTCCTGTGTCATCATGAATGCCCTGGCTCTCGCCTTTGGTCCTTCACCTCTAGTTTTCTTCTCCCCGGAACCCTCGGCCCTTGGCTTCTTACAATCCCTATTCATATGACCCTCTTCACCACAGTTAAAGCATTGGGCCGTACGACGACAGTCCCTGGCCATGTGCCCCGCCTTCCCACATTTAAAGCACAAATTTGACCAAAACCTACATTCCCCACTATGCTCTCTCCCACACCTACCACACTTCTTCGTACTCGCACCCGACGTGACCATACGGCGGCCATCCACCCGTGCCTTCTTTTTACCCGTCGAGGCCTCACCCTGACCAAACCTCTTCCCATTCCAATTTCTATCACCTTTACCCTTCCGACTACCTTCACCCACCACCACTACACCTCTTTTGTCATATAACCTTCCTGCCAAATCCACCGCCGACCTAAACATGCTCGGTCGGGCGACAGTCAAGTGCTTGCGAATATCCGCTGGCAATCCCTGAATGTACCTCTTAATCTTTCGAGACAGAGGTGTCACCTGATCCGACACCAGACATGCCATTTCGTTAAATTTGGTGGTATATTGTTGGTGTGTCATCGTTCCCGCCACCAGTTGTAGAAACTCCCTCTCAACCTCATCCATTTCCCAATGAGGACAAAACTCCTCGATCACCAACTTCTTCAACTACGACCATCTCATTCTTCTGATCGCCCGACTACCCTCGGCTTGGACTATATTGTCCCACCAGCACAGAGCCGAGTCTGCAAAAGAGTGGGTAGCGAACTTAACTTTCTGGTCCTCTCGGCACTCGTTGATATCGAGTACAACCTCCATTTCCCTCACCCACTGGTGAGCAGCAGCTGTAGTGTCAAAAGTAGGGGGCTTGCATCTCATAAACACCCCGTAGTTATAGTGTCGTACCACCTCCTTCACAGGCTCTTCTTCTTCCTCTTCTTCGTCATCAGACGGAACCGTCTCAGTCTTGGGCTGTCTTCTCTCATCTCCACCCTCTGGATGAGGTGTTTCTGGTTCTTCATGAACCACCTTTTCGGCCCTAGGCCTTCCTCTCGTAACCCGTGGTTCAGCACCACGTCCGCCACCACGCGAAGCTTTAGATGATCTCCCACCAGCCATCCTCTAACTCACACTGAAAGATTTAAACACTAATACGGTCATTCAAGGAAACGACTAATTTTGTGGCAAGTATAGTAAGTCCCTAATTACAGTGGCCAGTTATGATTAGCCACTTACTTTACTCTTCATACCCCAAGCATTTCCTGTCCTGACTACATCGGTATTTAAATCTACGTAGAACACATATCCACATACCATGCGCACATAAAACCAGTTATCTTTACGAAAATACCTGATGGCATGCAGCTACTCAGATTGGCATCCCATTCCCATTCCATCCCATTCTCAGTTTAAGTTAAGGTTTATTTTAAAATTTTACCCATTTCACTTAAACTTTGGCTCTGATACCAACTTGTAAGGCCCCATTCCCGGGAAGCTTACAGCTAGTCAACCATTGCACATAAAACATACATTAATAGTTATTTTAAGTAAACATTCACAGCGGAAACATTCAAAAATGGCATTTCATTTCATCATAAAAACCTTTGCAAAATAATGCATCATTTATCGGTTACCAAATTACATTGTTGTATTACATCACAAAAGCTTTATATAAATGGATGCCATCCAAAAGAGCTGAGCAGCTGCCTCGTCCCATCCATAGCAACATTACCTGTCAACTGGAAACACATAAAAGTCGCGTTGCTGAGTGAGTTCTAGTTTTATAATAAAACATACTTTTCTTTCGTTAAAACTATTCATTTCTATTGCATGTGATCATACATCATACATAGATACATATAATATTATTATTATCTTCATTATTCTTTCATTCATACTTCCATTCATTCATCATTTCATTCATTACTTTCATCATCACCATGAACTTTACCCTTCATGCTCGTGATACTATGCCTAAGCCTATAACAGACTTTCAACGGTTGTGCCCAGCACCAAGTGGTCACAGTACCTAAGGTAAAGTCCAGGTATACCGTTGTCATATGCTATGCCCTTCATGCTCATGATACTAGACTTAAGCCTATAAAAGACCTTCATCGGTGGTGCCCAGCACCAAGTGGTCACAATACCTAAGGCACGCAACAATGGTTCATCCATATGGTCAATCATAAAGAAAGACCCCAATGTGCATCCTTTGGGGTAGCTAACCCGCACACCGTTGATCTAACACCTACAATGGGTGTGCACCTCCATACATTTGCTTGCAAGCCTTTCTTACATTCATTCATTCATTAATGCATGCATTCATCATCATGTTCCTCTTTCATTATCTTTCACTTTACGTTACATAATATTTCGTTCATTCATTATCATAACACATAAATTCATAGGAAAGATAAACATACATCATCATAAGGAACATATCATTCATACATCATCATGCAGGGCATCATACATACATAACATACATCATGTATAACCATGCAACATCATCATCATCATTATGGATATGCATCAATCACATATCATTACATGCCCATCTAACCATCTATGACCCCAAAAGTCAACTTATATAACCCCCCGGGAATCTCCTCATTTGCTATAGTTCATCCGCATTTGCTATAGTTGATCCTCATTTGCTATAGTTCATCCGCATTTGATTTGCTTCATCCGCATTTGTCATCCGCATTGGACTTACTCATCCGCATTTCCCAGACAGTCAAATACTCATCCGCATGAATTCATCCACATTTCCCAGACTTAGTCAAATGCTCATCCGCATTGACTTCATCCGCATTTCCCAGACTTAGTCAGATGCTCATCCGCATTTCATGCACTTAGTCAATGTTCATCCGCATTGACTTACCCATTGGTTAATGTTCATTTGCATTAACCCCTTTCCATCCGCATTCACTTCAAAACACTTTGGCAGATTAAAAAACTTAATATGTGGGTCAAAAACATCATATTCGATCTCCATTCATCATTCATCATGTTCTAAGCTTAAATCATACACTCTAAGCCGTAGAAACACAATCATACATCATCAACCATGAACATAGTCACACATCACATCATAACATCATCATACACACATTCAAGCATAGGGGTCCGAAACCCAGTTTAATAAAAACATATACTCATGTGTTTCCACCCCCAAAATTAGTTAAAAACCAGTAAAAGAGGGGTCCTAGAACTCACCTTTCTAGCTCTTGAGTATGGCTTCCTCCAAACTCATTTGCAAATTGAATTCAACCGCTTAGAAACCCACTAAAAACATATCTAAACACATACAAACACATATAAGGATAAACCTGAGGATATGACCAGTCAAGAACACCATAAAAGCATGAATTCTTACCTTGAATTCAAATTCTTTCTTCTTGTTCTTCTTCAAAGCCGAGAATTTGCTGCTCCCAGCTACTCTCTCTCTCTAAAACCGAAAATTAGTGAGGTATGTGACATGGGCGGCCATACCACCTTTTACACCATTTTTCAAACATTTTGTCTTTTTGGATACTTTTTACCCCTAGGCTTGAGTTTTATTTCTTTTCCTTCTTTTCTTTCACTTTATTCATTCTTTTCTTTGACTTTAAAATAACCGCGCTTGTATGATAGTTCAAGAAGACTGAGTCAGTCTTCGCCAAATGTAACTGTCCAGTGGCGGACCAGGTGAAATACACCACAGGAACCCTGGAAGGTGCAGCACTCACGTGGTGGAATGCATAAGTGAAAATGCTTGGCCAGTCAATGGCAAATCCACTACCATGGGAGGAATTTAAAACAATGATGACAAAGGAATATTGCCCCCGCGATGAGGTTCAAAAACTGGAAGCTGAGTTTTGGCAATTGAAGATGGAAGGGTCTAACATTGAGGCTTATGCTACTAGGTCTCATGAGCTAGCTACACTTTGCCCTAGTATGGTTAACCTGCCGAGCCGACGTATTGAGCTTATTTACATGTCTTAGTCTCGGAGATTCAGAGTATGGTGACTGCTGCAAATCTTCCTACTATATAGCAGGTTATTCGACTGGCTCACAAGCTCACTGATCAAGCTGTGGAGCAAGGAAAGTTACCCAAGCGGGGTGCTGTGGCAAGCGTGCCCGACAACAAATGCAAGTGGGAGAACAACGCCAGCAAAGGATCGTCATCTGGTAAGAAAACTTAGCAACACCAGCCTTAACAACAACATCAGCAGAGACGGTTGACAATAATCACAACTTCCACCAATCATCATCATCATCATCTCAAGGACCAAGTGGATATGTGGGGAAAACCCAAAGTGCAACCGATGCAACTACCACCATATGGCAGGTGTGATAGCTTTTGATGCCAGCGTTGTGGGAAGGTTGGACATGTGGCAAAGGATTATCGTGGAGAACTAATGAAGAAACCTCAATAGCCCCAATAACCTCAACAGCCTCAGCAGCCTCATGACAAACCAAAAGGTTGCTTTGAGTGTGGAAGGGAAGGGCATTTCAAGAAAAACTGTCCTCAACTGAAGAGAAATAGGAATGGAAATGTAAATGGTGGCAATAACAGCAATGGTGGAGCGAAAGGGAGAGCCTTTTTCATGGGTTCAGGTGAGGCTCTAAATGATCCTACTACCGTTACTGGTAAATTTCCTGTTAATGGTCGTTTTGCTTCTGTACTGTTTGACACTGGAGCTGATAGGAGTTTTCTCTCTACTAAGTTTTGTAGTCTCTTAAGTGATATGCCCTCTGTCTTTGATTCTAAGTACGTTGTAGAGTTGGCTGATGGTAAGAAAATCTCTGTTACGCATATCCTTAAGAATTCCAAGATAGAACTTGCTGGTCATACCTTCGACATCGACCTTATGCTTGTTACTCTTAGAAGTTTCGATATGGTCGTAGGCCTGGATTGGCTGTCCGAGAAGCAAACATAAGTGATTTTCCATGAGAAGGTCATTCGTATTCCATGGTAGATGGGGAAACACTTTTGGTTAAGGGCGAGAAGAGTGGTGTTGTGATAGGCATCATATCGTTCATGAAGGCTTAGAAGTGGTTACGCAAGGGCCACTTAGCCATATTAGCTCTCGTCTCTAACCAACACAGGAGGAAAAGAATGTAGAGGATCTACCTAGACTACCACCTCAACGTCAAGTTGAATTTCAGATCGATTTGGCTCCCGGAGCTGCTCCGATTATGAGGGCAACTTACTGGTTAGCATCGAACGAACTGCAAGAACTATCAACACAACTTCAGGAGCTGTTGGATAAAGGGGTTATTCGACCGAGTTCATCGCCGTAGGAGCACCTGGTCTCTTGTGAAGAAGAAAGATGGCACATTTCGAATGTGCATCGACTACAGGGAGTTGAATAAAGTCACAATCAAGAACCGATACCCGTTACCTCGTGTCGACGACCTGTTTGATCAGCTTCAAGGATCAAGCTATTATTTGAAGATGGATTTGAGATCTGGTTATCATCAACTAAGAGTTCGAGAAGAGGGTATCTCCAAAACTGCGTTCCATACTCGTTATGGTCACTATGAGTTCTTGGTCATGCCTTTTGGGTTGACTAATGCACCAACAGTGTTCATGGATCTCATGAATCGCTTGTGCAAACCCTATCTCGATCAGTTCGTCATTGTGTTGATCGATGATATATTGATACATTCTAGGACCAAGGAGGATCATGAAGAGCACTTATGAATGATCTTAGAACTATTGAAGAATGAGCAGTTGTATGCCAAATTCTCAAAGTGTGACTTTTGGATACGAGAAGTGCAATTCTAGGTCATATGGTTAATGAGAAGGGATACATGTTGATCCTGCCAAAATTGAGGCGATAAAGAATTAGACTACACCCAAAACGCCGAGTGAGATGAGACAATTTCTGGGATTAGCAGGATATTACCGACGATTCATAGAAGGATTTTCTAAGATCGCACAACCTCTCACAGCCTTGACTCACAAAGGAATGACATACAAATGGAGTGAGAACCAATAATGAGCTTTTCAATTGCTAAAACCAAAAACTCTGTAGTGCCCCGATATTAGCACTGCCAGAGGGAACGGATGATTTCGTGGTGTATTGTGATGCATCCATTCAAGGATTGGGTTGTGTCTTGATGCAACGAGAAAAGGTGATAGCCTACGCCTCGAGACATCTAAAGGTTCATCAGAGGAACAATACCACCCATGACTTAGAATGGGTGCAGTGGTTTTTGCTTTAAAGATCTAGAGACATTACTTGTACGGTACCAAGTGCACTATCTACACCGATCACAAGAGTCGTCAACATATCTTCGAGCAAAAGGAGTTGAATATGAGGCAACGACGTTGGGTGGAACTACTAAACGACTATGATTGCGCTATCAAGTATCATCCGGGAAAGGCGAATGTGGTTGCTAATGCCTTAAGCTGGAAGGAAACAGCTAAACCCAGACAGGTGCAAGCTTTACAGCTTACTATCAGTACCCAACTGCTCGAACAAGTTAAGGAGGCACTGATAGAAGCCTTAAAAGCAGAAAATGTGGTCTTGAGTCATTAAGGGGAATGGATAAACAACTGGTGGTGAAGGAGGATGGAATTCGGTATTTCATGGATAGACTTTGGATGCCTGTCTATGGAAATCTAAGGGATTTAGTTATGAGTGAGGTGCACAAATCCAAGTATTCTATACATCCTGGATCCGACAAGATGTACCATGACCTAAAGGCGCACTACTGGTGCCCTAACATGAAGGCGGATGTAGCTACGTATGTGAGCAAGTGTTTGACCTGCTCGAAAGTAAAGGTGGAATACTAAAAACCATCCGGACTGTTGCAGCAACCCGAGATACCAATATGGAAATGGGAACAAATCTCCATGGATTTTATTACTAAGTTACCCCGGACTAATACTGGTTGTGACACGATACGAGTTATTGTGGATCGATTGACAAAGTCTGCTTATTTCCTTGGAATTAAGGAAACTGATAAGATGGAGAAATTAACCCGACTGTACCTTAAAGAGATCGTTTCGAGACACGGTGTACCGACCACAATTATTTCCGACCGCGACGCTCGTTTCACGTTACATTTCTGGCAATCATTGCAGAAATCTTTGGCTACATGATTAGATATGAGTACTGCTTATCATCCGTATATAGATGGTCAGATTGAGCATACCATACAAACGTTGGAGGATATGCTACGTGCTTGTGTGATTGACTTCGGGAATAATTGGGAAATTCACCTACCATTGGTAGAGTTTTCTTATAACAACACTTATCATACTAGCATACAAGCAGTACCTTTCGAGGCGCTGTATGGGAGAAAATGTAATCACCAGTTTGTTGGGCGGAAATTGATGATAGTTAGCTAACAGGTCCCGAGTTAATTCATGAGACAACTGAGAAGATTGTGTAGATACGAAACCATATGGCTGCAGCGCAAGACAGACAAAAGAGTTATGCTGATAAGAGATGGAAACCTTTAGGGTTTCAGGTTGGTGATAAGGTTTTGTTGAAATTCTCACCATGGAAAGGTGTAGTTCGGTTTGGCAAGTGAGGGAAGCTAAATCTGAGGTACGTTGGACAATTTGAAATAGTAGAAAGAATAGGTCCAGTGGCCTATCGACTAGCCCTACCTGATTCGCTAAGTGAAATCCACAATGTAATTCACGTGTCGAACCTAAAGAAGTGCCTAACTGATGAAAAATGGTCGTACCATTAGAAGAAGTTCAAGTGGATGAACAATTGCGTTTTATTGAAGAACCAATCGAGGTGATGGACCATGAGGTGAAAACACTTAAGCAAAGCAAGATACCCATAGTCAAAATACGTTGGAATTCGCGATGTGGACCGGAATTCACATGGGACGAGAAGATCAAATGAAGCTTAAGTACCCTCGACTATTCAAAAAGACGATGCCAGCAGACGAAGGTATTGGTTTTAAAATTTCGGGATGAAATTTCTTCCAACATGGGGATGATGTGACAACTCATCCCAAACTCACTCGATTTCGGTTTTTGTGTGCTAATGCAGTAGCCCAGTGATGGAACACTCTCACCATGTAACGCAATTTTCGGGACGAAAATTCTTTCAACATGGGAATAATGTGACATCCGGTAAATTTCCGTACCAAACTCCGTTAGTTCCGTTAAGTCTTGCATACACGTGTTGTAAGCACACAATAGTTGTCGTTTAAAGTTGGTGACCTAATAATAATTAACAATGTTATGTTAATGATAATCTAACTGATTATGTGATTATGGTATTATGTTTATGTGTTTGCATGTTTTAAATGTTCTTTGTGAAAAATTAATCGCGTAACGTGGAAACGTGCCTATTAATTCGTATGTCTTGTGTTTTTATAAAGATAAAATATATAATGATTATCATTAGTTTATATCTTTATATTATTAAGTTAAAAACACTTTACAAAGAGTTTAAAAGCTTAAATTTTATAAAATACAAATTATAAGGGTTTAAAAGGTATTTATCCCTCATACCTTCGGCTACGATTCCACCCCTCACACCCCCTCCCTTTGCGAATTCGGCCAAGAACAAGCAATTGGCTGCAATTTTAGTTTGGTTTCAAGTCATACAACAAGTTAGCAACATCAAATTGTGTTCCTTTGCAAGAATTAAGGTTAATTTTGATAGTTTTTTTTGGGATTTTCATGTTGGCCAAACCCTAATTCGTGAATGGGTGTTCATGATGTTGAAATTGATGTTGTTTGATGATGTTAGTATGTTAGTTAGATAGTATACATGTTGTTTAACATTGATTATGCAAGAATGATACGTGTTTGATGAATTGATCATGAACTTTAATCCAAGACAAACCCTAATTCGAAATTGATATGATTATGTGATCTTGATGATTGTTTGATGAATGTATGATGGTTAGTAGGTTGTATGAATGCTAGGTTACATTGATCTTGCAAGAAATTGATGAATTGAAGTTGGTGTTCATAGGTTACTAATAATAGTAACTTTATTTTCATGACATGATGATTTGATGATGGATTGATGTTGTTGATGTGCTTAGGATGATGTTAAGGTGTTAGATTGTTGATATGAATGCTAGAAACCTTGGAACGGAAGTTGTAGTTCATGGTTTGCCAAAAGTAGAAACTTTTAATATTGAATGATTGATGGATTATGATGATTGGGTATTGTTGATCATGCTTAGATATTGATATGAACTTGAATTGGTGTATTATTAGTGAATTCATGAATACATTTGGTGTTTGATAGATTTTAGAATGTACTTTCCCAAAATGGAAACTTTAATTGCACAAAGTTTGAAAGATGATAGTTTGAGCATGTTTGGGATATTAGGAGCATGTTAGTATCTTCATGGATGATTTCTAATGTGATAGTCAATGTTAATTTAGTCATATGGGATGCTTGGATAATCATGGTGATGTGATGGATGGACTTTGATGATCATGTATGATGTTGATGTTGGTTAGTAGTTAAGACATCATGTTTGGGACTAGAAATGATTAATGTGGTGTATGTTGAATGCGATGAACATGGTTAATGAATATGATTTTGATCATCATACACGCATGCAAATCTGAGGCCCCTACTTAGTAGGATTGGCAGGGTTTAGGATGTGAAGTCGTGAGTGGCTTCACATGGCATGTAGTGCGTGATTTGATCTTTGTGTGGGGTGTTAGTTATGTTATAACTGATAGACATGTTAATGTTTTAGATTCGCATGACTTGTATGATACTTGGTAGTATGATGATCTAAGTAATACACCTGGATAATGTAGCATACATGTGATCAATTTGAATGTTAACCATGTATGATGTATGAGTATGCTTGCTTAAATGGTTTAAAACACTAATGTCACCAACGGGTCAAACGGGTCAACTGAGTCAAACGTGTTTGTTTCCGAAACCTTGAGTCTTTGGTTGTAGTGTGCTTAGGGTTCTACATTCTCTGTCTACACGTACTCATGTACTTATATGATCTAGGTAACCTCTGAAGGTTGTATGTCCACTCTTTCTTTCAAGTAAACCCTAAGTATTCATTTCGCATGCCAGGTGAGTTCATGCCCCTCTATTTTTATAAACTTATTTCTGGGGGAGGTAGCATACTTGTACTCAAACACTATTTTATTATTATAAGTTGTGTATGTTTAAACTTAGTGCTTAATACCTTGAAAAGTCCTCACACTTTCGGATCGTTAATAATGGTAACTAGCGGGAAATCTTGGGTAGTACTACTGGGTGTGACGAGCCCCACCTGTACGACTCGAGGTGGGTGCAATATTGTCCTAAACACAAACATCGTCACGACCTGGTAAGTTGTGACGGGAGGCAACAAACGAAACACAGTTAGCTTCGATCGCGAAATCACTATTGCTATTACTTGTGAATATAGACTAGCTATCTTATTCAATACACTTCTTATGCTATACAACTATTAATATTTATGTTAACACAAACTCTTGAACTCACCAACCACTGTGTTAAGAATTTTAGTATGTTATTCTCAGGTCGTTAACTTTGCTTGCCATTAGGAGCACTGCACGGGTTCATCATGCATATTAAGACTCTGTTAAAAGACATCTTTGTTGGTTTATAATTATTAATGTTTTCTCATTTGGTTTGGCGCGTCTTTTGCAATATTATACATTTATACACTGTGGGTTTCTTTACTTACAAAATGCTTCCGCATGGTTTTAAAGTTTGAACTTTGGTTGATTTTATTTTAAATATGGCATATAGAGTCGTTCTGAATAACTATTGACTGTGATCCTGGTTTGTTCACACGCCTCGCGGTAAAACTCCACACATGGATTTTGAGGGTGTTACAGGTTTTACTTGTTTTAAACTCTTCTTGGTGCTGAAAATGTATTAAAATGATTTTACAATGTTATGCATGTATACCCGTATGTATTATGCATGTTGATGATGTTTCTTAGATGCTTATAAGTTGTTCATTCTTAGAATAGCCTTGGTAAGTTTAGAACAATTAGGCTTGATGTTTGGGTTGAGAAATATCCTAGAAATATGTTAAACAGAAGGTTCATGCGCTTAAGTAAGGCTCATGCGCCTGGAATTTCCTTAGAAATGTTTAAGTGTAACTCATGCGCTTGAACAGTGCCCTCATGCGCCTAGAATAATAGTCGGATGACTAAGTGCAGGGCCATGTGTCCAAATAGTACCCATACATCCGAATGGCCCATGCGCCTAAGTTCCCATACGTCCGAATGGCCCATGCGCCTAAGTTTCCATATGTCCGAATTGCCCATGCGCCTAAGTTTCCATACGCCCGAATAGTATCCATGCGCCTAAGTTTCCATACGCCCGAATAGTATCCATGCGCCTGAAATAGCTCATGCGCCTAAGTGTTGAAAGGCTTAAGTGTTGGCTGATGCGCTTGCATAGTGATAAAATGCCCGAACAGGGCCCATGCGCCCAAATAGCGTCAAAGCGCCTAAGCACTTAGAATTTATTATAGAATTTTTGAGAGTCTGTGCTTTTAGGGTTTTGACCGAGGTTTGACTAGGGTTTATAAATGCTTGGTTTCATGCATTATTATGATTGCCTTATGATTGTTCCTTATTATTCTTATTATTAATATTATTGCTATTAGTGCATGACTTTACGTGGTGTGTTTATTATTGTAACGTAAAGTATTATTAATGATAATAAAGCGAAAGAGTAATAAAGAAGAGAAGTGGAACTTAATTTAAAATGTTAACAAGTCTTGCAAGCTTATAGGAGGTGCATGACCATGAGGTCGTTAGCTCAACTATAATGCGGGTTAGCTACCCTAAGATGCACACGGGGCCAGTCAATTGAGATTGGTGGACCTTTGCAGCGTACCCTAGATGTCTGGGCCTGCCTTGTATACAGTATGTAGAGCCCCTTGTGGGAACAGAGGGCCAACACCATTTCCCCCGCGCACATAGTTTAGGGTATTGCTCATTGGTCCACATAGAGAGTGAATGATAAAGATAAAAGAATACAGAGTAAACAAGGCATACTGTAAAGAGAAAAGCATTATCTGATTGTATAGTTAATGTGTGCTCACATATACAGAGATGAAGTTTTCATAAAAGAGTATTTTCATATGTATACCTTACAGAAAGTATTTTATTACTTTTAAAACTAGAACTCACTCAACAACGCTGACTTTTATACATTTTCAGTTGGCAGGTAAATATTGCTGAGGATGGCACGAGGGTGAACCTACTCGGCAGGGAAAGACTCACATCCATTCATACTTATTATTGCTGTTGTTTTGTAATGCAATTAACAATTCTTTTGTATCGGTTTAAACAATAGTGTATTGCTCAACAACAGTGTTTTAATGAAATGAATGGCTTTTGTTAAGATAATTCCACCGCTTAAGATATTAAATTTATAATGTTTAATGTATTTAATGCTGTGAATGACCAACTGGTGAGGTCTCCGGAAACGGAGCCTTACATTATATTAGATTTTGAATCACTTATCTCGATACTATTAATGATATCATCATCATCATGTAACTTTATTAAAGTTTTTGTTATTTATGTCATTCTTTAAAACCCACCATAACCACCCGTCCACCTCTGCACCACTACCGATCGACCTCCACTACCACACCTCCCGCCGACCATCTCTAGCACACTACCACTGCTGCCCCAACACTTCCCTTACAACATTCTTCCTCCTCGAGCTGTGTGAAATATATCACCCTAGTCGACCTACACATCACCACCGTCGAATGGATCAAAAGATTATTGGGCAAATGGGTAAATTTTGATTAATTAGGCTACTGGTTGTATATCTGAGTATGATTTGGGTCATCTGATCGGGTTTTGGGTTAGGTTTAAGCACTACTAGAAAATAAGCCTAATGTAACTTTTCAAAAGTAACTTTTTTAAAATAATTTGCATTTAACTCTAATGTAACTTCGCTAAACATAAATGTTGCATTTGAATATTTAATGCAATGTTTTTTATAAAAAGGTTGCAAAAATATTGAATTTGCAACTTTTTTTATTAAAGATTGCAACATTTTTCTTAGAAGGTTGCAAATTGTATTTCTATATGTAACTTTTGACATGCTTGCATTATGAAAACAATATATGCAACTATTTTTGAAAATGGTACGTAGTTAAAAGTTAAATACGAACTTATTTTAAAAGGTTGCGATGGATGGTTGGTTCATATTTAAAGTTTGAAGATATCAACAAGTTAAAATGATGTAATTTTAATTCAATTTTAAAATGCATGAGTGAATTTTAATTAATTTTATCTATTATATAATTTCTGAAAGTTAAATTAACTTAATAGATTCTTTAAAATAATTTCTTAAATATAGTTTGTTAATTAAAGTAAAAATATTATAAAGAGGAATTAATGAGAATTGTGATTTTCGTAAGATAGTGTGGTGTAGATGCCTTTGATAAAAAAATAAGTGATAAAAAATGACTAGGTTCGTTATTGGAGTTATTTTTATTAATTAAGAAAACTTCTAATAAAAAGATTGTTTCTCCCTTGAATCGAACCCAGGTCATGTGATATGCAAACATAAAACTTAACCACTAAACCAATGGCTATTTATATGACTTCATTCTCCAGCTTAGTTTAATATTCTTAAAATGAAATCTTTACATTTAAAAAAACCCAAACTAAACCTAGTTATAGAATGCAGCAGCTCAATCAAACTAAAAGACGGCTAATCAAAAATCGCAGACATTCGACCAACCTCATTGCTCGGCTGCTCCCACCCCCCACCCATCGTAGCCTGCTCAGGTGCTCCGGCCACTTGCGGCCTCCTTCGCGTCGCTGCGCCTACTACCTGCTGCCATAGATTGAGGTATCTAATCTAGAATCAAGTTAAATTTGATATTTCACCATGTTTAAAGTTAAAGTAATCAGGTCCTTTGTAACAGATCATTTATAGGTTATGTAATGAAAACAAAAGTTTCTTCCCCTCTTTCTCTCTTAGAATTCTCTCATTCTTGTTTGTATTGCATCATTTTGAAATTTTTATTTCTTCATTCATGTAAATTTTGTGTGGTTTGATATCAACTCTATGTGAACCCAAAGATGATAAAAAATGTTTTTGGAACATTTGAGACATTAAGTCACTATAGTGGTACCACATGACTTTTTTATAGAGCATATTTCTTAATAAATTTTAATAACTATATGGAACTACTTTTGTATATGGTAACTCCAATATGTTAGTAATGTGGTTGGGATTATATTCAGAAAGCTATGTTAGAAAGTCACTATGGACTTCTTTTGCTCTTCAACACATATGTTAACCATGTGGCAGGTAGAAATTTACTGGGTTTTTGGTGTTGTTATTCATACAAAAAGGTATGATAACTTGAAGGGCCTACATTCTTGTATGGGTTTTGTTATTTGGTTTTACATGTTGCTAATACATTTTATTTTCTGAACACATTCGTGTTGATTGGTTTTATAGGTTGCTAGATATGTGTGAATCTAATATTAATAGAGTTTTGGTGTAGGTATAATGTGAATGTTTGATATTTATAGGCTATAGTAATGATTTTGAATGGAACACCGGTGTTTAAACCTTATCGTTGCTATAAACTTTAGGTGTCACACCCCGACCGACGACGGAATCATCGGGGCGGACGAATGTGAAATGATTGTTCATAACACATGGAACTAAATAATATCATTAATCATTGAACATTACAAGACAAATAAGTCCATACAATACAAAAGATCCAAACAAAGAAATAACATATTTAGTTAAACTAGGTCCAAGTCTTATATGAGTACGAAAAGAATCCTAAAGTATCAAACCTGAAACATGTTAAAAATAAATGGTCAACTTTAAAAGTTGGTAAGTTCACATGGGTTAAATATACATATATATAAACGATTTACAAGTAGCAATTCATGTCAATGGTAATAAATTATGCAAGCTTATAGAACACATATAGCTATAATCAAACCTCGACTTGATTACAAGTTTATATGATTGGCTAAGTGTATTTGGTTCCCATCAAGAATAAGTCATACGTCATCAGGAGCTAGCAATACATCGGCTTTAGCACCAAATAGGCTTATCAGGCCCAAGAATCTAAGACGTCGTCAGGCTAGCAATAGTTAATGATTGTAAACAAAATATGTATCTTATACAAGACTCACAATAATACGAATAACCATGACAAAAAGGTAAATATGAATTGCATGTGTATTTATAAGTATCAAGATGTTTACAGGTGTTAGTTTATAAGTTTAACATGTTTTACCCCAAAAGGTGTGAAATAAAATAAAAAGGGGGCATGGAGAACTCATATGGAAAACTCACGTGTTATAAGTTGCACTAAAGATAATAATAAGATCATAAGATGATTCCAACGATTCCTTCACGGTTCAACCTAAGATTTGGTGTCTTAGGATTAGAATAATAATGTGATTCAAGAGTAAATATGAATTAGGGTTTTATTTGGAATTGGGGTTTTGATAATTAGATTTAAATTAATAATATAAACAATTACATTTTGATACCATAAAGATGGAATAAGTTGATTAATAATTATGATTTAAAACGATAATGAATCATTAGTGAAATTGAATAATAATTTCACTTAAATATTAATATTAATTGATTAAGTATTGGTGGAGTATAAAATAAATAATTAATCTAAAAGTTATTTAAAACTTAAGAAAAAATAATTAATTTGTTAATTAATTATTTAATTGACTTGCAAAATAACTTAAAAGTATTTAAGTTTGATTTAAAATACTTTTTTAACTTTTGAGAAATTACTATAAAGGTTTTATAATATTAAAACCTTTCAAAAATAATAAACTAAGATATATATGATTTAGAAGTTTTAGGAATTAAGTAAAGAATTTAAAATAGTTTTAATATTATTAAGATATTTGTTTACAAATGAAAATATAAAATTATATTGTTTTATATTTACAGAAATTCGTGTGATAAATTATGGGTTAAAGTTATTTAACAAAAATAATTTTTATTTAATTTCATATAAAACTGTTAATTTCAGTATTTTCATTTATAATAAAAAGGCTAAAAGAAGAGTTGTGGGGGACCAGGTTCAAACCCAGGTCTCTTTTGTTAGATACGGTTGAGTTACCAATGGGCCAAGGCCCTATATCTGTTTAGAAACCAAATGGATTTTATAACTCTAATAATTAATTCAATCCCCAAATTACCAAGAATCCTAGCTTCGATTTTTTATCAAATTGAGCACCCAATTGTTGCAGATTAACAAATTAAACATGGGGCTTTGTTTTCCCATGTAAAACCAAGTACAATTTTATGATTAACTTACTTGATCAATTTCGTATTGGCGATGAACTATATGGAAGATAGTCGCGACTGTCATGAGTATGATTCGAGACTCAAACGATGAAGATAATTAAATTAACTTCGTGTAAAGATTCAGGGTATTATTCCGATCAAAAGCCCTTTATCAATTTGAAGTCAAATTGTTTAGAGAGTGGATCTCGATCAAGTTGCAGACTCGCGATGAGAGGGGGAGTGAATTCGATATTTGTGTGTTTCAGGTGAAATTAAGTGTTGGGAATAGATTAGAGATAGTTAAGTGATTGTTGTTGTCCGATTAATTTGATTATTATTACCCTTTAATGGTAGAACGGCTTCAGGACTTAAGATGATGGTTTCTTGGTTCATAAAAGTTTATAACCGTTGTTTAAACGCGTTTAAGGTTCATAATGGGATTCGAATCGTTTCCACGAACTGTTTAGGAGCATTTAGGGTTCATTATTGCACGATTTAGTGGGTTTTGGAACTCGCTGGCGCTGCACCGAAGCTTTGCCAGCTAGCGGCCGGAAGATCGGGGAGAGGTGGAAGGGGGGGCGGTTTGGTTTGTTTTTAATTAATTTACAATTTCGTCCCTGTGGTGTTAAGAGTTGTTATTTTATGCCAAAAACATTTATATTAAATTTCAGAAATTACAATTTAAACCTTTAACTTATAAGTCTAATAAATTACATTATTTAGTTATTAACATTCATGTAGATACATGTGTCCCTAGTTTCTGAACTTAATGTAATATCTTTGTACGGGTACTTAATGAAATATAATATGTGGTTGTGCTTAATGTGGAATATTTCATTGGTTGGTATGTAATAACACTTATTGACTTGACTATATACGTTATGGTTGTTTGAATACTATCTAAATCAATTAATGACTATGAAACATATTCAAACTTAATCATGTGAGGTTCACATGTGATTGGCCCATGCTAATGGACCATACGCATGAACAATTTCATGCTTATGAAACAGTCATACGAATGAACCAAGAGACTGGATCAGTCGCATGATTGAAACATGAGATTGGCTCAGTTGCATGAGTGAACACTCAGTCGTGCGAATGGATCAACCGCATGACTCAATCGCACGACTGAACCAAGCAAATGGTCCAGTCGCAAGAATGAGAAACCTAAACCTATAAATACTACTTAATTCGTGGAAAAACAAGACACTTCGAATATTTTCATACCCAGACGTACCCTAGCCGTCCAGAGACCTCTAGTAACCTGTTCCAACTTCAAAGATCGCAGTAGATCAATTTCTAATCGTTCTTAACATTTAGATTCAATCCTTATTGATTCTACGTGCGTTCTCACTCATTGGATCGCCAATGAAATAGGATTCCGCACTATTTGATCTGGTATACGCGTAAATCTGTTAGTATTCGTCGAGTACACAATCCCTATCAAGTGGTATCAGAGCTTTGGCTTTAGATTTACGTGTGATTCAATCGTTTTGATATAAAAATTGTGTTTTTACATTCAAAAATGCAATCTTTTGTGTCAAATCGAGTTTTAGAGGTCTCCTGATCGAAAAGTTAAGTTTTTTCCGGCATACGGCAATTAGGGTTAGCAAAAATTCGTGTTTTTGCGTTCAAACACCTTAAACCTAGAAATTTTCTAAATCTAGTAGGTTCAGTTGCCCAATTAACTCAATCGCACGACTGAGGTCATGCGCATTCCCCATACGCACGAGTGGACTCAGCCGCATTTCCATTCGTCCCACTGAGAAGCCTATTCGCATTGTTCATCTGCATTAGTTCATTCGGCCGACCGAGTCATCAGCATTAGTTCAGTCGCATGATTGAACCATCCGCATAGTTCAATCACTCGAATAGCCCAATCGCACAACTTCATTCGCCCTAATACAAAAGTTTGGTTTAAAGTTAAAGTTAATAACAATGGAAGACCAATATTCAACCTTTACAGCAGGGAGAGACTCACATATACAAAATTTACTGCTACTGGAGAATGAGGTGGGGAATCACAACAAACCCCCAAAGCTGATCACGTTAGACGAATATCCACAATGGAAACAACGTTTCGAGATCTACTTAAACGTAGTAGATCCAAATCTGTGGGAGTCTATAGAGTCGGGGTACAGCATGCCTGTAAGAGCTGATGGTGTCAAACTCACACTTGGTGGCATGACTGACGGACAAAAGGTGAAATACAATGCAGAGAAGAAATTTTATCCATTGCTTACTCAGTCAATTCCGAAGGATATTTTCCATCAATTCTCAGAATATACACAAGCAAAGAAGCTCTGGGATGCATTGGAGAAACGCTATGACGGAAACGCAGCATTAAAGGCCATAAAGGCTAAGGCTTTGAAGGAGTTTGACAACTTCTCCTTGATGGGTAAACAAAGCCTAGATGATATGATCGATAGATTTTACCACTTGATGAGTGAGATGCACACTCATGGAGTATCGACATCAATAGAGGACAAAGTGTCCAACTTTGCTGACGGGCTGCCACAAAAATGGGTGTCATTTGTCTCTAATCTCAGATAGAATGGTATGCTAACGAAGTTAGATATCAATGACTTCATTCTAAAACTGAGAGAAGAAGAACTGCAGCTGAAGTACAGAGCTCAAAAGTCTTCATATGATCAGAGCCTAGCGCAGTACAACGTGACTCCTTAAGCTAAGACATCTGGAGCACCTCTTCAGACAACTTTTGTATCAAGCTCGTCTGGTCCCTCACTAGCCTCAACTTTAGGGTCAGAAACATTAGGGACGTCTGTTACCCAATACATCGCACCTGAAACAAATGCAGCAAAGCTGAAGACAGAGAACTTCGGCAATGTGACAGTTGAGGTAGCTAAGGAGCACATGGATCTCTTAGCTGCAGTAGTCCATTCCTATGATGGACTAATTGCTGGAAAGATTGGGAACTGCCACCAGGCAGATGAGGACTATGAGCAGGTGGATGAGACAGAGCTGAAGAGGATGGACATAATGTGGGCCTTAGCAAGTACAGTTCGGAGAGCTAAGAAGTTCGTCAAAAATACCGGACAAAATTTGATTGCTACTAAGGACACTACCTTCAGCTTTGACAAATCCAAGGTAACATGTTTCAACTGCGGTGAGAAAGGGCACTTCAAAAGGGAGTGCGTGAAGCAAAAGAAGATTGGCAATGGGAATCATTTCTCCTCTTTTAATCAACAGGAGAAACCCATTATCAGTTCTACTTCATCAAGCGAGGATCCCAAAGCCTTGATTACTCATGATGATGAAGGACAGGACTGGAGCTTTCGGTTTGTCTCACCGGGAGAATCCAATATCGCTAGTGTGGAGGATATCGATGATGACTCTGCCAGTGACGGAGATATAGCAGTCGAACTTGCGATGTCAACATCAGAAGAAACTGCACCAATGGTCACCTACATACCTGAAGAAGGGAATACTGCAACAACGTCCGAATCACCAGCTCGAAAAACATCAGATTCTGCATTGATGGCTGATTCTTCAGAAACCGCTCAGGTAAGTACTACTGACCAACTCTTTAATAATCATGTTTGTTCTCATTGTAATAAACTTAGGGAAAGCATTAATCTAAAAATTTCTAGGTTATTAGATCATAATGATAACTTAGCAAAGGACCTAGAACTATGCACTGAGGCTAACAGAGTTTTAAAACAAATGAGCATACTTATAAAGAAAAGATAGACCTTTTGAACAATAGCTTAAGGAAACAGAAGTTGTAGCCTTTAATCAAGCTAATGACATTAGGTACTATCTTAACTCCCTAGAGGACACTAAGAAGGAAAAAGCAGTTTTAGAAGTAGAAGTTAATTCCCTAAAACAAAAACTGTATAGTTGGACTAGTTCTTCACACATAGTCCAAAACTTAGTGAGAGAAAGAAACAATGGGGAGGGTTTGGGTTATAAATGGTTCCACCACCATATGAGATCTTGATGAACACAAAATATAAACCAATTAATGATTATCCAATCAAGGATCATATGGTGTCTACTCCTCTTGTAAGTGATCCAGATTCCACATGCTCATGAAATGAATCTAGCACTAAACAAAAGGAGGCCACTTCAAAGGCAAAAGGTAAAATGCCTTGCATTAATCAGGACAAAGAATTTGAAAAGGTTAGTATAAATTCTAGTTCAACAAATGTCAAATCTGAACCTAAAAGGACAAATAATATAACCTATCACGTGCATTATGTCAAAGTCCAAAGAATAGAAAAGAAAAAGATGTTAAAATGTTAAAGCAATTAACTTTGTAAAATCAGATAAAACATCTAAACAATTAGAGTAGAAACCCAAACAGGGTAAGGTCACCCGGGTGTCACATACATCTCCATAAAAAATAGTTAAATCGTAAAGTCGAAAGCAGATCATGCTACAGTTGTGGAGAGTATGGACACATTGTGTCTCATTGTCCTTACTATCAGACACCGAGGAGGAAAGTTGAACTTCCTGAACCAAAACGTAGCTCTCTTAGGAGGAACTCAGTGACGCCACCTAAAATAGATAGTGAACCTAAAGTTCAACCCATTAGCCAGGCGTCTGTATATCACAAACAGGCCTTACACGAATCTGGCTTATGGAAGGAGAAATCAACCTCAGTGTCTGATAATGAGAACAAGAAGACATCTGAGCTTCCCTCACCCTCGAACGGTCAATAGGTAACATTTATGATGTGTGATGCCTCTGGGAAACCCAAGCCAGTGAAGGCTTGGGTCCCTAACCTGAACTAACGTTTTCAAATTGAATGTGCATGGTGTTTGATATAGTGTTGAAACCAACACGTGGATCATAGACATCGGAGCATCCAGGCACATGATAGGGAACATGGATCTCTTATCAAACGTCAAACAGATAAAGGAGGTCATGTTTCGTTTGCTGGAAACAAAGGTGGGTACATCACAGCTCAAGGGGAAGTAGATAATGAGAAAGTGAAGTTTGACAAGGTAAACTACGTTCAACAACTTCAGAATAAGTTGCCTTCTGTTTCTCAAATTTGTGATAAAGACTTTAAGGTAGTGTTTGACAACAAGAAGTGCTATGTCCTGAAAAAGGACTATTTCATCCCGGAGGATCAAGTATTAATATCTGCATCAAGATATAAGGACCTTCATGTCTTGGATCTATGAAAGGCCTCCATAACGGATCACGAAGTTTAGTGCTTCTTGTCAAAAGTTACTGAGAAGGAATCCATCTCCTGGCATAGGAGAATGGGACACATTAATCCACAGAAGATGAATCACTTGATACAGAATGATCTAGTAAGAGGAGTCAATGTCAAAAACTTCCAACTTCCAGATTCCTGTGTTGCGTGCAAGAAGGGTAAACAGACGAAGAAGGCTCATAAGGAAAAGAATGTTCACTCTATCGAACTTCCTCTTGAACTACTTCACATGGATCTGTTTGGTCCAGTCAGTAGACGAAGCATCGCAGGTGACTTGTATTGCTATGTAGTTACTGATGACTACTCAAGATTCACTTGGGTGATGTTTTTGAAATCCAAATCAGAAACATTTGAGTCGTTCAAGGAGTTAGTAACTACTCTGGAGTCCCTATACAAGTTGAAGGTACGTCAAGTGCGCTCAGACAACGGAACCGAGTTCAAGAATCAATGGATGGAGGCTTACTGCAAAGAAAATGGAATCGTGCATCAGTTCAGTTCTGCTTACACTCCTCAGATGAACGGCGTTGCTAAAAGGAAGAATCGCAGCTTGATAGAGATGGCATGGATAATGCTAGCAGACTCAAAACTGCCTATCCAATTCTGGAATGAAGCAGTTGCAAATGCATGTTATACACTAATCGAGTTCTGGTAATTAAACGCCATGGAAAGACGTGCTACGAGTTACTACAATGATGTAAACCCAATCTAGAGTATCTCGAGCCATTTGGCACACCGTGCACTCTACTGAAGAAGACTCAGGAGGGAAAATTCAGCGAGAAGGCTGATGAAGCTATCTTTTTATGATACAACATACCGAACAAGAGGGTCTACAACAACTCAACAGGTCAGGTAGAAGTATGGTGTAATGTTGATGTTCAGAGATACACCACACCACTTGCTGGAAAAGGACCCGCCTTCTTTTTCGACTATGATAGATTTTTCAAGTCTTTCAACATACCACTCTCCACTTCTGATGATGAGTTAGCTACAAAGATGATGTTTGATGTTCTAAACACACCAGCTCAGATTTCTACATCATCTGAACTACAAGGCGATTCATCTACCAACTCAGGGGGAGCACTTGTAGATAGTGACTCTTCCTCTGATGAAGAAGCTGCGGAGACTGATCAGAACAATTAGGAGCAATAGGTTCCCCTACCGATAGTCCACAAGCAACTGATATTGATACCTTTGAGTCTTCGGAACCTCAAACTCCTACTGCCTCAGATACTAAACCAAATGTTCATAATCTTGATTCTGAGGTAGTTGTTCCAACTACTCCTGGTTCACGACTAAATGTGTATCATCTAATGGATAATGTCATTGGAGATCTGAGATCAGGAGTTCAGACCAGAAATCAGTTGTATTCAGCTGATATGCCTTAGTGATGGAAAGGGTTACATTCATGATGGTGCATATCGTTGCTTTGTGTCTCAGTTTGAGCCAAAGTATGTTAGTGAAGCCATGAATGACGAGGCATGGGTGAGTGCCATGCAAAAAGAACTTCTTCAGTTCAAGAAGTTAGGTGTATGGACTCTGGTGGATAGACCTAAAGGTGCTAAGGTCATTGGCACAAAATGTGTATTGAAATGCAAGAAAGATGATCAAGGTGTGATCATCACAAACAAGGCTCGGCTTGTTGTCCAAGGATTTCGACAAGTTGAGGGCATTGACTATAATGAAGTGTTTGCACCCGTGGCAAGAATGGAAGCAATCCGTATCTTCCTTGCCTATGCATTGTACATGAAGATTAAAGTTTATTAACTTGATGTTAAGAGTGCATTCCTTCATGGTGAAATCAGAGAGACAGTGTATGTAAGTCAGCCCGAGGGATTTGAGGATCCATATCATCGGGACAGAGTTTACAAACTCGACAAGGCTTTATATGGGCTTCATCAAGCTCCCCGAGCCTGGTATGAGAAACTCTTGACTCACCTTGTGAAACACGCTTTTCGCATAGGTGTCATTGGGTGTACACTATTCATAAAAGAAAAGGATGAAGATTTACTGCTTGTTCAAATCGATGTCGATGACATAATCTTCGATTCAAAGAACGAAGATTTATGTAAAGAGTTTGAAGCAGTAATGAAGGCTGCGTTTGAGATGAGTGCCATAGGAGAGATGAAATTCTTTCTCGGGTTACAGGTGGATCAGACACCAAAAGGGATTTTCCTACATCAGACCAAGTATGTAGGAGATATCCTCAGTCGGTTTGACATGGAGAATGCTTCCGCAGCTGGGAATCCACTTGCTACAAACCATGATGTAGCACCTGACGAGAATGGTGATCTAGTCGATGCCACCATGTACCGAGGTACGATTGGATCACTCATGTACCTCACTGCCTCAAGACCTGATATCATGTACACAACATGTTTATGTTCAAGATATCAGGCAAAGCCAAAAGTTAACCATCTGATAGGGGTCAAAAGGATCTTTCGTTATCTGAAGGGTACTCTAACTCTTGGGTTGTGGTATCCTCATGACGATGACTTCGAGCTGACAGCATATAGTGACTCGGATTACGGTGGCTGCAAGATGAACTACAAGTCTACATCAACGGGATGACAATTCTTTGCGAGGAGATTAGTGACATGGCAGTGTAAGCAGCAGACCTCAGTTGCTTTATCAACCTGTGAAGCCGATACGTTGTTGCTGCAAGTTGCTATTCACAAATCATATGGATCAACAGCAAATGCGGGACTACGGTTTGCAATTCTCTTCTACTCATATTTTTGTTGATAACTCTGCTGCGATTGCAGTAACTAAAAATCCGGTCGAACATCCTAAGACCAAACACATCGGTATAAAATATTACTTTATACGTGACTGCTTTGAAAAGAACTTAATCGATGTGATTAAAATATATACTGATTTTCAACGCGCTGACCTCTATACAAAGGCTTTTGACAAACCACGTTTTTTATATCTGTTAGAGGTCAACGACATTAAAAAAAGTGATATAATTCCCGATGATGACCATGTGTAGTCCGATGCGTACTGTCCATCTGTCTTTTAATTTTATTTTTATTTTTATTTTGTTTAAGTAGCTTAATTACAAAGAAAGTAGACCTAGAGGTTGTTAGACCACAAATGATATGTCGGTAGATTCAACACAATAGACGATCAGACCTTATTGGTATTTCAAGAACAAAGTAAGTTGTTCAACAAGCTGTGGGTTAACATCTTATCCCTGGTTAACACAATCAACAAATTCCAATAAGGGGTGACGAGCAGATTAACGCCACTAATGTGTGCGTAAGACCAATGTACAAGCAAAAGCAATCGAACTAATAACTCATGTTGTTGGTGAGAATTATGCAAAAAGATTAGAAATTTCTCAAACAAGGAGATAGGTTATGTGCCTCTCTGCTGTGCGGTGGCACTGACCTGAGGATAAGCATAATCTATATATTCTACACTTCATTATTGTTCGCCGCCTCTTTGTTGTGCGGTGGTACTGACCTGAGGCTTGGCTTCCCTATGAAAGTTCTAAGAAAAGTTTCTTCTTTAAAACTACCCTGAGACCACTCAAAAATCTCTTGAGGAAGGTTGATTACCATATAAGCGTGGGATCCACAAATGGTTGTTGAAATAATCAAACCCTAAACCATCACCAATTTGTGTCAAAAGTTTGTGTATGGATTTAAGAGGACCGGTATACTGACAATCATCGTGGCTACAATTCTTGAAAGTCCAAATCAAGGTGGGATCTATTAGCACTAGTATGATTTCCTAAACTAGCTAACGACTCTAGATGAAAAACAAGAATTGAGCATCAAAAGGTGTTTGATAACATGCCCCAAATGATTTGACTTGCCTGTATGATTCCAATTTGAATTGGTTCAGTTATTGTCAAAGTAATTGAAGCTGCCTATTCCGGAACCAAATCCATTAAATTTCTATCTTAGGATTTATACCTCACTCAAAAAGTCAAAAACAAGATTAGTTTTGTATTTCAGTTTAAGTCTTTTATTTTATTTCAATTTAGTCAATTCAGTTTGTTTAATATCTGACTACGTCATTGAATTCAGTAAGGAAGTTAATCATCTAAAAGGGTCATGTCTGAGGTGACCACACGTACTTTTCAACGGTAAAATCAGTCACGTCTGAGGTGACAAATTGTTAAAAAGGATCACGTCTGAGGTGTTCAAAAGTTTTTCAAGTTAAACTGATCATCTCTAAGATGATCAAATGCAAAAAGTTTAATCAAAAGTTAAAGGGTTAAGTGAGAAATGGTCATAATGTTAAAATCATGAGTATGATCCAATCGCACGACTGGACCATGAGTATGGACCTACTATGCGAATGGACCTACTATGCGAATGGACCTACTGTGCGAATGGACCATATTCATGCACTAAACAACCAAATGGCATATGAGTATGGACCATTCACCCGAATGGCTTATCAGAATGAGCCATTCAACCGAATGAAAGTGTGCAAATGAGTTAGTCGCCCAACTGAAGTCCAATCGGCCGACTGAATGTAATCGACTGAGCCAATCGCACGACTGAAGTCCATTCGCCCGAATGAACCGAGCGAATGGGTCTAGTCGGCCGATTGAAATCAGATTCAGTATAGATAGGGCCACAGTCAATCGCATTCAACTCATCACCCCATAATCTCCCTCATATCGCACAGACTACCGTTACCCTGCCCAAATTTCATTAGACCAAAATTCTGCCTCCTACTGACATTCTGACGATTGTGGATTATTATACAGGTACAATGTGATGATATCTCACTGAAATTGATGAAATGGTGCCCTAATTTGAAGAATCTCAACCCACACAAGAACCGAACAATTTAATGGACTAATAACCCACCTAAACCAAGTAAAATGTTAAAATTAAAATTATTAGGTTATTTGTCAAGTGATTGCGAGTCTAAAGAACCATTACACGACGTCTAATTTCAAGAATTAGTTAAGATTCGAATCTCAGTCGACCAAACAGTGGGTCATGTGATTGGACGCCAGGATTAACTCGAATCGCATGATTGAGCTGATCAAATGAGTCAATCTGCCGAATGGATCATACGTATGAGCTTAGTCAGCCGACTGAACCAATTGCAGGCTCAGTTAACCGATTGAACTCAGTCACCTGCTAAGTCACCTGACTGAATCCAGTCGCATGCCAGGACAACCGACTGAACACAGTCGCATGTTTAATCGCATGAATGAACCAGAATGAATTAAACCAAGTTAATTAGAACTGATATGTTTTGTGTGTTAGCTAATGTGTACGTGGTTTGTGTTACAGATTGATGGCAGACAAGTGGTCCATCAACCCCAAGCACAACATCTATGCTCACTTGGACTCCACAACTCAGAATGGTGCCGAGTTTGAAAGGATCATCGCTTTCCTCAAGCGATCAAGGATCCACAAGGCGATATCTACACCATGCACCCCCTACAGGTCTATACAACAAGCCTTCTGGGAGAATGTATCAGTTGATCGATCATGTGAGCCGTACCGCATAAGGAGTTATTATAATTTTGATTTGCACATAGAGATCATGTCTAAAGACAATCAGCGTGTACTTGGGTTGGGAGATGATATAGACCACCACACTAGACTTCACCCGCTGACGGTGAGAGGGTGCTTCATGAGGATGAAGTACGTTGGGGATATAAATGCAGGGTGCTCAACAAGAGCAACCTGTGTCCCCAGTATAAGTACTTGGCACACGTCATCCTCAAGTGCCTGGCGTCGCGAAGGGGTGGGTTCGATGACCTATCAGACCAAATTCAAAATGACTACGTGGCACTGGTGCTAAACCACCCTTTCAGCTTTTCTAGCATGATCTTCTCTTATTTGATAGAGAACTTGGAGGCGAAGGGCAAAGAGGGTTTCTACATGTACCCTAGGTTCTTACAGATGATCTTCGACGAGAAGCTGCCCATATTGCCAAAGGAGAGCCACGACGCTATGGCATTAGAGATTATGGATGATACGACACTGGGTCGAATGAAGGTATACTGGGGAAAGTAGGTCAAGCCCCCAGTAAAGAGACTTATAGGCCATCTGGCCAAGGTGGACTACTTGGCGCTAGGGAGGCGTAAATGGCGTCACGTACATAGTGATTCGGATGTTGGGCAGCTAGAGCTACCTGAAGATGACTCCGATGACGACAATAGTGGCGATGGTGGAGATGTAGGGCCCACTCAACCGAGGTCCCCCATTGCTCATATAGCATCTCCAGCATCCACCCAAGGTGGAGCAGAGGCTATAGGGTTCCATCAGGACTTTCGTCTTAATGAGGAGGAGGATACGGATGAGGAGCCCCTAACCCGCACTGTGGGGAGCCGGGTGGTTGCCACCGACCAAGGTATTCGGGAGGTTGGTGGACGCCCTGACGAATCTGGGGAGGCTAACACTGATCCTACGTATGCTCCTGATTAGTCCAGTAGTGTTCCAGGGGGAGCATCCACCTCAAAGGGATCGAGGAAGAAAATGATGGCTTAGCCCCACGGGTTGAAGAAGAAAAAGAGGAGGATGATCTTTATCACCACCACCACTACTACTACCTCTTCCACCACTACACCCACTACTACCATCCCATCCACCACAATATCTACCACATCTCACACTACTACCACCACCACTCTACCACAACCTTCATCTATACCACCCCCAATCCTCACCACTCCACCACCACCTTCATCTATACACCCCCAATCTTCACCATTCCACCACCACCTTCATCTATACCACCCCCAATCTTCACCACTGCCACCACCACCACCACTAGCCACCATGCAGGACCGTCATCTTACCCCTCCTATCCATCTGGATTCTCTCTACTTCCTAGTGGGGTAGAGGAACAGCTCTCGGCACTTAACTGAATGGTACTGAAGCTGTTGGTAGCCGACGACAAGAAGACTACCCAGATTTGTCAGCTAGTAGATCTTACTGCTGCACAATATCAGCAGATATCTCAGCAGGTTCAGTTGATCGAGCAGTAGGCACAACAGATTACTGCATAGAGCTCAGAGGTGTCTCAACTCCAGGAGCAACATGTCTAATCAGCCAAAAGGATAGAGGAGTTGGAGACCACCAACAAGACCATTATGCTAAGGCTCAAAGGATCTAAAGAGGAGCCACTAAACATCAAAAAGGGAGATGGAGATGATGGTGATGATGATGATAGTGATGATGATGATGATGATGATGATAGTGATGAGCAAGGAGATGATAGTGATGCTGGTGATGCTAGTGATGATGTTGATGAGGATGATGAGGATACATCTGCTGTGGGTGCCACATCTGCGAGTGAAAGGAGGACCAAAAGAACTCAAGACCAAGGTGCCTCCACTTCAGCCCCGTCAGCAGAGGAGCATATGATACAAGGCAAGAGTAATACTTAGTTGTTTATGTTAGTTAAATCATATGTATTTGAATCTTGTATCAAACTAATGTAATGAATGTTTATATTCAATGTTGATTTTTTCGGCTTGATTTTTAACTAATGATTGTTGTGTAACATGTTTTAAATCAAGTAGATCCAAACTACCAGAGAGATGAGTATGATGTTGCTCCCCTCCAATAGATCAAGACTCAGCTCACGATGACTCTTGATCTGTAGGGTATAGTCAGGAGATCAGTGAATTACACTCCTGAAGAGATCGTGAATGATGCTCCAATAGTCCATGTTGAAACTGACGATGAGCTCAACGATATTGATGAGATCGAGATAGAAGATGTCACAGACCAACACTATCCAGAGTACACTAACATTGAAGGTAATGTCGTTCCCAATCTGGGAGACAACCTTGTTAGTGAAACTTTTGAGACTCTGGATAGAATGGAAGAAGATTCAGACAAGAAAGAAGACACGGCCCAAGCCTCGGAAGCTGAAGTTAATATCAGAAAGGCTGAGTGGGCTGCGTGCTTTGAAGAAATAAGAGCCCAATGCGGTGCTTCAACGTCATCTGCCTACACCAAGCTGTATAAAGTGAAGAAACATCAAAAGGTGTCAGGCAGAATCATAGCGTGGGTGTATTTTGAAGATCTCAACGTTTATGTAGTTAAACGTGAGAAAGGGATTGAGTATTTTAGGTTCCCATATGACCTGAAGACTCTTCCTGGATTTAAGATGAACCAGTTAGCAAAGTTAAAATTGCTATACGCTAACCAAAGGAAATGTCAGGCTGGTTTGAGACTGCTCTTAAAAGAGAGTACCATACTAGATGGGTCAACTTCAAACCTTAACAGCTGACAAGGTATCTCAGACGGTCTGAGGTTGATCCCATAACTGGAAAACCAAAAATAGTGCTGAAGTGGAGTCCTCCGCGCACAATGTCAAAGATCCCTCTACGGGAGATGCCACAGTACTTCACTCCACACTTCAAATGGTGGTACTATGATTGGAGGATAGGAGATGCAGTCATAGTTTTGAATAAGAATGGCGTTATAGAAACCATAAGGGTGTTTGACCCAATGTGGCTTACAAACTTGTCTACAGATGATGTTTATACATTGTACAAGTGGCCATTATTCTATGACTCTCAAGATATTATACAAGCTCTACAATTTCAAAATGTTATAAGACTCTGTTTTGCTTTTGAGATGGATGCCGGAGTCACTAGAGAAGAGAAGTACAAGAAGTTTGAGGAACTTATGAAGGATGTAAGACATTAGACGAAACTAGGTCCAAGAGGGAGTTTGTAGATACATGCGTTCCTAGTTTCTGAGCTTAATGTAATATCTTTGTATTATCTTACACTTATGTAATTGTAATTGTACGGGTACTTAATGAAATACAATATGTGCTTGTGCTTAATGTGGAATATTTCATTGGTTTGTATGTAATAACGCTTATTGACTTGACTATATAGGTTGTGGTTGTTTGAATACTATCTAAATCAATTAATGACTATGAAACATATTCAAACTTAATCATGTGAAGTTCACATGCGATTGGCCCATGCTAATGGACCATAACTTCATGCTAATGAACTAGTAGTACGAATGAACCAGGAGACTGGATCGGTCGCATGATTGAAACATGAGATTGGCTCAGTCACACGATTGAACACTCAATCGTGCGAATGGATCAACCGCATGACTCAATCGCGCGACTGAATCATGCAAATGGTCCAGTTGCACGAATGAATAAATACCATTTAATTCGTGAAAAAACAAGACACTTCGAATATTTTCATACTCAGACGTACCCAAACCGTCCAAAGACCTCGAGTAACCTGTTCCAACTTCGAAGATCGCAGTAGATCAATTTCTAATCGCTCTTAACGTTTAGATTTAATCCTTAACTGATTCTACGTGCGTTCTCACTGATTGGATCGCTAATCAAATAGGAATCCGCAATATTTGTTATGGTACATGCATAAATCTGTTAGTATTCGTCGAGTACACGATCCCTAACAATTCATAACTCCTAATAAAACTTAACAAGTTTACTAAAATTCATTTAATAAATTTTAATAAGATCTTCCATTTAGTTATTTATTATAAAATGCTTAAAAAGTCTATAACTTTATGTAAAGAATTATTTATAAATAAATGAGTTATTTAATATTAAATTATATATTTAATGTATTTGATCCATTAAATTTATTATATAGTTCAATAATAGAAAGTCAAAATGAGTTCGGGTTTGGGTTTTATCTCAAAAAATGCAGATGTTACATTAGGATACTAGTGACATGGAGAATGCTAGAAAATGGATGTATTTGCCTAGATGGTTACCTGAGTTTGAAGTCGGGGTTACTGAATTCCTTAATGCGTCAATTTCTAAGGCAGCAAAAGATTCTCAATATGTTGTCCTTGTAAATGTTGTATGAATCGTTATTGGTATCGAAGAGATGAAGTAATCGATCATTTAAAAGGATACGGATTTGTAGAAGACTACAATGTATGGGTTTGTCACGGAGAAACCACCTCACAAACAAGATTGAATATTGATATAGATGATATTGAAGATGATATGCATGATGATTTTGATGAATTATTGCATGATTGATTTAGAGATACTATAGATGAAACAAATACAATACAAGGACGTTTAAATGAAAACGTTAAAAAGTTCTATGAGCTGGTAGAAGATGGAAAGGAAGAGTTATTCCTCGGGTGTAAAAGTTTTTCAAAGCTATCTTTCATCTTCAGACTTCTTCCCTTCATGGGATTAGTAATGTGGCCTTTGATGATCTTCTATGAATTCTTCAAAAAATGATTCCAGCGGCAAAACTTCCAGCAACTTTTACTCAAGCTAGAAAAATCATAAGAGATGTAGGGCTTAATTATAAGAAGATTCCTACTTGTCCAAATGATTGTATGCTTTATTGGAAAGAGTATGAACATAATGAAGCATGCCACATTTGCCACACCTCTAGGTGGAAACAAGTGAACGAGAAGCAACAGAACAAACATAGTGAAAATTCTAAAAAATCTTTAAAAGTTCTGGCTAAAGTCGTTTGGTATTTTCCTTTAAAATCGAGGCTGCAAAGACTTTTCATGTGTTGCGAAACAGCTAAACATTTGACATTGCATGATGAAGGACGTCCTAAAGATGGAAATTTACGACATCCTGCAGATGGACAAAGCTGGAAGGAATTTGATTCTTTATATCCTTAATTTGCAAAATAAACTAGAAATGTGAGGTTAGGGTTAGCAAGTGATGGATTTAATCCATTTGGAATAATGAGTGTTGCTCACAGCACTTGGCTTGTGGTGTTAGTTAACTATAATTTCCCTCCATGGATGGCATTAAAACCGGAAAACTTTATGCTATCTTTGTTGATACCTGGACCAGAATCTCCAGGTAATAACATAGATGTTTATTTACAACCTTTAGTTGATGAGCTTAAGGATATGTGGGTTAATGGGTTGGAGACATATGATAAATCTAAAGATGAGACATTTAAAATGCATGCATCATTAACATGGATAATTAGTGATTTTTCAGGTTACTCGATGTTGTCAGGGTGGAAAACAAAGGGATATTTTGCTTGTCCATGTTGAAATCAAGAAACTAGTTCAATTTACTTAAAGCATAGTAAGAACACATGCTATATGGATCACCGTAGATTTTTAGATGCTGACCACCTATGGCGACATACTAAAAGTGCTTTCAATGGGAAGATGAAAAAAGACTTTCTCCAAAACCCTTATGAGGTGTTAAAGCTTTGACTAAGCTGTCTAATTTTCAATATATATTGGAAAGACATAGAAAAAGAAAAATGATAGCACTTTCCCATGGAAAAAAGGTCAATATTTTTTGGTTTACCGTATTGGAAATTTAATAAATGTCGATATAATCTTGACGTGATGCACATTGAAATGAAATATATGTGAGGAAAATTGATAGGGACTTTGTTAGATATTAGTGGGAAGTCAAAAGATCACCCAAAGCCTGATTTTACATTTTAGAACTCAACATTAATGAAAGGCTTCAACTAGTACTTTCTGCTGATGGCCAACATGTTATCATCCATAATGCATGTTTTTCA
>CM046454.1:35943002-36225502 GCA_025506515.1 Flaveria trinervia | reverse complement strand
TTGAGAGTTTAGATAATTTTCGGTTTTAGATTTCTCTTGCAAAAAACACATGAGTGGAGATGAAAACATGTTCACAACACATGAAAAAATGTTTTGGCATTGAGACTATAACAAAAGATAGTGACAAGTTATTCATCAATGGAATCGGAGAGGAGAAGTTCGAATTCTCATCAATAAGGAAACAAGAACAATTCTTAATGTTACTTTGTGCCTACTTTATACAAAAATGTGCCAAGTATGGATCAACTAATTCATCAAGGATATATTTAATGTAACATTAGAACGCGATATGTGTTACATAAAGGGCATGTTTGATATAGAGGAAAGTTCTTGTGAAATTATAGAAAAGCCAAGTAGGATTAACAAGAAAATCAAAGAAACTTGTAAAATCCAAGAAAGGAACACAATATGATTAATCACTATCCATCAACCACAGAATAAATGATAATTGAAGTGGTAAACACACACACACAAGTCTAGATCAATACACAATCGTGTAAATAAAAGTTTCTTCTCTCATTCAACACAATTACTTACAAGCTTTAAAAGTTCAAAAATTGACAAGTGATTACAAAATACAAACCTAAGCAACTATTTATACTACAACAGAAAGTTTTTGCTCCATGAAAGTTCTCGCATGGCATGACGTTCTCGCATGGATCATTATTTTTCGCATGAAATAATTTTTGATTTCCCAAGCCTCTAGGTTTGATCTTTAAAAATCCCCCCTAGGCTCAGTGAATCAATACCATCAAAAGTACACATTAGCACATTCGTAGTTACATCCATATGCATTAATAGTTTTCTCTGAAACTTTGTTTATCATCCATCCAAATTAATCTACAATGAGATGAATGAATTCGTCAGCCTCAATCGAGCATACTTGAAGCTTCATCAAATCTTTTTTTTCCAGACTGAGCAAGTCTATTAGATATACCACTTTGAAATATTTATCAACACAATAAATCATAGCATGTCAACTTTCCTTCTGGCAAACCTATCTTATCAGCTTAGCCAAATAGTTTTTCAAAATAGGTGAATGTATTAGAACCTTTTTCATAGTCTTACAATGTTTATCAACTTTGATAATCACTGGAGTTTTGGTATTGTGATCGATTTTATTCTCAATTTAACTCTACCCATAACATACAAAAATGGTAATACAAATCATGTTGGCTTCTATATTACTTTTTTGCGCCAACTCGCCATTTGATAACATATACCTTTTTGTCACAGTCATACATCCAACCTAACACAAATTTAGAATTCTCATATCTTGTATCTAGTTTTAAGTATCTTAAAAAGTGTTTTTTAGGAGGAGGAGGTTCTTTGATATTAATGTTTCCAATTTGCATTACTACTCAGTACTTGTGTTATCTGATGGATCAACTAGTCTATCTGTATATTCAACTTGGTGAACTCTTGAAGTTGATGTTATCTTGCCTTCATCTTGCTGAATATCTTCATAAAGACCTTTAAAATAATTTCTAATGATATATGTAGATTCTATCTCTTCAATAAGATCATCAAAATCACCAAGCTCGTCATCAAACCCTTGATGAATCATTTGTTGTAGAAACAAAAAGAATTTCTTCTCATATTGAATTTCTAACTTAAGATCAACAAGATTATTCACTTTTAAATCATATGGACTTGGTTCGAAGACATATTCAATACAAGAATCACTAGATGGACCTACAATAACTCCTATATCTCCTCCTTGATTATTATCACCATTATCACCTTTCTTGAGCAACTCATCAACATCATCATCACTACTTCCTTCATCATCTAATCTTCTTCTTCATCATCACAACCTCTATAATCAACATTGTCAATCACTATCTTTTCCCAAATCACCAACTAACTCGTTCGATACATAAGTTTCAATCAATCATTCACCAACCCTAGCTTAGTTTTAGTTGTCTCTATTTCAGTCTCAACTATGATTACTTGTTCACTTGGAACAACATTGTCACATCCTCGCTCAAGTAGAAACATGAAAGTGTAACGAAACTGAATATCTAGAACAACATTGTTACAAGAGAAAAATAAAATTTCTAATATAATGAATATACTCTTAAATTTTTCAAATGATCCGTGTAGTCTGCTACATAAAGATGTCATGTGCTAAATGGAGGGAATCTCATTGATCTCTTCCAAACGTATATCTAATCAAGCTATCCTTAAGTTTTCAACTCTTGAAAAATGTAACATCCGGTTATTTTCTTTGAAGCCAAAGAAAGAAGAATAAAGTGAAGAAAAAGAAAGAAAAGCTATTTAACCAAAGTTGAAGAGTTAAAAGTAAAAAGGAGAAAAAGGTTTGTAAGTTGGTGAATAAAGGCGGTTTGGCCGCCTATCTCTTTCTCTTGATCATATAATTCGAATATTATAGAGAGAGAAAGAAGGAGTGCTGAAAACTCTTGGATTTTGAAGAACAAGAGTAGAAAAAATTGAATTCAAGGTAAGAATTCATGTCTTTTAGGTGTTCTTAACTGGTTACATCCTCGGTTGTGTGCTTGTGTATGTTGTGTGTGCTGGTTGTGTGTGTTTTTGTGGGTTTCTAGGTGAGAACTTGTAGCCATCGGGTTTTAAAGAAGTCTTACCCGAAGAGGCTGCTAAGGTGAGTTCTAGAACCCCTCTTTTACATGTTTTTAACTGATTATGGTGGTGGAAATGCATGTATGAACATATTTTTATAAACTGGGGTTTTATACCTGTATGTATGTATGTGTGTATGCTGCGGGTGGGGTTTGATTTTGGGCTTGGTTGTGCTTGAATAGTGTTATGGATGTGTTTCTAGGGCTTAGTATGGTTGGTTTTAGCCTAGAACAGGTTAGAAAAGGTGTTGGAGGCCATACGGCTGAAAGATATGCGACTGAGGTTCATGCTCCTAAAGGCCATGCGACTAAAGTCAATGCGGATGAACAGTCTGCTAGAGAAGAACTGATTGTACTTACGCATTGACAAATGCGGAAGACCAGAAGTGGTGCGGACAAATTCTGTTCTTGTGCATCGACAAATGCGGGAGAGTAGAGGAAAAGTGAAAGACAGTTTTTGTTCATCCACATTACCCAATACGGATGAACCACATGTGGATAACAGTTTTTGTTCATCCGCATTACCTAATGCGGATGAACCACGTACTAATGCAGATGAGATTTATGTGACTGGAGGAAATGCGGATGAAACTGATATGACCAGAGGAAATGCGGATGAAAGTTTTGCGACTGGAGGAAATGCGGCTGAAGATCATGCGACTGAAGCCCATATGCCCGAATGCCATGCGAATGAAGGTCATACATATCAAAGTCATGCGAGTGAAGGCTATTCGACTGAGAGTCCATATGCCTAAAGGCCCATTCGCCCTATAAGGTATACACTCATGTGAAGTCGGCTGGGTCGGTAGACATCCGAGCGTGTTCTTGACGGAAGGATAAACAATAGCAAAAACTAAGAGACAATCAATAACACGAACTATATTTTAATGGTTTTATTGATAAAACCTAACGATTACAAGCTCGTTACAACATAAGAATCAAGACTCTTGGCAAGGGGAGATCGAGCATGATCTCCCCTCTCATACGACAGCCCTAGGCTCCGGGCAGACTCCTCTCAAAACCCTTATCTCTCTACACATTGAAATTGGTATATATAGGCCTCAGCCTATATTAGATGCGACTGGGTCCATTCGTGCGATTGGACCATGTCTTGTTAGGATCGTGTATTGAACGAATACTAACGATATACGAGTATACCGAATTAAATAGTGTGTAATCCTATTTGATTGGCGATACAATCAGTGAGAATGCACGTAGAAACAATTCTTGATTCAATCTAAACATCAAGAACGATTGGGAATTGATCTAGTGCGATCTATGAACTTGGAACAGGTTCTTAGAGGTCTCTGGACGGCTAGGGTACAATTTACTATGTAGGTTTTCGAAGTGTTTTATTTTTCCACAATTTAAGTGGTATTTATAGGTTAGGATTTCTTATTCGGGCGACTGAACCATTAGCATGGTTCAGTCGTGAGATTGAGTCATGCGGTTGATCCATTCGCACGACTGAGTGTTCAGTCGTGCAATTGAGTCAATCTCTTGTTACAATCATTCAACTGATCCAGTCTCTGGGTTCATTCGTACGACTGGTTCATTAGCATGAAGTTGTTCATGTGTATGGTCCATTAGCATGGGCCAATCGCATGTGAACTTCATATGATTAAGTTTGAACATGTTTCACAATCATTATTTGACATAGATTTATTCAAACAACCACAACCTATATAGTTAGTTCAATAAGCGTTATTAAACACCAAGCAATGAAATATTCAACATTATAAGCACAACCACACATTGTATTTCATTAAATACCCATTCAATTACATATGTGTAAGACAATAAAGACATTTTACATTTAGTTCAGAAGCTAGGGACACATGTATCAACAAACTCCCCCTTGGACCTAGTTTCATCTACTATCTTACATCCTTCACAAGCTCCTCATACTTCTTGTACTTCTTCTCTCTTGTGACTCCTGCATGTATTTCAAAAGCAAAGCAGATGCAGGATCGGGTTTATCACAGAGACAATTGGATTTCTCTCAAACTCACTTATACAAACACTCAATTCAGATGAAGTAAAGTCTTTCACAAGAGTTGATAATAATATAATAAGTAGTGAACACACAGAAATTTTCAAGGCACTTGTATATATTATTTCTTAACTCAAGATATTACAAGACTCTTAAAAGCATGATATGTGAGTTACAATGAGAGACTATATATACTAGAACCTACAGGCGTATATACTTTGATACCAGCTGGAAACCTAAGACTAAAGCATATACTACAATGCTAAAGTTAAGGTATCTTAGATAAGTATTATCTAAGATATGGTAGTCATGACATGTCCATGACTTACCTTTTATCACTAACTAAAGATAGCAACTGTACTAACATAAAAGGTAAACAATGGATTAAAGTATGGTCAACTGCATGGCTTTTGAGAAAACGCCATGTAGTATCTCAGAGATTTGCAGCGGAGTGTCAGGAAAGCCATACTTATGTCCACTGGATAATAGCAGTGTTTTCCGAAGGTAAGTTGGCTTCGAAAGAACAAGCTCTTCCGAACCCACTTATACTTCGGAAGAGGCTTCTATACTTTCAACGCTTGAGGACTCCTGTACTTCGGAAGTTGACTTCAGATCTTTCTTTCTAAGTCTTGAAATTTGGAAGTAGGTTCTTTTGTCTTTGGAAGTTGGAACTTTTCCTTCGGAAGTTGGAACTTTTCATTCGGAAGTAAGGTTTACACTTTGTCTTTGGAAGATCTCCTTTTTCCTTCAGAAGTTCCACACTTGGCTTCGGAAGTCCTTTATTTGTTGTACCAAAACCTTCTAAGTGATTTGGTTTTGGTTGCACCAGCCTTTCTAGATCCAACAAACTCCTCCTAGGCTGATGCTACCAAAACCTCACTTATTCCTGCTTCTCAAAGCTTTCAACACTAGGGACAAAAGATATTTGTCAGTCTCTTTGTTCTTACCGGAAGTGGTGCTGAGAAGCTTGTACAAGTCATTGGTGGATAGGAGATCCAGTCTATCACTCTGAATGACATGTACCCTTTTTTGTGCCCCCCTGAAAAGAGTTAGTTGATGTGAGTTATAGTCATACTCCCATATAACTATGGATTCTAGTTCAGGACCTTCAACCATTTGTAGAAAGGCTTTGCCTTGGGTTGCTGATCCCTTCCTTTCCTCCTCCTCTCTCAGTTTCAAATCTGCTTCAACCTTGCTTCTAGTAGTTAGCTCGGCCATATGAAGGCTGGCTAGATGGTTTCTGATATGGGCAGCTACATCAGAGTTTGAAGGGTTGGAGAATGTCTTCTCTGCTAACTCAGCAATATCAAATCTGCTTAAGTGTAGCAGAGATGAGGCACTCAGCCTGTTGAGCTCTCCATTCTCTCTTTCAACAACAAAGTTGTGAGAAGAGTCTTCGAACCTCCACCGGATGATCTTCTTTCTAGGTGCGAGGGGTTGTCTTGGCAACCTGTTGCTTTTCTTCGTATCCAGTAGCGTCACCAGCCTTCTCCTTAACTTCTTTTCTTCCTCATTCAAAGTGTCTGAATTAAGGCCAAGGAGATTCGCAACTTGGTCCAATGTTCCTTCGAGCAAATCAAGAAATTGATCTCTAGTGAGGGAACTTGAGGATCCGTTAAGATAAGTCAAATTAACGCAATCCTCCATACAGGAGATATCGCTCAGAGTTGTGCATTTTATGAGCTTTGTCTTGACTGCTTTGAATTCTTCTAAGGAGAGATGTTTAGAAGGCTGAGGGGATTCTTTAATGGGTTGGTGGGTAGGTTGATGTGTTTGGGTTCTGGCTAGAGTTTTGGGTTGAAGGATGGGAAGTTTAGGTGGTTGAGGTGAAGGAGTTGGTTGGAGTGATGATGTAGATTCAGGGGTGTATGGTTCAGTGGTTGGTTTGGTTTTGATGGGGAGTGAAAAAGGTATGGTTTCAGGTTGTGGTTGGGTTTGGAGTTTGGGTTGAGTGGTTGCTTTGAAGGTCATCCCATGTCCCCTTCTATACATCTCCTTCCTCTTCCCACGCGAATGTCAGCCTTAATGTCACTGTGATGTCGCTGGAGAGTCTTTTCTGTCATAGGACCCACCTACCTGCCAGAGAAGCCATGAGCTTTGAGATAGCTCTTCATCCAGGCCTTCTCACCTATTTTCTTGGTAGCGGGCAGTCCTGCTTCCTCTTCCTTCTTCTTCTTCTGCAATAGCTTTTCCCTGTCAGCTCTCTTTCTCTCTTTCTCCATTTGATCTTGTTCTTTGTTAAAGAACCATAAGATCGTTCTATTGTTATGTGGAGATAATTCTTCTTGAGAGAAACCTCTGGAGGTTAGGAAAGTTATCCTTTCCCTCCTGAGCTGTAGATCAGCTTCTTTTTCCTTCTCTCCCTTTCTTTTTCCAAGGCCAACCATGCAGCTTCTTCTTTTTGCTGTTTTAGGAGCAAGGTTGCCTTTTCTAGCTCTATTAACTCCTCTAATGGTAATAGGAGTATATCCTCAGTTGCAGCTTCTAGACTGACAAGTCTATTGATAATCTCTACCCTTTTTTGGTTGTTGACTGCCTCCTGGTTGGCTGCAGCTGCTTTGGTACTTGCAGCTAACAATTTTCTAGTTGTCAGCCCATATTTTCTTTTGAGTTTCTTCAACCTTTCTTCCTCCTAAGCGCTTCCGAAGTCATCTTCCTCTTTCCTTTGATGTCTTCGGAAGTACTAGACTTTGGGGGGTTCTTGGATAGAAGATTTAGGTTGAGTAGTAGAGATGGGAGCTGGAGTTAATGCTGATGTTGGAGCTAAAGGTTGAGTGAGAAAATCCTCTCTATTAAACTCATATGCGAGTTCCAGGATTGCATCTGTGACTATTAGATCATCGGATAATGAGAATAGTCCTTCCGTAGTAGCAATCGCAGCTTCGGAAGTTTGAACTTGTTCTTTGGAGGCTTTGAATTGTGAGTCGGAAGTCTGTGAAAATGCACTATGTGTCCCAACAGTTTCAGTTGCTGGGCCATCAGTTCTTGTTTCCCCTTCGAAGTTAATCTTAGGTTCCACTTGGACCTTAGGTTGACCAACATCCTCAGTAGTGGTAGAAGGTGCATTTAACCTCAGATGGGAGCTGGAGTTAATGCTGATGTTGGAGCTAAAGGTGAGTGAGAAAATCCTCTCTATTAACCTCAGATGCGAGTTCCAGGATTGCATCTGTGACTATTAGATCATCGGATAATGAGAATAGTCCTTCCGTAGTAGCAATCTCAGCTTCGGAAGTTTGAACTTGTTCTTCCGAGGCTTTGAATTGTGCGTCGGAAGTCTGTGAAAATGCACTATGTGTCCCAACAGTTTCAGTTGCTGGGCCATGAGTTCTTGTTTCCCCTTCGAAGTTAATCTTAGGTTCCACTTGGACCTTAGGTTGACCAACATCCTCAGTAGTGGTAGAAAGTGCATTTAACCTCCGAAGCTCTTGAGCTCCGAAGTAGATCACAGACATATCAGGGCTTGGCTGTTCTAGAGATTCCAACACGAACTTGTTAAGAACCTATTGAGATCTTGGAGCATCCTTTGATTCACTTGAATAACAACTGGAGGAGGCTCAAGGAAGAGTGAAGCTTGTTGCACAGGATATTTTGATCTCAAGGAAGTGAGAGCTTGACTTTGGGTTTCCTCTTACCTTTGACTTTGTCTCTGAACACTCTCCCCCATTTTGGTAGCATCATTCAAGAGTTTGTTGAGCTAAAGGAAGAGGTCAAGGAGACCTGAATTGGTACATGCCTAACAGACCTCTCAATCTGTTTCTCAGCTAGTTTGGCCTTGAGAGTTTCAATCTCAAGTTGCTGAGTGGCAGACCTATCCTCTAAAGTCTTAACCTTGGATTCAAGATTTGAGACTTTAGAAAGTAGGTCTTGAATGGTAAGTTGGTGGACACTCTCTTCAAAGTCTTGAAGATGGTCGGCCTCATTTGAGGAGCAGTCAGAGCAGCTGCACAGACAAGCTTGCTCTGGTCCAGCTCGTAGTTGATTATGTGCTGGAGAACCTGGGATACATGAAGAATGTGTCCTTTTGAAGATTTCCCATGAGGTTAGTTAGCACAAATCTTGAATAGTTGAAGCGGAGGCGTTTCACCAACCCATGAACTAGGCACCAAAGTTCATATGGGATTTGATCCCATCCCCCAGATTTATTCGACAAGCATTCAAGGACCACATGTAGCAGGAACTTCCATTTGTATGAGAAGTTAAATTTGTAGACAGTTGACCTACTAACGTCTCCACCATATCCCATTGGAGATAAGAATTGTCCAAATCTGCTTTGGGGAATTCCGTTCAGAAATGACCAACTTCTGGCCATAGATGCTCGATCGAATGACACGAATCCTATTTAGGGTTTCAATCTGACCATTTGCCTAAAATTCAGACATATGATTTGAGAAAATTGTGGGGTTTACAGTTAGAGCGGTGTAGTAAGAAGATTGGGTTAGAAAGGAGATGATATCTGAGAAGTCAGCATCTCTTGAAGAATCAAGAAGTGCGACTTGGTTGTGCTGAGGGTTGAAGGCCATTTGGAAAGGTGAATGGGGATGATTTGAGCTGGGCTAAAGTTGAGTAGGAGAAATTTCTAGGGCAGTAAAAGTTGCAAGTAAGAGAGTGAAATTGAATAGTCGAGATTATTTAAAAGATTGTGGAAAGGCGGTAATGGGGGTAAGGATAAGGTGATGTGATGGTTTAGTGGATGAAATGACAGTGGAGGTAAGGTTAAGATCAGTTAAATAATCCGACATCATTAACAAAATCTTTGCTTTTTACAGTGTGGGCCCAAGAAATTTACGTTACACAGTGAAATCTCTCTTCCAAGTGTAAAACATTCCGAAGGTAACTTGTCTTCCGAAGGCAATTCTTACTTCCGAAGCCATAACTTTGCTTTCGAAGGTTAGAGTTGCTTCCGAATAGAGAATTGTAAGTTTCAGAAGTAGATCTGATATACAATCAATCGCTTCTTCCGAGACCAAAAATTCTTTGAGAAGAAAGTTATCCTTTGAGAAATTTTGCTTCGGAAGATATGAGAATGTCTTCGAAGGTTAATTTCTCTTCGGAAGGAATTTACACTTAGAAAATTTCAGAGAGAATTTCTTGTAACAGGGCTTAAATTGTATTGACACAAGACTTACATATTAAAAAGTTTTTCAAAAGAGATCAAATTAATCAATGTTTATCATCCCAATAGCTGTTATGAGATACTTGAACCTTTGTTCATCAAAAGCTTTGGTAAACAGATCAGCATATTGTTCATTTGAATCAACTTTGATTAACTTGATTAGATTTTTCTCATGAATGTCTCTAATGAAATGATACCTGATGTCAATGTGCTTAGTCTTGGAGTGCTTCACCGAATTTTCAGTAATGGAGATAGCACTGTTGTTGTCAATATGGATAGGAGTACTCATAAAGTTAAATCCATAGTCTAACATCTGATTTTTAATCCATAGCAGTTAAGCACAGCAGCTAGCCGCAACAATGTATTCAGCTTCAGTAGTTGATGTAGAGACACATGATTGTTTCTTGCATTGCCACGAGATGATCCTTCCACCAAGAAATTGACATCCTCCTGATGTTGATTTCTTGTCAATATTGCAGCCTCCATAGTCACTGTCAGAGTATCCACAAAGATTGAAATCCTTGTTTCTGGGATAGCAGAGACCTAGTTTAGGTGCTCCTTTGAGGTATCTGAGGATTCTCTTAACAGCAGCTAGGTGAGACACCTTTGGAGCAGCCTGATATCTTGCACAAATGCAAGTAGCAAACATGATATCAGGTCTACTGGCTGTTAGATACATTAGAGAACCAATAATTGCCCTATACTGATGTTGATCAGTATCCTCCCCCTCAAGGTCAGGACAAAGATTATGGTTTCTAGGTATGGGTGTCTTGGCAGGCTTGCAATCCTTCATCTCAAATCTTTCTAAGATGTCAGAGACATATTTTGATTGATTAATGAAGAACCATTCCTTCAGTTGCTTTACCTGTATTCCAAGGAAAAAGTCCATTTTTCCCATGGAGCTCATCTCAAACTTCTTCTTCATAATGCTCTCAAAGTCCTTGCATATTTGGTCATTTGTGGAACCAATATGATGTCATCAACATAGACTTGTATGAGCAAAATGTCCTTTCCAGACTTTCTGATGAAGAGAGTCTTATCAATGGTACCTCTAATATAGCCATTCTTCAGAAGAAACTGAGACAGAGTTTCATACCACAGCCTAGGTGCTTGGTGCAGCCCATATAGAGCTTTATCCAATTTGCACACATAGTTGGGGTGCTGTGGATCTTAAAATCCTGGAGGTTGGCATACATAGACTTCCCTATCTATATCCCTATATAGAAATCACACTTGACATCAAGTTGGTATACTATGAAGTCTTTGGATGCAGCATAAGCAAGGAAGATCCTAACTGCCTCAAGTCTTGCAACTGGTGCAAAGACATAGTATAATCGATACCTTCCTCTTGAGTGTATCCTTGGACCACAAGTCTTGCCTTATTCTTGATGGTCAAGCCTCTATCATCTCTCTTGTTTCTGAAAACCCATTTGGTGCCTATAGGTACTTGACCAGATGGTAGCGGACATAGGTTCCATACCTTCTGTCTCTTGAATTAAAGCAGCTCCTCTTGCATGATTCAATCCAGCTACTATCTTTCAAGGCATCTTCTACCTTCTTGGGTTCCATCTGAGATAGAAAGCATAAGTACAAGCAGGCATTCCCTTGATGAGTCTTTCCTCTTGTTCTCACACCCTCAGAGACATTCCCTTTGATGTTCTCAGTTGGATGAGTGTTGTGAATCCTAAGACGAGGAATCACTTCCAGTTACAGAGATAGATCCAGGTTAGACATATTCTGCTCAGGAACTAGAACACTCTGTCCAGCTGGTGTTTCAAAGTCATTCAATGAGGATTGATTGAATGAATGAGAAACATCATCAATAGTTGGCTGTGAAGTAGTATTAACAGCTGCTTGTTCCTTCAAAATACTACCTCCTTCTGCCTGGTGTTGTAATGGATCACCCGATGAGTTTTGAGGCTCAGTAGGTGACTCACTTGTTGAAGCTTCCTATTCCTTGATATAGTTAAACTATCGGATCTGTGAATAGTGGAAGCTTGATGTATTGCAGCACTTGGAGAATTTGGTCTAGGCCTGGGAAGTTCAAACAGTTGATCATTAGCAACAACATCTGCATGATTTTGAGCACCTATTCCAATTGAAACATTCTCATAAGAGGGTTTAGAATAGTTTGTAAACAATTCTAAATCAAAGATGTGATCAGATCCATTCCCCCTAACACACGGAGTGTGCTCATTAACAATTATATTGGATGACTCCTCAAATTGTTGATTCTTAATGTTTTATACTATGTAAGCTTTGGAGCTAGAAGAGTATCCAACAAAGATAGCGTCATCCGACATTTCAGCAAATTTTGCCAAATTGTCCTTTGTGTTAAGTATGATACACCTGCTACCAAAGGACCTTAGAAAGCCAATGAACGGTGGCCTCTTATTCCATAGCTCATAAGGGGTTTCTCCATGGGGCTTAACTACAAGAACTCCGTTCTGCACATAGCATGCAGTGCTGACTGGCCTCTGCTCAGAATGTTAGAGGTAGCTTTGAATCAGCTAACATAGTTCGAGCGCCTCAATAAGTGTCCTATTCTCCTCTCAGCAACACGTTTTGTTGAGGAGTTTTGGGAGCACTATATTGTCTGGCAATCCCTTTTGAGCTACAGAATGAGTCAAGAACGAAGTTCTTAAACTCAATCCCTTGATCACTTCTAAAATTTTAACCTTGTGATCAATTTGATTTTCTATTTTAAGAATAAAAGATTTTAATATTTAGCAGTTTCATCTATAGTTCTTAAAAAGAATACCCATGTGAATCTTGTAAAATCATCAACTATCACAAGACAATATGATTTGCTTCCAATGCTCATTATACTTGTGGGACCAAAAAGATCCATGTGCAATAAGTGCAATGGAGTAGTGATAGAGTTAACACATTTGGATTTATAAGATGTCCTGTGTTGTTTCCCTTTTAGACATGCAACACAGTTGTCTTTGCAGAAAAACTCCTTTTTAGGCAAACCATGTACCAAGTTATTTTTAGCCAATTTATTCATTGTCTTAAAATTGACATGACACATAAGTTTATGCCACAATGTTGACTCATCACTATCAGCTTTGGAAAGAAAGCATGATACTTCACTAATTGGGGAAGCATTGTTCATATCAAGCTTGTACATATCCCTTTCCTGGGAGATCTAAGAAGCACCAATTCCGGAGGAATTGTCATCCCTGGTTTGAGGATAATGCACTCATGTTCTGTGAAAAGCATTTGGTGCTTTTGATCATAGAATTGAGAAACACTTAATAGGTTGTGTTCAAGCTGTTTGACAAAGTTAACTTTGTCAACTGTTAACATACCATTGGACATACTTCCTCTGCCAGAAATATATCCTCCGGCCTCACCTCCAAACTAGACAGGACCTCCATCATAATGTTGAAATTGTTGAAGGAGAGATCTATTCCCTGTCATGTGCTTGGAGCATCCACTATCTACAATCCAAATTTTGTTATTCTTGTCAAATGGATGTCCCTGCACATAAGATGAGATGATTAGTTTTGATTGGAAACCTAAGCTTTATTGGTCTTGGGTTCTTCCAAAGATAATGACATAATTGAACCAAAATTTATGCATGGGGGTTCAATGGATGTCGTTGAAGAAGAGGTTTGGGCTACAACATCTTCCTTGATCTTCCATTCCATCCCTTGTTGATCATGGAGGATGAGCTTGTTGAAGCATTTGTAACTTGGCATTCTTCCGAAGCTTCTTTCTTTTCGGAAGAAGCCTTCACCACCTTTTCTTCCGAAGCATCTTGTTCTGGGATGGTTTCAAGGGGACTCTTTTGTTCTTCTGAGTCTTGACAGCTTTAGCTTCCGAAGCCTTTTTCCTTTCGGAAGAAGAATTTCTTCCGAAAGCAGCCTTGCTTCGGAAACAAGCTTTCCCTTTTTCATCACTTGAACCATTTGATATGGTCCAAATGAGAAACCTTCCCTGAGTCCTTCCTTTTTAACATTATTTGCATAATGTGCGCTAGCAGGATTGTAATAATAGTCTTTGGCCATGTGGTTTTGCAGACCACACATTATGCATGCAATGTAACCTTTTAGGGGTTTGAAGATTGCTGTTTCTTGTTCTTTTTATCTTCGTCAGCAAATTTTCCCTTTAACTTCTGATCCTTGGTAGGACAGGAGTGCTGGTACTACACCCCTTTCTTGAATAAGATTTTCCAACCACCTAGAATCCAGCTAAGATGAATATACCCTTTTCCTTTGGGTCTATCATTAGCTTGGACTCAGCCACCTTCTTGGTAGTTTTTCTGGCTGCCTTAGCTCTGCTTCTTCTGGCTTTAGTGGTCAAGGTTTGATCATCATTGGTAAGGGAGGGCATAATTACCTGGTTCTTCCCTGTGATGGTCTCCATAGTTGTATCATTCTTTGGCTCATGAGAAGGTGGGTTAGTAGATGGAACCTCTTGCTCTTCAGTACCACACCTTGGTTGTCTTATAGACTCATAAGAGTGGTGGTGGAGCAATTTTATTGGTTCCCAACCCTCCTTTGTTTTGGTAACAAAGTTTTGAGTGAGAGGATGATGCAAGAATGGCTTGGAAGTTTTGCTCGGAAATAACATACATCCTGGCTTGAGCCTCAGCTGTGACAAGCTGGGCTTATGCCTCAGTCAATTTGGATATTAGATCCTTTATCTGAGTCTTATAGTTTGTGTGTTCATGTTTTAATAGGGACATAGTTTTCTCTCTACTCCTCAATTTTTCTTTGTAGTCAGATTCAACCCTTTTAAAGTCAGATTTCAAAACATTTAAAGACTCAATATCAGATTTAATCTCCATATTATAGTCTTGATACAATTTAACCTTAGCAATACAGGCAGGAGTACAGAGATGTTCATATACCTTATTTCATCTGTTCTGGCCATGAGTGCTTGAGTAGGAGTCACATCCTGTACCATGAAGCTCTAGTCAACTTCTTGAGCCATTGCAGCCATTTCAGTCGACTTTCCGGTGGGCTTTGGTGTAGAGGGATGTGTGGAGGCCTGTGGGGTTCCCGAGTTGGACTTGGGAGCCTTGCATTCCCTCGCAAAATGACCAAGTTGGTTACAGTTCTAACATGTGGCCTTGGTTTTGTCAAACCCAATTTGCTATTGATTAGATTCTAGGGAAATTGCCTTCCAGTTCTCTTGAAGAACTTCTTTGCTCTGTAGGTTACAAGAGCCATTTGTTGGACTATGTCCACGTATTCCATGTCATCCGGGCTAAAACAATCTAGATCATCAAAGCAGTATTGATAATCACTTGAGTGTCCACTTCTAGAGACGAAAGCACAGCTATCCTGAAAGGAGCTTTGTTGAGGTTGTTGAGACCTTCGAGTCTTAGGAAATGTGATGTATGGCCCAGAAGAACAAGATGGTGTTGGGTGTAGTCAGGTATTGTTGAGGCTGAGAGATTCCTTAGCCTTCAGAAACCATTAAGGCGTTGCTAGCAGGAAGACTCAAGGGTCTGCTTGTCTGATGACCCCACTTACTTTCCATTTCCTAACTGTATCCATCAAGGATCCCATAGAGTTCGGTCATGGTGAGTGTATTCAAATTTTCTGTTTTCTTGATAGAGACACAGTAAAATGTCCACTCATTGGGCAATGCACTCCTGAACTTTCTTGTAAGGGCTCTAAGTTCATAAGCAATCCCCACAGATTGAAGGAAGAAATGAGATCCATGTACCTAAAATATTGCTCGCTAAGTGTCTCTCTAGCAACATGGGTGAAGTTCTCGAACTGCTGCTTCAGTGAGTCCTTCTTGGAGTCATTTGAGCTTGAGTACATTTGTGCGTGCATCAAACAGTTCTTTGGCAGATCTGCAATGCTGAAACCCCACCATGATAGAGTTTGGAATTACAGTCATGAGAACAGTCATAGTTGTTGTCAATGTCAAGCTTCTTCCTGTCTTCATCAGAATAATCTTCAACAGCTTTCTCGATCATGGCACCGTTTCCACCAGCTACTTTTGGCTTATACGGGCCATTGACAATGGATTGCCACATTTTGCTGTCTTGATATCTGATGAAGCCTTCCATTCTTCTACTCCAGGACTTGAAGTTTTCAGGGGTGATGATGGGTGATTTGGTCATCGTCCCCATCTCTACTTCAGATTTGTTGAGGGCCATTGAGTGAGGTATAAGGAGGAGTGAAAAATAGGTTGATTAGGATGGTAAGAACTCACAATCAAGAGCCTAAAAAGCTCTGATACCAATTGCAGGATCCGGTTTGTCACAGAGACACTTGGATTTCTCTCAAACTCACTTATACAAACACTCAATTCAGATGAAGTAAAGTCTTTCACAAGAGTTGATAATAATATAATAAGTAGTGAACACAAAGAAATTTTCAAGGCACTTGTATATATTATTTCTCAACTCAAGATATTACAAGACTCTTACAAGCATGATATATGAGTTACAATGTGAGACTATATATACTAGATCCTACAGCCGGATATACTTTGATACCAACTGGAAACCTAAGACTAAAGCATATACTACAATGCTAAAGTTAAGGTATCTTAGATAAAGTATTATCGAAGATATGGTAGTCATGACATGTCCATGACTTACCTTTTGTCACCAAGATGGCAACTGTACTAACATAAAAGGTAAACAATAGATTAAAGTATGGTCAACTGCATGGTTTTGAGAAAGCGCCATGCAGTATCTCAGAGATTTGCAGCGGAGTGTCAGGAAGGCATACTTATGTCGACTGGATAATAGCAGTGTTTTCCGAAGGTAAGTTGGCTTTGGAAGAACAAGTTCTTCCGAACTCACTTATACTTCGGAAGAGGCTTCTATACTTCTGAGGCTTGAGGACTCTTGTACTTCGGAAGTTGACTTCAGATCTTTCTTTCTATGTCTTGAACTTCAGAAGTAGGTTCTTTTGTCTTCGGAAGTTGGAACTTTTCCTTCAGAAGTTGGAACTTTTCCTTCGGAAGTAAGCTTTACACTTTGTCTTCGGAAGATCTCCTTTTTCTTTCGGAAGTCCCCACACTTGGCTTCGGAAGTCCTTTATTTGTTGTACCAAAATCTTCTAAGTGATTTAGTTTTGGTTGCACCAGCCTTTCTAGATCCAACAACAGAGTCGTATCACATTCTAAAATTGTAGAGCTTGTATAATATCCTGCGAGTCATAGAACAGTGGCCACTTGTATAATGTGTAAAGATCATCAGACGACAAGTTAGTAAGCCACATGGGATCAAACACCCTGATAGTTTCCATACTACCATTGTTGTTCAACACTATGACTGCCTCTCCTGTTCTCCAATCGTAGTACCACCACTTGAAGTGTGGAGTGAAGTCCTGTGGCATTTCTCGTAGAGGGATTCTAGACATCGTGCGTGGAGGGCTCCACTTTAGCACCATTTTTAGTTTCCCTGTTATGGCATCAACTTCAGATCTCCTGATATACCTCGTTGGTTGTTGAGGCTTGAATTTGACCTACTGGGTGTGGTACTCTCTCTTTAACGCTGCTTCAAACCAGCCTGACATCTTGCGAGGGTCAGCATATATCAATTTCAATTTTGCTAATTGGTTATGCTCAAAACCTGGAAGAGTCTTCAGATCGTGTGGGAATCTGAAGTACTCAATCCCTTTCTCTCTTTTAACTGCATAAGCGTTTTGATCTTCAAAATAGGCCCACGCGATAATTTTTCCTGACACCTTGTGATGCTTCTTCACTTTATAGAGTTTGGTGTAGACATTTGACTTGGGAGCACTACGCTGGGCTCTAACTTCTGCAAAACACGCTGCCCATTCAGCCTTTGTGATATTGACGTCGACTTCTGAGGCTTGGGCCTTGTCTTTCTTTTCTTCCGACTTTTGCTCCATTTTATCAATAGTTTCAAAAGTTTCACTAACAAGGGAGTCACCCAGATTAGGGACTACATTCCCTCCTTGTCAGCGTACTCTGGATAATGTTAAGCAGTGACGTCTTCAATCTCGATTTCATCGACATCATTAAGCTCATCGTCACTGTCAATGTCCACATAGGAGCATCCTTCACTATCTCGTCGGGATTCAGTCTGAACATCACAGCAAGCTGCTCATCAGTAAGGTCATGGATTATTTCTCCTTCTTCAGGAGTGTAACTCACAAACCTCCTCACTATCCCTTTCCGATCAAGTATCATTTGAGTTGAGACTTGATCTATTGAAGGGGAGCAATGTCATACTCATCTTGCCGAGATGTGTGATCTGCTTGATTTAAACATATAAACACATCGTACATCAGTCAATAATCAAAACGGAAACACATTAACAAAATAAAAAATTATGTACATTAATTTGATACAATATTCAAATACACATGATTTTAAATAACATAAACAACTATGCATTACTCTTGTCTTGAATCATGTGTTCCTCTATTGATGGGGCTAAAGTAGAGGCACCTTGTCTTGAGTTTTCTTGTCCTCCTTTCACTTGCTGATATGGCACCCGTAGCAGCTGTGTCTCCTTCTCCTTCATCATCATCATCACCTTCATCAATATCATCACCTCCCTCTGTATCATCACCTTGATCATCACCACCACCATCATCATCATCATCATCATCATCATCACTATCATCATCATAACCATCATCTCCATCTCCTTCTCTGATCTTTAGGGCTCATCCTTCGATCCTTTGAGCCTCAACATGATGGTCTTGTTAGTAGCCTCCAACTCCTTATCCTCTTAGCTGAGTGTACATCTCTCTCCTAGAGTTGGGACATCTCAAGGCTCTAAGCAGCCATCTACTGTGCTTGCTGCTCAATCAGCTGTGCCTGCTGAGATATCTGCTAAGATTGTGCAGCGTAAGCTCTACTAGCTGACGAATTTGGGCAGTCTTCTCGTCATTAGCTGCCAATAGCTTCAGCACCATGCGGTTCAATGCTGATAGCTATTCCTCTACCCATTGGCGGTAGAGATGAGCCTGATGGAAATGAGGGGTATGATGACGGTCCAGCTGGGTGGCTAGAGGTGGTGGTGGTGGCAGTGGTGAAGATTGGGGGTGGTATAGATGGGGTGGTGGTGGATGAGCTATAGTGGTGGTGGATGGATGTGGGTAACTGGTGGAGTGGGTGTGGTAGTGGTGTGTGAGGGAGTAGAGGTGGTGGCTGGTGGTGTGGTAGTAGTAGTGGTGGTAGTGAAGGTGTGGCTAAGGTAGTGGCTGTGGTGGTAGATGAGGTCAAGGTGAACTTCAATCTCTTCCCCTTCTTGCCTGGGGTTGTTCCATCCTCTTCTTCCTTGAGCCTCGAGACACAGAGGCTCCCCCTTGGTTGCTGGACGGGTCCGGGGCATATGTGGGATCTGGATCAGCAGCAGCATCCCGGACTCCCCTGGGCGTCCACCAACCGCCCCTCAAGCCTCTCTCTATGGCAACACCCAGCTGCCCACAGTCCTCGTGAGAGGCTCCTCATCACTCTCTGCCTCCTCATCTGGTGGACAAAAGTCTGGTGAAAGCTAGCAGTAGTGGCATCAGTAGGAGGTGGATATGTAACATGAGTAGTGGGGCCCCTAGTAGGAGCTGGCCCAGAGTCTCCGCCGGTATCACCGTCATCGTCGGAGTCGTCAGATGGTAGAGCAATTTGGTCAACATTTGAGTCACTCTCCTCATGACACCACTTTCGCTTACCTGGCGCCACGTAATCAACCTGGGCCAGATGCCCGAAGAGTCTCTTCACCGGGGGTTTGACCTGCTTTCCCCGGTAGACCTTCATGCGGCCCAGTGTCGTGTCATCCATCACTTCCAATGACACTCATCCCGACTCTCCTTAGGCAGAGAGGGCAGCTTCTATCAATGATCATTTGAAGAAAACTAGGGTACATGTAGAAATCCTCTTACCCTTAGCCTCCAAATTCTCTATCAGGTAAGAGAATATCATGTGCGAGAAGATGAAAGGGTGGTTCAGAACCAGTGCCACATAGGCATTTTGAATCTGGTCTGAAAGATCATCAAACCCAGCCCTTCTTGAAGCCATGCACTTAAGGATGACATGTGATAAGTACTTGTACTGGGGACACAGGTTGCTCTTGTTGAGCACTCCTGCATTAATATCCCTAGCAACTTCATCCTTAGGAAGCACCCTCTTACTGTCAGAGGGTGAAGTATGGTAGGGTGATCATGTTAGGTCTAGGATCAGTAGATCTAGTCAATTTTGTATAGGCTTAGTACTTGAATTAATATTTATAATGAATGGTTGTAATTCATTATTGTGTATGCATTATATATATAGGTTAACCCATTTTATGTGTGTTGATATATGTATGGTTGCAGGTACGAACATTATACTTGGTGAAAGTCTGAATAGTGTAAGAAACATCTACGGATGAATATTTTGTTCTTCATTAGATATGTTTCTTACAAGTAAAATTACATCCGAAGATCCTCTACGGATGAACAACCAGAACAGAAGAACAAGATTCCTACGGAAGAACAAATCAGCTTCGGAAGAACAAGAATTCCTACGGAAGATCAAATCAGCTTCGGAAGAACAAGATTCCTATAGAAGAACAAATCATCTATGGAAGAACAAGACTTCTATGAAGAACAAATTCCTACGGAAGACACTATTCCTGCAAAGTCCAAACACTTGTATAATACAAGTGTTACAAGTCAACAAGTCAAGAAGGCAGTTATGCGAATCCTAAGAAATCCGATGATTCCTTAACTGAAACAAATGAAATCCAAGAGATCTGGTGTTTCCTATAACAGAAACATCATTGTCTATATATATGGATCCTAGGTTTCGATTCAAGGACAATTTATTAGACGATGATTGAACGGCAACAACAATAGCAATAGAAGAATTCCACAAACAGCGAACATCACATCAATCACTCAATCAAACCCTAGCAGCCGTCTCATCATATAACAAAACACTGATATGATTCATTCATTATTTTGTAGTCATTAACATATTTTAATGAAATACATATTATTCATTATTGTGTTTCTGTTAGTGTGTTCTTGAATCTTCATTGATATTGAAATTAACACAAAACATTAAACCAAGCCAACGTGATTCCGTAAACGTTGACTTGTCTTCGACCAACACTGATAATTCTTGACTGCGATCCTTGGATACAGGTGGTATCAGAGCTAAGTGCTCATTGATTTAGATCTATTGATCTATCAGTATTTGTTGTGTTTAATTGATTTGAATTCTGTAGATTTGTCAGTTTTTACTGATTAGATCTAGTTTTTAAAAAATTTTGTGTGACTTGTTTGTCGTTCAATAACAGTCGATTAGATTAACTCATATCTATATTCAAATCAATTGAATAGCAGATCCTGTTGATCATTCTCATCAATTAACATCATAATCAACTTCAGTGGATCACCTTACCAACCACTGATATTGGAAACAAAAGCAGATTTCAAATCCTGAAAATCAAGTTTAGGAATCATGTGAACTACACAGATTTGACTTGTGGGAGTCCATCCCTAAAGGTCCTTATATTCCACCCACCTTGGGGACAGATTATAATGATAAAGATCAACCAATCAGTACCAAAGATCTATCACCTGATGATATCAAAAAGGTCAAAGTTGAAATCAAAGCATACAGTTTGCTAGTATGGCTTTACCTGAAGAGATATTGATCTGGTGTGAGAAGTACAAACAACAAACTCCTTGTGGAAAATACTCATACTCTCCGTGAAGGGAGTGACGAGATCAGAAGCATGAAGCATAGGAGAGACACCCTCATGTCACAATATGAAAAATTTCATCATATTGAGGGTGAATCAATTCCTCAACAACTTCATAGATTCATGCAATTGGTAACTGAGATGAATATTTTGGAGTTGAAATATACCAATGAGGAACTAAACGAAAATGCTCCACACTTTTCCTGAAAGTTGGAAGCAAACAGTATCCATGTTCAAGAATGCCATAGATCTCAAGTCAACTGGTCTAGATACATTGGTTGCAAAAGTAGAAGCTCTTGAAATGGATGAAAGATCAAGAAACAAGAGTGTGAGAACCCATGTCTCACCTTATCAATTCAATGAAACAAATAAACTGGAAGTGCATTTAGTTCAAACATGAAAGTGATAGGTGATTGTTTGTGGGAAACTTCATTTTGAGAATACTATGTGAGTCTTATTCTGATGTGACCAAATCACTCATCTAAACACCACTATGTACCAACACTTTATAATATCTATCTTTGCAAATCATACTCCCTTTGTTTTGTGTGAAAAAGACCTAGGTGTATGATCACCATACTGAATTTCAGTTACAAAAGGTGAAAAGATCATGATCCTCATCATCCTCTATTTTGTGTGAACAAAGACCTGGTTAAAGGCACCTCTGTTTTACGTGAGTAAAGACTTGGTGACCTGATGATGATCATATCTAAGCTCTCAAAAGAATCCAATATGATCAATTGTATATTAATCTAGAGCTTTTAAATCATGGCATTAATGAGATGCCAAATGCATCTCAAGATAGAACTTATAACTTAAAGTACGTAGTCCTTAAGTGTGAAAAATGATGATTTGACTTGCAAAGGGTGGACAAAATTTTTGTGAATTGAATGTGAAGCCCATAACAGTTAATTCCAAATCAATATGAAAACATGATAAACAACATGCCTAGTTGCTACATGAGCTCTTGTATGGATATAAGAGGACAATATTTTGTAGTTAGAACTTTTTTCAGGTATCAATTCAACAAAATAACTCATCAGGAAGAGGCTTAGTATTATAGTACGAACCCATCATATGTGCATATATGTCTGATCATCATCAGACAGTTAAATGTCACTCATGCTATTCTTCTTAGAATATTATGATAATGCTTAATGTCATCATTAATCACAAATTTAGGGGGTGTAAAGTTCATGAAGTTAAGTTTATCAATCAACAGCTTTGTCTATTTCATTTTCATTTGAAGGAATTGGAATTGAGTCCCATCTTAGTTCTTGGATACATGAAATTTTCTTTAAAATCATTTTAAACTTTCTTGTGCTAAATTGTCATGTATACAAAGTCAACAAGGTCCAAAAGCAATAAATGGTTCTAAGCAATGGACATGGACCATACAACAATAATTCTCTGCATTGTGTCATCTTAAGCATCAGCAGAAGTTACAGTGTCATCTTAAGCATCAGTAGAAGCTACAATGCCATCTTAGCATCAACAGAAGCTACAGTGCCATCTTAAGCATCATCAGCAGAAGCTATAGTGCCATCTTAGCATCAACAGAAGCTACAGTGCCATCTTAAGCATCAGAAGAAGCTACAGTGTTGAAAATTTAAATGTTTATCTGTAGATTGGTAAACTGCGGATGAACATAGATTAACAAATAATTTAATTTCACGGTTTGGTAATCTGTGAAAATGTAAGTTATACTTAATCAGCAAATGTTGTTGATCCGTAGATGATCTGCGGAAGAATATGTTGAGGGTCCCACTTAATTAATGGGGTAAAATTAATGTGTGAGAGAGTATAAATGATGTTGTTTGACTTCTCAAATTCATTATTTGCTTTTTCAGTTCACTTTTTCAGACCTATAAAAACACACTCTCAACAAACTTTTCCCTCTTTCATAACATTCAAATCTTACCAAATCAAAACATTAAACAAACATATATCTGTGTTCTTAATCTGCTGTTTTCAAGGTAAAACATATCGTAATATTCAAGAATGTGTTTGAGTTTTGTTTAATCTCACAACTGTTCATATCTCATATCAATAATGTGATTCTATCAAAATCTTTTTCTTATGAACAGATGGATAATCCATATGCGAGAGAGCACAATGTGTGTGCTTTCTTAAACCTAGATGGCTCTGTTTTAGAAGGGTGTCAAGATATTATTTGATATCTAAGAAGATCTAGGCTGTTCTATGCCTTATCAGTAGAGCCTGTGATTGACCATCGCACATCACTGATTTCTGGAACTCCGCCTAATAGAGGAAGATGGTCGAGTTATTGTTGCTGATGTGAAGAATCGAAGGCTGAGAATCGATGAACACACAATAAGAAGGGTTCTTGAGTTGGAGATGTTGAAGTTGGTCATTGTAATGTTTTCGAAAATGAATACATAGAGAAAGTTTTTCTCCTGATGGGGTATGACGGTGATTTCAAGAAAGGAGAAATAAATAAAGGAAGACTCTGCAAGCCATACAGATTTCTCGCCACACATATCTTAAGTGCATCTCAAATAGAAAATCTGGACTTGACAGATTTTCAAGGCATATCTCTCCTGGCATTATTTGTGTTTTTGAGGGAAGAAGCTACAATTACTCAAAGTACATCTTCAACTGCTTATGTAATCACATAAAAGTGTAAAAGGCAGACAAGATGTATATGTTTCCAAGGTTTCTACAATTAATCATTAATGCTGATCTGCCTGGAACTACTGTGGATGGTGGTGTGTTCGTTCAAGCACACCTTGGCAGATTTGTACTAAATAAAACATCTAGAAAATATGAAGGAGGTGACATGCCCATGTTTGATCATGTGATAGATGCTCATGTAAACATTCCTCAAGAGCTTGTGTGGGAAGATCAACAAGAGGTTTCTTCAACCAACTCTGTTCAAAACACTCAATGAGTAGATACATCACCCATATATCATCAACCTTAACCATCTCTACCACAATCACCAAGCAAGCCAAAACACGAAATCTATCTCTCTAAATAAACCATCCCTACCACAATCACACCAGCAAGCCAAAACACAAACATATCTCTCCAAATCACCAACAACACCCCTACCACAATCACCGGCCAGCCAAAACCTCAACCAATCTCTCCAATTCACTCTCAATCACCAATTCAGCTTCAAAAGCAACCTTTTCAACAACCTCCAAATCCAGAAAATTCATCCAGAGTTAGCCTCACAAGCAAATACATTTCAACTATCATTAACCAAAACTGAATCCCCTGTACTCTCAAATGAAACTAAACCAGTCTCTCTCCGGTCACTAATCATCAACAACAACAACAACCACATCAAGAACAGGAAATTCAAGTTATTGAGTCCAGTTCAAGCTCAGCAAGTGAAGCCCATAAAGAAGTAAAAGATGATGAGATTGCTTCTCAACATCAGGAAGGAGAAGAAGAAGCAAACTAGGTTGATGTGATTGCATACAATGAAGATGATCTGAGTGATATGACATCCCTTTAAGAAAAAGTTATTGTGGTAGAGTACAACAAGCTTATAGTGAAGTCAAACTTCAGAAAGCACATGATTAAGGAGCTGAAAGGAGCAAGAAAGAATGAAATGCTGATGCAACTAGAATCAAGAATCAAAAGCTTGAGAGAAGAGTCGTGTGCAATAATGAAGTGCTTGATGCCCTTCTTCAACAAGATTCTGAACTCAAAGAAGCAGTAAAGAAAGAGAAAGATGAAATGAGAAGCTAACAATGAAAGTTACTGACAAGAGAAAACCTCTCTATGATCAATCAGCTCTGTTGAGAAGAAAAGAAGAAGAGATTGATGAACTGAAAATGAAGATAGTGCTCTTGAATCAAACCAACTAAGAAACCTGCTGAATCTTCTAGCAACTCGTTCAATACTCAAGGAAGAGGAAGTATTTGGGCTAAACAAAGATTCAAGTAATTAATGTTGAAGATTCTCCTAAACGGTCATGGCATACCCCTTTTGAGCACACTCCTTCTATGGAAAATTCAACATCAAAGCAACTGCTATTGATGAATCTGAGAATGATGCTGAATGGAAGAGCTGATTGAAAATGAACCTAACAAAGCTCAAGAAGAATCAAAGACTGATGTTCTTCTTACAACAAAAGACATCATGGAAGAGAGACCTGAGTCATCTGTGTTTATGACCCTGATCAATCATGGGTTCCCATTTGACATGGTTGAAAGAATGAACTTGACTGAGATAAAGATATGCTGAAAGAGTGTGAGCTTGCAAGGTTCATAATCCAAATTGTGACTATGAAACATTCACACTTTTCAAGCCATTCAAAAAATCAAGAAAGATCTAGGCTATTGTGACCCTGCTAAATCACCAAGTACAATATGGTATGTTGGCTTCAGCGACACAATTACAAGGCTCATGAGCTTAAAGGAAGAAGTGTTGGTGAACTAAGAAGAATGATGGAACATGTAATGAATGTTGAACTTGATACGGGAGTCAGATTAAGAACTGAAGCTCCAACCCCATCATTTGAGCAAAAAGCAAACTCTCTCCTAATCCTATAACTGTTGATCTAAAGATCAACACGAAGGCAAAGACAAACTGTTTAGAGAACCAAGGGCAGTCATTCTTGGGAAAGTGTGGCCATTAGGAACAACTGTTAGAGAGATTACTGAATAGAAATCAACTCTCATAGAACTATATGATCATATCACAACTCCCAGTTCTAAAGAAGAGAACAGATTATGGCTTGGAAATTTGATCTTACAATGCCTAACTATCCAATTCACTCAAGGGGAAGAGATTTCTCTGTGTTGGTGGGAAAGTTAATGACAAAATTCAAAGATGATGGTGATTAGAGAAGCAAAAAGAGAGGATGTTGAGCACAAAAGAAGATTAGAGAGAAATAAAAGATCAGGCACACAACTCATACTCATTGGTTGTGATGAACTTCTAAGGAGAGTTGGTTGTTCTAATAGGAAAACAATAGCCATCAAAGTCTTTGGTCAAAATCAATACACTATTCCCATAACTGAGTGGGGATATGTTGGGAAAACAAAAGAAATGGTGTTACTGAGGAACGGTGATGGAAGGAAAGGTGACAAAATAAGAATCTTTGACCCTGTAGAGATCAAAATGCTTCATCCAAGCTAAACATCATTCTTACATGATAAATTCTTCCTAAAGCTAACAGATGAAAAAGCTCAGAATGATTTATGCTTATACATTCATATGATACAAGTTATGGATAAGTTGCATGCTAAAGCATACAAAAGAAGAAGATATAATGCTAGGATGCTGAAGGGAGCTAACATTGAAGATATATCAAAACTGAGAGTCTCAGAAGAAGATGAGCTGGAGATTGTTAACAATTAATGTGTTGTGGAATCACTCACTACTCAAGAAGACATTTTGGGCCTAAGCTTTGAGACTCTGAAGAGGATATGCAGAACGGAGATCAAGTACAAGTAAGATGATCAAAAGGATGTAGTATCATACTTTACAAAAGGATGGTGGCAACGATGAAAGAACTTTCAGTTTTGAAGAACTAATTAGAAGTATCTAAGCCTAAAGGGGAGTATTGTTAGGTCTAGGATCAGTAGATCTAGTTAATTTTGTATAGGCTTAGTACATGATTTAATATCTGTAATGAATGGTTGTAATTCATTCTTGTGTATGCATTACATATATATGTTAACCCATTTATATGTGTGTTGATTTATGTATGGTTGCATGTACGAACATTATACTTGGTCAATTTCTGAATTTGACCAAGTGTAAGAAACATCTACGGATGAACATTTTGTTCTTCCGTAGATATGTTTATTACAACTAAAATTACATACGAAGATCCTCTACGGATGAACAACCTGAACTGAAGAACAAGATTCCTACGGAAGAACAAATCAGGTTCGGTAGAACAAGAATTCCTATGGAAGATCAAATCAGCTTCGGAAAAACAAGATTCCTACGAAAGAACAAATCATCTACGGAAGAACAAGACTTCTACGAAAGAACAATTCCTACGGAAGACACTATTCGTGTGGAGTCCAAACACTTGTATAATACAAGTGTTACAAGTCAACAAGTCAACAAGGCAGTTAAGCGAATCCTAAGAAATTCGATGATTCCTTAACTGAAACAATCAAATTCCACGAGATCCAGTATTTCCTATAATAGTTTCATCATTGTCCATATATATGGATCCTAGGTTTCGATTCAAGGACGATTGATTAGATGATTGATTGAATGACAACAACAATAGCAATGCAAGAATTCCACAAACAGCGAACATCATATCAATTCACTCAATCAAACCCTAGCAGCCGTCACATCATTCATAACAAACTTTGATATCATTCAGTCATTATTTTGTAATCATTAACATATTTTAGTGAAATAAATATTATCATTAATTGTGTTTCTGTTAGTGTGTTCTAGAATCTTCATTGATATTTAAATTTAATACAAAACAATTAAACCAAGCCAACGTTGATTTCGCAAACGTTGACTGGTCTTCGACCAACACTGATAATTCTTGACTGCGATCCTTGGATTCATAGGTGGTATCAGAGCCAAGTGCTCATTGATTTAGATCGATTAATCTATCAGTGTTAGTTGTGTTTAATTTCTTTGAATTCTGTAGATTTGTCAGTTTTTACTGATTAGATCTATTGTTTTTAAAAGAATTTTGTGTGACTTGTTTGTCGTCCAACAACAATCGATTAGATTAACTCGTATCTATATTCAAATCAATTGAATAGCTGATCCTATTGATCATTCTCATCAATTAACATCATGAGCAACTTTAGTGGATCATCTTACCAACCACTGAAGTTGGAAACAAAAGCAGATTTCAAATCCTGGAAAATCAAGTTCAGGGATCATGTGAACTACATAGACTCTAACTTGTGGGAGTCCATCACTGAAGGTCTTTATATTCCACCCACCCTTGGGCCGGATTATAATGATCAATATCAACCATCAGTACCAAAGATCTATCACCTGATGATATCAAAAAGGTCAAAGTTGATATCAAAGCATACAGTTTACTTAGTATGGCTTTACCTAAGAGATATTGATTAGGTGTCAGAACTACAAAACATCAAACTCCTTATGGAAGATACTTCGTACTCTCTGCGAAGGGAGTGATGAGATCAGAAGCATAAAGAGAGACACCCTCAGGTCACAATATGAAACATTTCATCATATTGAGGGTGAATCAATTCCTCAACAACTTCATAGATTCATGCAGTTGGTAACTAACATGAATATTTTGGAGTTGAAATATACCAATGAGGAATTAAACAAGTAAATGCTCCACACTGTGCCTGAAAGTTAGAAGCAAACAGAATCCATGTTCAAGAATGCCATAGATCTCAAGTCAACTCGTCTAGATACACTGGTTGCAAAAGTAGAAGCTCTTGAAATGGATGAAAAATCAAGAAACAAGAGTGTGAGAACCCATGTCTCACCTTATCAATTCAAAGAAACAAATAATGCTGGAAGTGCATTTATTTCAAACAATGAAAGTGATAACTCGTGTGCTTTGAGTGATAATAAGGAGGAAGTTAGCTTTTATGCTTCTAAACCCTCAAAGAAATCATCTCCAAGTAAAAATCAAAAGGATAAAGGAAGAACTGCTCATAGAAAAGATACAACTGCAATAACAGCAAAGTCTTCATAATTAAACAATCAATCAGAACCAATCACTATGATATTGGATTCTTAAGAACAAAAAATAGCCTTTGCAGCTTTTAGTTCTAGTTTTCAAGCATATCTGGAAGCTCTCTAACGTTAGCAAATATCTGCCAACAAGACTTAGAAGAACTATAATGGTAGATGGAAATGATTGCTTATAGAGCAAAGCAATATCTCAGGAGAAACAAGAACTTGGCAACAGCTAGTAAAACATCAAAGATTGGTATTGACAAATCAAAGGTAAGATGCTTCAAGTGCAATCTCTATGGACATTTCTCTAGAGAATGCAATCAACATTCATATCCAGAGATGAGACAACATGAGCAGCATCAGCAACATTAGACTGAACCTCATCAATAATTAAACTCTCAAAGATCTCTGCATAGACAATCTCAACTGATCAATACATCTCCACCCCCACCAATGAATCAGCTGGACCAAGCAACTCAAAAGAGTGAGGACAGATCATACTTCAAGATGGAACGTGTGACTGGAGTATGTATGAAAAAGAAGTATTAGAAGAGAATCAAGCATTGATGGCTCATATGAAACACAAAGTTCCCCCAATGGCCAGAGAGGTAAAAGAAAGGTTGTGTTCATCAACATGTGTTGAGGAAGTTGAACGTTATAGAGCCCATGCTCAACAATTGGGTAACAAAGTAAAATAAACTATGATTTTGAATGAATCCCATGTTAGAGAACATAAATTGTATCAAATCAAAATTAACTCTTTGCAAAAGGATTTAGAAAAATTTGTTTCTGAAAACTATAGCCTAAAAGCCCAAGTTAAGTATCTGACCACTTTCTTAACAAAATCCATGGCTGATCCTACTTCAACTGAAGTGAAACTTTAGAAGTTTCAGTTATCATCTCAGCAATAAGAGAAGTTGTTAAATTCTTTTATTGAATCAAAAAACAGGTTTGGGTTGGGTTATAATGTTGTTGCACCAAACTTCACAAGGCCTGTTGAATAGACCTATAGGGAGTGCACGGTGTGGATATAGCCTTGTATATCCTGGATCTCTTAAGGAAAGCATGATCCCCGCAAACTCGGCACCATTCGAGACGTGGCATCCAATGGGCAAAATGTTGTGCTTTCGATTGATGGACCACCTATCGGCCATAGATCTGTAATACAAAGCACATAGACGTTAGATCACCACACAACAATCATCAATTCAAATTAACCTGGTTGAACTCAGTCTGGTTCAATCATGCGATTGAACCATGAGACTGTGTTCAGTCGGTTGACCTAGCATGTGGCTGGGTTCAATCGGGTGACTGAGCAGGGGACTGAGTTCAATCGAGTGATTGAGCCTGCGATTAGTTCAGTCGGCCGACTGAGCTCATTCATATTATCCATTCCGCTGATTGAGTCATTCGACCAGCTCAATCGCGCGATTGGAGTTCATCCGGGTGTCCAGTCGTATGACCCGCTGTTCGTTCAACATAAATTCGAATTAGGACCAAATCTTCAAATTAGTTGACGTGTTTTGGTTCCTAAGACTTGTAATCACTATACTAATAACCTAATAACCTTTTTTTCAACATTTTACTTAGTTTAGTTAGGTTATTTGTTCATTTACAGGTTCGGTTCTTGCAAGGGCCGAAAATCACAATTTACTGCTCAAATCAAACAAACTTTGGTTAGATAACACCGCATAGTACCTGTATAACAAGTAGAGATAGTCAGAATATCAATATTAGGTGTGGAAATCAATGAGTCAAAATATTGGCAGAGTAACGGTACAGTATGCGATTTTAGGGCGATTAGGGGGTGATGAGTTTATGCGATCGACTATCGCCCTATTTATACTGAATTTGGTTTCAATCGGCCGACTAGACCCATTCACTCTATTCATTCGGGCGATTGGACCTCAGTCGTGCGATTGGTTTAGTCGATCACATTCAGTCGGCCGGCTGGATTTCAGTCGGGCGACTGACTCATTCTCACAGCTCCATTCGGTCGACTGGCTCAATCTGATATGCCATTCGGGTGAATGGTTCATACTCATGCTCCATTCGGTTATCTAGGGCGTAAGTATGGTCCATTCGTATGGTTGGTCCATAGTCATGGTCCAGTCGTGCGAATGGATCTTACTCATGATTTTGACTTTATGACCATTCTACACTTAATCCCTTTTAACTTTTGATTAAACATTATGAGAATTCGATCATTTCAGACAAGATCATTTTAAGTTGGAAAACTTTTGATCACCTCAGACGTGATCTTTTTAAACAATTTGTCACCTATGACGTGACTGATTTTTCATTTGAAAACGCGTGTGGTCACCTCAGTCGTGACCTTTTTAATTGATTAAATCCCCGATTGAGTTCCATGTCATTGTCCGATGTTTAACAAACTAAATTGACGAAATTTAAACAAAATACAAGAACTAAAGCTGTAATACAAAACTAAACTTGTTTTTGTGGTTTAGAATGAGGTGTAAATCCTAAGATGGAAATCTAATAGGTTTATTTTCTGAAAAAAGCAGCTTCAATTCATTTTGACCATAAATGGACCGATTCAATTTGGAATCATACAACTAAGTGAAATCATTCGGGACATGTTATTAAAAACCTTTTGATGCTCTGTTCTTGTTTTCCATCTAGAGTCGTTAGCAAGTTTAGGAAATCATACTAGTACTATTAGATCCCCACAATGATTTGGACTTTCAAGAATTGTAGCGACGATGATTGTCAGTACACTTGTCCTCTTAAACCCATACACAAACTTTTGACACAGATTGGTGACACTTTAAGGTTTGATTATTTCAACAAGTATTTGTGGATCCCACACTTATCTGGTAATCAAGATTCCTCAAGAGATTTTTGAGCGGTCTTAGGGTAGTATTCAAGATGAAACTATTCTTAGAGCTTTCAAAGAGAAACCAAGCCTCAGGTCAGTGCCACTGCACAGCAGAGAGGCGGCAAACAACAATGAATTCTAGAATATATAGGTTATGCTTATCCTCAGGTCAGTGCCACCACACAACAGGGAGGCACATACCCTATCTTCTTGTTTGAGCAATTTTATTCTTTTGCATAGATCTCACCAACAACATAGGTTATTAGTTTTATTGCTTTTGCATTTTTTCATCACGTGCTTTTGCTCATGTTTTGGTCATATGCACACATTTGTGGCGTTTATTCTACTCGTCACCCCTTATTGGAATTTTGTTGATTGTGTTAACCAAGGATACGATGATAACCCATAGCTTGTCGAACAACTTAGTTTAATCTTGAGGTCACCAAAAAGGTCTAATCATCTATTGTGTTGAATCTACCACCATATCATCAGTAGTCCAGCAACCTCTAGGTCTACTTTCTTTGTGTTACGTTGGTAGTAGCTAGTTTTACTATCATTTTTCACTTTATATTGCTCAGACTACAAAGACTTATACTTTGAAGTTTGCATCTTTTTCAATTTAAACTTTTAAAGTCCCAAGTATTTTGTTTCTGTGTACTATAATTTTCCATTGTTTGAATCGGTATCACAAATACAATATAAAGCTTACTTCTCCTCCTCCCTCGTCCTTTTATTTATTTATTTATTTAATTTTTTTGGTGTTGTGATGTTACTTCCTAAACCTATTCTCCCCCTAAAATTATAAAACCGTAAACGATTTACATTTTTAGGATTTTACTAGGCAAAGAAATAACATCAATGTAATTAAATACGAAAAATAAATTGGATAAATAAAGAAAATAAAAAATAAAAAATAAAAGAGAAATGGACTATACGCATCGGACTACACATGGTCATCTTCAGGAATTATGTCACTTTTCTTTTTAACTCCATTGACCTCTAACAAATATAGAAAACGTGGTTTATCAAAAGTCTTTGTATAGAGGTCAGCGCGTTGAAATCAGTATTTATCTTAACCACATCGATTAGGTTCTTTTCAAAACAATCACGTATAAAGTGATATTTTATTCCGATGTGTTTGGTCTTAGGATATTGGTCCGAATTTTTAGTTACTGCACCTAGGCCCATCATAGACCCTTCTGTCATCCATAGACCCTTCCCTTCTGTTCATGGTACTAAACCTAGGCCCATCATAGACCTTCCATAATGGTGCATCGCACCTCGTGGTCACAATACCTAGGGTAAAGTTTAGGTTTACTATACAATACCATTCTGTTCATGGTTCTGGACCTAGGCCTCTCATAGACCTTTTATAATGGTGCATCGCACCTCGTGGTCATAGTACCTAAGGTATGAATGTACATGTACCATTGCCATAACCAATACCTTTCTCTTCCTGGTTCTGGACCTAGGCCTCTCATAGACCTTCTATAACGGTGCATCGCACCTCGTGGTCACAGTACCTAAGGTATGAATGTACATGTACCATTTCCATAAGCAATACCTTTCTGTTCATGGTTCTAGACCTAGGCCTCTCATAGACCTTCTATAACAGTGCATCGCACCTCGTGGTCACAGTACCTAAGGTTTGAATGTACATGTACCATTGCCATAAGCAATACCTTTCTATTCATGGTTCTGGACCTAGGCCTCTCATAGACCTTCTATAACGGTGCATCACACCTTGTGGTCACAGTACCTAAGGTATGCAACAATAGTTCTATGGAAATGGTCAATCACAAAGAAAAACCTCGATGTGCATGCCATGCCTACAAGGCTATCATTACTTTCATTACCTGTTAATGCATGCACTCTTACTTCATCTTCTTCCTTCATTATCTTTCACTTTACGTAACATAATACTTCGTTCATTCATTAACATAACACGTAAAGTCATAGGAAAGATAAACATACATCATCACAAGGAACAAAAACATATCATTCACACATCGTCATGCAATGGATCATACATACATCATGTATAACAATGCAACATCATCATCATGTATAAGCATCAATCACAATACATTACATGCCCAACATATCATTTATGACCTCAAAAGTCAACTTTCATAACCCCCAGGAATCTCCTAGGTCAAAGCCTACATTACCTCAATTTTCTAAGTGTTCATCCGCATTTGCTATAGTTCATCCGCATTGGATTTACTTCATCCGCATTTGCTATAGTTCATCCGCATTTGCTATAGTTCATCCGCATTAGATTTACTTCATCCGCATTTGCTATAGTTCATCCGCATTTGTCATCTGCCTTGGACTTACTCATCCGCATTTCCCAGACTTAGTCAAATGCTCATCCGCATTTCCCAGACTTAGTCAAATGCTCATCCGCATTTTCTAGACTTAGTAAAATGCTCATCCGCATTTCATGCACTTAGTCAATGTTCATCCGTATTGACTTCATCCGCATTTGACTTCATCCGCATTTGACTTCATCCGCATTGACTTACCCATTGTTTAATGTTCATCTGCATTAACCCTTTCCATCCGCATTTACTTGCAAACACTTAGGCAGATTTGAAAACTTAACAAGTGGGTCTAAAACATCAGATTCGATTCCCATGCACCATTCATCAGGTTCTAAGCTTAAATCTTACCCTTTAAGCCTTAGAAACACAATCATACATCATCAAGCATGAACATAGTCACACATCACATCATAACATCATCATACACACATTCAAGCATACGGGTTCGAAACCCAGTTAAATAAAACATACATTCATGCATTTCCAGCCCCAAAATCAGTTAAAAACCATAAAGAGGGGTCCTAGAACTCACCTTTGCAGCTTTTGAGTATGGCTTCCTCCAAACTCATTTGCAAATTGAATTCAACTGCTAGAAACCCACTAAAAACATACCCGAACACATACAAACACACATAAGCATAAACCCAAGGATATGACCAGTCAAGAACACCATAAAAGCATGATTCTTACCTTGAATTCGAATTCTTTCTTCTTGTTCTTCTTCAAACCCGAGCTCTGCTCTTCTCTCTCTAAAATCCAACTCCAAAAATGAAAAGTGGCATGGCATGGGCGGCCATGATATTTTTACACTCACTTTTCAAACATTTTGTACTTTTGGAGACTTTTTACCCTTAGACTTGGGTTTTATTTCTTTTCCTTCTATTCTTTCACTTTATTCATCTTTATTGTCTAAAAATACCTGGGTGTTACAGCTCGAAGTCATCATCATGAGGATACCAGAACCCTAGTGTTGGAGTATCCTTAAGATAATGGAAGATCCTTTTGACCCCTATCAGATGGTTAACTTTTGGCTTTGCCTGATATCTTGAACATAAACATCTAGCATACATGATATCAGGTCTTGAGGCAGTGAGGTACATTAGAGATCCAATCATTCCTAGGTACATGGTGGCATCTACCAGATCACCATTCTCGTCGGGTGCTACATCATGGTTTGTAGCAAGTGGAGTCCCAGCTGCGGAAGCATTCTCCATGTCAAAACGACAGAGAATATCTCCTACATACTTGGTTTGATGTAGAAAGATTCCCTTAGGTGTTTGATCCACCTGTAACCCGAGAATGAACTTCATCTCTCCCATGGCACTCATTTCAAATTTAGCCTTCATTACTGCTTCAAAATCTTTACATAATTCTTCATTTTTGGAACTAAAGATTATGCCATCTACATAAATTTGGACCAACAGTAAATCACCATCCTTTTCTTTGATGAACAGTGTGCAGTCAATAACACCTCTGTGAAACCCATGTTTCACAAGGTGCGTGGAGAGTTTCTCATACCGGGCTCTAGGAGCTTGATGAAGCCCTTTTAAATCCTTTTCGAGTTTGTAAACTCTGTCCCGATGATATGGATCCTCAAATCCCTCGGGTTGAGTGAAGTACACTGTCTCTCGGATTTCACCATGAAGGAAAGCACTCTTCACATCCAATTGATAAACTTTAATCTTCATATATGATGCATAGGCAAAGAAGATACGGATGGCTTCCATTCTTGCCACAGGTGTAAACACTTCATTGTAATATATTCCCTCAACTTGTTGAAATCCTTGAACTACAAGTCAAGCCTTGTTCCTGACGGTGACACCTTGGTCATCTTTCTTACATTACAAGACCCATTTGGTGCCAATGACCTTAGCACCTTTAGGTCTATCTACCAGTGTCCATACACCTAACTTCTTGAACTGAAGAAGTTCTTCTTGCATAGCACTGACCCATGCCTCATCATTTAGGGCTTCACTCATGAATTTTGGCTCGAACTGAGACACAAAGCAACGATAAGCTCCATCGTGAAGGTACCCTTTCTCCATTACTAAGGCGTGATCAACTGAATACAGCTGATTTCTTGTCTTAACTCCTGATCTTACATCTCCAATGACATTGCCCAGAGGATGATAGACGTTTAGGCGTGATCTAGGAGTGGTGGGAACAACTACCTCATGATCAAGATTATGAACATTTGGTTTAGGATTTGAGGCAGTAGGGGTATGGGGTTCTGAAGACGCGGAGGCATCAATGTCAGATGCTTGTGGACTTGTAGTAGGAGGAACCTGTTGCTCCTGAGTGTCCTAATCATTCTCCAAGGCTTCATCGTTAGAGGAAGAGTAACTTCCCTCGAGTGCTCCCCGTGAGTTGGTAGATAAATCACCTTGTGAGCCAGATGATGTAGATTCCTGAGATGGTATGTTTAGAACATCATACATCATCTTTGTTGCTAACTCGTCATCAGACGTGGAGAGAGGGATGTTGAAGCATTTGAAGAATCCATCATAGTCGAACATCCACATTACACCACATCTTGTTCGGTCCTTTTCCAGCAGGTGGTGTGGTGTATCTCTGAACATCCACATTACACCACACTTCTACTTGACCCGTTGAGTTGTTGTAAACTCTCTTGTTCGGTATGTTGTATCCTAGAAAGATACCTACTTAGGCTTCTCGCTGAATTTTCCCTCCCGAGTCTTCTTCAGTAAGGTGCACGGTGCACCAAATGGCTCAAGATACTCTAAATTAGGTTTATGTCGTTGTAGTAACTCGTAACACGTCTTGCATGGCGTTTAACTACCAGAACAAGAACTCGATTTAACGTGTGACACGCATTTGCAACTGCCTCATTCCAGAATTGGATAGGCAGTTTTGAGTCTGCTAGCATAGTCCGTGCAGTCTCTATCAAGCTCTAATTCTTTCTTTCAAGAACGCCATTCATCTGAGGAGTGTAGGCATAAGTGAACTGATGCACAATTCCCTTTTCCTTGCTGTATGCCTCCATCCATTGGTTCTTGAACTCGGTTCCGTTGTCTGAGCGTACTTGTCATACCTTCACTTGTATAGGGACTCCAGTGTAGTTACTAATTCTTTGAATGACTTAAATGTTCGGATTTGGATTTCAGAAACATTACCGAAGAGAATCTTGAGTAGTCATGAGTAACTACATAGCAATACAAGTCACCTGCAATGCTTCTTGTACTGACTGGACCAACAGATCCATGTGAAGAAGTTCAAGAGGAAGTTCGATGGAATGAACTTTCTTTTCCTTATGAGACTTCTTTGTCTTTTTTCCCTTCTTGCACGCAACACAGAAATCAGGAAGTTGGAAGTTTTTGACATTAACTCCTCTCACGAGATCATTCTAGATCAAGTGATTCATCTTCCGTGGATTAATGTGTCCCATTCTCCTATGCCAGGAGACTAAATCCTTCTCAGTAGCTTTTGACAAGAAGCACTAAACTTCACGATTCGTTGTGGCGGCCTTTGATAGATCCAAGACATAAAGGTCATTATATCTTGAGGCAGACATTAAGACTTGATCATCTGGGATCACATAGTCCTTTTTCAGGACATAACACTTCTTGTTGTCAAATACTACCTTAAAACCTTTATCACAAATTGAGGATACAGAAAGTATGTTATTCTAAAGTTGTTGAACATAATTTACCTTGTCAAACTTTACTTTCTGATTTTCCACTTCCCCTTGAGCTGTGATATACCCTCCTTTGTTTCCAGTGAATGAAACATGGCCTCCTTTTATTTGTTTGACGTTTCATAAGAGAGCCCTGTTCCCTGTCATGTGCCTAGATGCTTCGCTATCTATAATCCACATGTTGGTTTCAGCACTATAGCGAACACCCTGCACATTCAGTTGAAAACATTAGTTCAGGTTAGGGACCTAAGCCTTTACTGGCTTGGGTGTCCCAGAGGCATTACACATAAATGTAACCCATTGACCTCTAGAGGGTGAGGGAAGCTTAGTTATCTGCTTGTTCTCATTATCAGACATTGAGGTTGGTTTTTCTTTCCATAAGCCCGCCTTGTGTAAGGGCTATTTATGATAAACAGACGACTGGCTAATGGATTGAACTTTAGGTTCACTAGCCCTTCTAAGTGAAGTCATTGAGTTCCTCTTAGAAGAACTAGGGTTTTGTTCTTGAATTTCAACTTTCCTCCTCGATGTCTGATAGTAAGGACATTTAGACGTAATGTGTCCATACTCTCCACAGTTGTAGCATGATCTGCTTTTGACTTTTCGATTTAATTGTTTGTGTGGAGCAGTGTGTGACACACGTGTGAGATTAACCATTTTGGGTTGACACTCTTTTTGTTTAGATGTTTTATCTTGTTTAACAAAGTTAATTGTTTTAATATTTTTAACATCTTTTCCATTTTGTTTACCTGGACTTAGACTTGACACATGTGGGTGGTTAACATGTTTGGTCTTTTTCGGTTCAGAATTAGACTTGATTGACCCAGACTTTATATTAACCTTTTCAATTTGTTTGTCTAGGTTGACACAGGGCATTTTACCTTGTGTTTTTGAAGTGGCCTCCTCTAGTTTAGTGCCATATTCACTTGATTTACATGTGGAATCTAGATCACTTACAAGAGGAGTGGACACAACATGATCCTTGATTGGATTGTTACTGATTGTTTACATTTTGCATTCATCTAGGTCTCAGTTGGTGGTGGAACCACTTTAAAACCCAATCCCTCCTTGTTGTTTCGCGCTCTCACTAAGTTTTGAACAATATGAGATGAACTTGTCCAACTATGTAGTTTTTGCTTTAAGGAATTAACTTCTACTTCTAAAACTGCCTTTTGTTTTCTAGGGAGTTAAGATAGAACTTAATGTCATTTGACTGGTTAAAAGCTACAACTTTGGTTTCCCTAAGTTGTTTGTTCAACAGTTCTATCTTTTCGTTATAACTGTGCTCATTTTGTTTAAGAATTCTGTTAGCTTCAGTGCATAGTTGCAAGTCCTTTACTAAGCTATCATTATGATCTAATAATCTAGCAAATTTTGAATCAATGCTTTCGCTAAATTTATTACAATCAAAACAAGTATGATTATTGAAAAGTTGGTTAGTAGTACTTACCTGAGAGGGTTCTGATGAATCAGCCATCTGGTGTTTCTGGTTCTGGTGATTCTGACGTTGTTGTGGATTTCCCTTCTCTAGGCGTGTAGTTGACCACTGTTGTATCTCTTCGGTGCTTGACATCACGAGTTCCACTGTAATATCTCCTTCACTAGCTGAAGCGTCATCTAAATCTTCCACACTAGCAATGTTGGATTCTCCCGCTAAAACAAACTGAAAGCTCCAGTCCAGTCCTTCATCATCATGAGCAGTCAAGGCTTCAGGATCCTTGTTTGACGAAGTAGGACTGCTAGTTGGTTTATCCTGACGATTGAAGGATGAGAATGGATTCCTATTTCCAGTTTCTTGGCCTTCACACACTCACGTTTAAAGTGCCCCTTTTTGCCACAGTTGAAATAGGTCACCTTGGTCTTGTCGAAACCAAAGGTAGTGTCCTTAGTTGCAACCAAGTTATGTCCGGTTTTCTTGACAAACTTCGTAGCTCTTCGAAAAACACTTGCTAAGGCCCACATTATATCCATCCTCTCCAGCTCCGTCTCGTCCACCTACTCGTAGTCCTCATCAGCTAGATGGCAGTTCCCTATTTTCCTAGCAATTAGTCCATCATAGGAGTGGACTACAGCTGCTAAGAGATCCATGTGCTCTCTTGCTACTTCTACTGTCACATTACCAAGATTCTCGGTCTTCAGTTTTGCAGCATTGGCTTCAGGTACTATGTATTGGGTACCAGACGACCCTGACGTTTCTGACCCTGAAGTAGAGGTTTGAGTGGGACCAACTAAAGTTGACAAAAAAGCCATCTGAAATGGTGCTCCAGACGTTTTGGCTTGTGGAGTCACGTTGTACAGTGCTGGATTCTGATCATAGGAAGACTTTAGGGCTCTATATTTCATCCTTAATTCTTCTTCTCTGAGCTTCAGAATGAAATCATTTATATCAAACTTCATTAGCATACCATTCTGTCTGAGATTGAGAAAAAAGAAACCCATTTCTCCGACAACCCATATACAAAGTTCGACACTTTGTCTTCCATAGATGTCGTTACTCCATGAGTGTGCATCTCACACATCAAGTGGTAGAATCTGTCAATGACATCATCTAGGCTTTCTTTACCCATCGAAGAGAAGTTGTCAAACTTTTTCTTCAAAGCTTTAGCCTTTATCGCCTTTAATGATGCATTTCCATCATACCTTTTCTCCAATGCATCCCATAGCTTCTTTGCTTGCGTATACTCATAAAATTGGTGAAAAATATCCTTGAGGATCGACTGAGTAAGCAGATCATAGACCTTCTTCTCAGCATTGTATTTGACCTTTCGTCCATCAGTCATGTCAGCTAGTGTAAGTTTGACACCATCAGCACCTACTAGCAAGCTATACCCCGTCTCTATAGATTCCCACAGATTAGGATCTAGTCCATTTAAGTAGATCTCGAAACGTTGCTTCCATTATGGGTATTTGTCCAACGTGATTTGCTTAGGGGGTTTGTTGTGATTCCCCACTTCATTCTCCAGAAGAAGTAGGTTTTGAATCCTTTAGTCTCTCCTTGCTGTGAATGCTGAGTATTGGTCCTCCATTACTGTTAACTTTAGTCTTTAAAACAAACTGTTTCACTTGTGTGAATGAAGGAATGCGATTGGGCTATTCGTGCGATTGAACAATGCGGATGGTTCAATTGTGCGACTGAACTAATGCGGATGGCTCTGTCGGGAAAATGAACAAATGTGGTTGGACAATGCGAATAAACTGCTCAGTCGTACGAATGGAGGTACAGATGAGTCCAATCGTGCGTATGAGGGATGCGTATGGGTTCAGTCGGGCGATTGAGTCAATCGTGCAACTGAAGCTACTTAAACTTGAAAATTCGTAGGTTTAAGGTGTTTGGATGCAAAAACTTGAATTTTCAGTAACTCCAATTGCCGTATGCCGGAAAATCTAAACTTTACGATCAGGAGACGTCTAAGACACCTTTTTACACAAAAAGATTGCATTTTTAGTGAAAAACACAATTTTTGTATCAAAAACAATTGAATAACACGTATATCAAGAACCTGGCTCTGATACCACTTGTTAGGATCGTGTATTGAACGAAATACTAACTGATATACGAGTATACCGAATCAAATAGTGCAGAATCCTATTTGATTGGCGATTCAATTAGGGAGAACACACGTAGAAACCATAATGGATTGAATCTAAACGTTAAGAATGATTAGGAATCGATCTAGTGCAATCTATGAACTTGGAACAGGTTCTTAGAGGTCTCTGGACGGCTAGGGTACACTTTAGTACGTAGCTTTTCGAAGTGTTTTATTTTTCCATGATTTAAGTGGTATTTATAGGTTAGGGTTTCTCATTCTGGCGACTGAACCATTAGCATGGTTCAGTCGTGCTATTGAGTCATGCGGTTGATCCATTCACACGACTGAGTGTTCAGTCATGCGACTGAATCAATCTCATGTTACAATAATGCGACTGATATAGTCTCCTGGTTCATTCATACGACTGGTTCATTAGCATGAAGTTGTTCATGCGTATGGTCCATTAGCATGGGCCAATCGCATGTGAACTTCATATGATTAAGTTTGAACATGTTTCACAATCATTATTGACTTAGATTTATTCAAACAACCACAACCTATATAGTTAGTTCAATAAGAGCTATTACATACCAAGCTATGAATATTCAACATTATAAGCACAACCACACATTGTATTTCATTAAGTACCCATTTAATTACATATGTGTAAGACGATAAAGACATTTTACATTAAGTTTAGAAACTAGGAACACATGTATCTACAGCCCAAATAGGGCTCATGCGCCCAAAAGAACTTAGTTTATTTTTCGGATTTTCGGATAAATGGGTAGAGGTAGGCCTTGAATTGGGAGGTTCTCGGGGGTTCATGTAAGCTGACTTTTGAGGTCATAGATGATGTGATAGGCATGATGATGATGTATGTTTGATGCTTATGCATGATGGTATGTTTCATGTATGTTATGTAGGTATGATGACACCATGTATGGCGGTGTTGTATGTCTATGTTGATGTTCCTTATTATGTATGAGTATTGTCCTGTGGCTTTACATTGAATGATAATGAATGAAAAGAAAAGTATTCGGTAACGTAAAGCGGAAAATAATGAAAAGAGGAACGTAATGTAAAAATGCATGCATTAATGAAAAACAGATGGTAAAGAAAGTCTTGCAAGCACTGTATAGAGAAACACACTCAATGAAGAGTGTTAGTTCAACGTGTGTGGGATAGCCACCCCAGAAGGATGCACACCGGGGTCATTCTTTATGATTTACCATTTGGATGGAACCTTTGTCACTTACCCTAGGTACTGTGGTCAGGCTGCTGAGCGCAATGACGGGGGGTCTATGATAGACCTTAGCCCAGTACCTGCTTTATGCATGACGGTGGGGTATAGCACATGATAATGGTACACCTGAATTTACCCTAAATACTGTGGTTAGGCTGCTGAGCGCCATGATGGGGGGTCTATGATAGACCTCGGCCCAGTACCCACTTTATGCATGACAATGGGGTAAAGTTCATGGTTTTGGATGGGTTGTAAAGAAGTAAAGATGAACATACAAATAAAAGTAAATAAAGAAAGTTAACGAATGAATGATGGAGATAATAATGATATTATCTATGTGTATGTATGATGTGTGACCACATACAAATGTAAAGAACGGTTTAAACAAAAGTAAAGTATGTTTATTTTAAAACTAAAACTCACTGAGCAACGCTGACTTTTTATGCATTTTCTAGTTGGCAGGTAATGTTGCTAGGATGGCACAGGGCGGCTACTTGGCTCTTTTAGATGGCCTTCTTTTGTTTAATGTTTTCGCAATGTAATGCGAACAAATGAAATTGTGTAACGAATGTCATATTATTTTGCAAAAGCATTTTTTATGAAAATGTTGGTTTTAATGTTTTACTACAACGATAATTTCAAGTTAATGCAATTATATGTTTTATGTGTAATGATTGGCCAGCTGTAAGTGTCCCGAGAACGGGTCCTTACAAGTTGGTATTAGAGCCAAAGTTTAAGTGAAATGGGTAAATTTTCAAAATTAACCTTAACTTAAATTGAAAATGGGACAGAAAGGGAAGGGATGCCAGTCAGAGTAGTTGCGTGCCATCAGGCATTTTCTTAACGATAACCGATATTATGTCCGCATGTTATGTGGTTTATGTGTTTTTTGTAGATTTATATACTGATGTAGTCAGGATAGGTAATGCTTGGGGTATGAATAGTAAAGTAAGTGGCTAATCACAACTGGCCACTGTAATTAGGGACCTACTATACTTGACGTAAACTAAGTTGTTCCTTGAATGACCGTGTTGGTGTTTGAATCTTAAAGTATGTGTTAGAGGATGGCCGGTGGTAGATCTTCATAGGTTTCGTCTGGTGAAGGTTGTGGTGGACGTGGTGCTAGACCGCGTGTCACGAGAAGCATGGCTAGGGCTGTTGAAATGGCACTCGAAGAGCCCAAGATCCATCACCCAGAAGCAGTGATGATAATGTTAGTCTAAGGACCACATTGAAAGAGCCTGTTGTTGAGGGAGTTCAACAAGTTATGCAGACGATTCGGCCATCTATGGTGACTGTGGTGATTAGGGTGGTGAAGAAGATGACCACGATTGAGGTGAACAAGAAGGGTAGCGGCGACAAGAATTGGAACGGAAAGCAGGCTGAACGAGGAGGTTACGCTCCAAACAACAAGGTTGCCGGGACGGATGACCAGCGTGTAACTTCATCCGGTTTGGAGAAGAGGAAGTGTGGTAAGTGTGCTAAAGAGAATAATGGAGAGTGTAGGTGGGGATCAAACCTCTGCTTCAAGTGTGGGAGGCCCGATCATCTGGCAAGAGAGTGTGGGGTGAAGAAGTGTTATAACTATGGCGGAAAGGGTCACATAAGCAGGGACTGCAAGGAGCCGAGAGATGAGAGTTACGGGGAAAGAAAGACGACTGGAACTGAAGGACAGAAGGCAAGCGCAGAGCCTACACGATGATGCAGGACGAGGCTAGGATGGACCCGATGTCATGTTAGGTACGTATCTAGTAACCAAGCTCTTGCTTCTGTTTTAGTTGATTCTAGTGCTAGTAAGAGCTTTATTTCTGCTGCTTTCTATGCTAAATTTCCTGTTAGTAGTAATAATATAGATACGCCCATCAATGTAGAAGCTGCCATAGGTAAGTCTACCAGGATCTCTGAGATGATAGAAGGTTGTGACATAGAGCTAGAAGGTCACAAGTTTCCTGTTAGACCATTTGTGATGACCTTAGGCGGGTTTGATGTAGTCCTACGAATGGATTGGTTGGCGGACTACGAGGCGAACATTGTGTGTCGCAAGAAGATGATTTGATTGACAGCGTCTGACAAGAGTACGGTAACGGTGATCGAGTTACTACGATTCCAAAGGTGATGTCGATGGTGGTGGCGGGAAAGTGCATGAGGCGTAGATGTAGTGCCAACTTGGCCTACGTGAAGGATGCGGATACACCAACACCACAACTGACCAACCTACTTGTGGAGTGTGACTTTCCAGATGTGTTTCCCGAAGACTTACCAGGAGTGCTACCTGACCGCGAGATCGAGTTTCAGATTGATCTGATACCAGGTGCCCAACCTGTAGCTAAGGCACCGTATCGGTTGGCTCCATCTGAGATGAAAGAATTGATAGAGCGAATGCAATAACTATTTGATAAGGGGTTGATTAGACCGAGTATCTCTCCTTGGGGTGCTCTGGTCTTATTCGTAAAGAAGAAGGACGGTAGTATGTGGATGTGTATAGACTATCGTGAGCTGAACAAGTTGACGGTGAAGAACCGGTATCCATTATCAAGAATTGATCATCCGTTTGATAAACTCCGAGGTGTCAGTTGGTTTTCAAGGATAGACCTTCGATCTGGTTACAATCAGTTAAAGGTGAAGGAGTAGGATATTCCTAAATTAGCTTTCCGCACGCGCTATGGACATTACGAGTTTCTTGTTATGTCTTTTGGTTTGACCAATGCGCCAGCAACTTTTATGGATCTGATGAATCGAGTGTGTCGGCCGATGTTGGATAAATCAATGATTGTATTTATCGATGATATCTTGATTTATTCCAAGAGTGAGGAGGAGCATGCCGGTCACATTCGGGAGGTGTTGGAGATGTTGAGAAGGGAGAAACTGTATGCTAAATTCTCCATGTGCGCGTTCTAGTTGCGCGAAGTTTAGTTTTTGGGTCATGTAGTGAATCCTGAGGGGATTATGGTGGATCCAGCAAAGGTGGAGGCGGTGATGCAATGAAGTCTCCAAAGACGCCATCCGAGATTCATAGTTTCTTGGATTTGGCGGGCTACTATAGAAGATTCATCAAAGACTTCTCTAAGATTGCTTCTCCACTAACCAAGTTGACCTATAAACATGTAAAGTTTGTATGGGGTCAAGCTCAAGGGAAGGTGTTTGAGGAGTTAAAGGCGAGGTTGACTCAAGCTCCTGTCTTGTCATTACCCGATGGAAGAGAAGATTTGGTGGTTTATTCCGACACTTCCTATTTGGGGTTGGGATATGTGTTGATACAGACAGGAAAGGTTATAGCCTATGCATCTTGACAGTTGAAAGTTAATGAGGTTAATTATCCTACTCATGACTTGGAGCTAGCAGCTATGGTCTTTGCGTTAAAGATATGGAGGCACTACTTATACGGACGAAGTGTGCCATATTCACTGACGACAAGAGCTTAAGTACTTCATCGAGCAAAAGGACTTAAACATGAGGCAAAGGAGATGGTTGGAGCTCATAAAGGATTATGATTGCAAGATCCATTACCATCCGAGGAAAGCCAACATGGTGGCGGATTGTAAGGCCCTGTTCTCGGGTCGCTTATAGCTGGCCAATCATTGCTCTCAAAACATACCATTATATTTAACATTCATAAAAACATAACAACGGAACATTTAAATAACTTTTCATTTCATAAAACTGCATTTGCAAGTTAATACAATCATTCATTACACATTTTCATTTGTTTGCATTACAATGCAAAAACAGTAACAAAAGAATGCTATGCAAATACCGGTAGCTGCCCCGTGCCATCCTCAACAATGCTCACCTGCCAACTAGAAAATGCATAAAAAGTCAGCGTTGCTGAGTGAGTTTTAATTTTATAATAAAACATACTTACCTTCATTAAAACCGTTCTTTACTTTTGCACGTGAACACACATCATACGTACAAATAGATAATATCATTATTATCTTCATCATTCGTTCATTAACTTTCTTTTATTCATCATATGTCATTATCATTCACATTCATTACTTTCATTCATTCGTTCGTCATTACTTCATCTCATTCTATCAAAACCATGAACCTTACCCTACAGTCATGCATAAAGCTGGTACTGGGTCGGGGTCCATCATAGACCCCCCGTCATGGTGCATAGCAGCCTAGCTATAGTAGCTAGGGTAAGTTCAAGTGTTCTATTGTCATGTCCTATACCCTACCGTCATGCATAAAGTTGATAACGGCCGGGGTCCATCATAGACCCCCCATCATGGCGCACAACAGCCTGGCCAAAGTATCTAGGGTAAGTGACAAAGGTTCTATACATATGGTCAATCACAAAGAAAGACCCCGATGTGCATCCTTCTGAGGTAGCTAACCCGCACACCATTGGGCTAACACCCTACAATGGGGCATGTCCCGACATACAAGGCTTGCAAGACTTTCATTATTTTCCATCGTTCATTAATGCATGCATTTATTCATCATGTTCCTTGTTGATTATCTTTCACTTTACGTTACATAATACTTTCATTTCATTCATTAACATTCAACGTAAAGCCATGGGAGAATAATCATACAACTAGGAACATAAACAGTCAACATCATTAGAGAGGGCATCATACATACATCACATAATTCATATGTACCATCATGCATAAGCATCATACATACATCATAACATGCCGATCATAACATCTATGACTTCAAAAGTCAGCTTACATGAATCCCCAGGTACCTCCCAAGTCAAACCCTAATTTCACCTTTTTTCCAAAATCTAAGTGTTCATCCGCATTTCTTTCACTTCATCCACATTTGTTTATCTTCATCCGCATTTGTTCCTGTTCCTCCACATTTGTTCCTGTTCCTCCGCATTTGTTCAAACGCATTTGCCACAGTTCATCTGCATTTGTCATACTTCATCCGCATTTGTTCCTGTTCATCGGCATTTGTTTATCCGCTTTTGCCATAGTTCATCCGCTTTGTCTTACTTCATCCGCATTTGTTCTTGTTCATCCGCATTTGTTCCTATTCATCCGCATTTGTTCATCCACATTGACTTTACTCATCCGCATTTCCCATACTTAGTCAATGTTCATCCGCATTACATCCAGTACTCATCCGCATTGACATACTTAGTGGTTAATGCTCATCTGCATAACTGTTCTTCCGCATTGACTTTACATTACTCATCCACATTGACTTATTTAATAGTTAATGCTCATCTGCATTAACTGTTCATCTGCATTGACTTCCATTACTCATTTGCATTGACTTACTTAATAGTTAACGCTCATCTGCATTAACTGCTCATCCGTATTGACTTCCATTACTCATCCGCATTGACTTACTTAATAGTTAATGCTCATCCGCATTAACTGCTCAACCGCATTTCTTCTGCATACTTTGGCAGATTCTAAGACTGAACTTGTGAGCCTTAAACATAAGATTTTAGTTCCCAATCACCATGCATCATGTTCTAAACTTAAGTCTTACCTTCTAAGCCTTAGAAATGCAATCATACATCAACAAGCATGAACATAGCCAATCATTATATCGTAACATTAATATACACACAGTCAAACATACGGTTTGAAACCCAGTTAAATGAAAACATATATTCATGCATTTCAAGCCCCAAAATCAGTTAAAAACTAGTAAAAGAGGGGTTCTAGAACTCACCTTTGCAGCTCTTGAGTATGGCTTCTTCCAAACTCATTTGCAATTGAGATCAACAGCCTAGAAACCCACTAAAAAGACATACCCGAACACATACAAACACACATAAGCAAAAACTCGAGGATAAAACTAGTCAAGAACATCATTAACACCTGAGATCTTACCTTGAATTTGAATTCTTCTAGTTCTTCCTTCAAAACCGAGAGTTTCAGCTCCTTCTCTCTCTCTCTACCAAAATCCTAATGAGAAAGGTGTGGTGTGACCATTTAGGCGGCCATACCACTTTTATGACTAACTTTTCAAAGATTTTCTCCTTTTTGTCACTTTTAACCCCTAGACTTGGGTTTTATTTCTTTTCCTTCTTTTTACTTCACTTTATTCTTTCTTTCTTTGTCTTTAGAAATAACCGGGTGTTACAATTCCACCCCCTTATTTAGGTTTTGTCCCCGAAACCTGTTATTCCTCAAACAATCATGGGTAATCCTGTCTCATCTCTTCTTCAGTCTCTCACATAGACTCGGATCCCTTCCTATGCTTCCACTATACACGCACAAGAGGAACCACTTTATTCCTCAGCCTCTTCTTTTTTCTATCAATGATCGCCATTGGTTGTTCCACATAATTGAGCCTTTCATCTACCTCGATATCCTCCAGTGGTACAATCATATCCTCATCTACTAGGCATTTTCTCATGTGAGATACATGGAATGTCAGGTGAGTTCCACTTAACTCATCTGGTAACTCCAGTCCATAGGCCACCTCTCTTACTCGAGCACTGATTCAAAAAGGCCCTATGTATCTTGAGCTCAACTTGCCCCGCTTTCTAAACCAAATGATGCCATTCCAAGGTGAGACCTTCAACATAACCCTGTCACCTACCTGGAACTCAATCGGTCTACGTCGTTTATCAGCATACGACTTCTGTCTATCTTTGGCTACCTTCATGAAGGCCTTGATCCTTTCAACCTTCTCAGTCGTAGCATCGATTACCTCGATGCTTCCTAACTCTTTCTGACCAATATCACCACAACAGACGGGTGTTCTGCATCTCCTACCGTATAGCATCTCATGAGGAGGCATACCAATACTGGCATGATAACTGTTGTTATATGAGAACTCAGCTAACGGTAAGTGGTCATCCCGACTTCCCCCAAAATCAATAACACATGCCCGAAGCATATCCTCCAAGGTTTGAATGTTCCTTTCTGATTGACCATCTGTCTGAGGAGATAAGTCGGGCTAATATGCAACTTCGTCCCCATAGCATCGTGGAATCTCCTCCAAAATTTAGATGTGAACCGGGTGTCACCATCAAATACAATAGACACCAGCACACCATGATGAGTTACTATCTCCTTGATGAACAGATCCGCCAACCTTTCAGATGAATACGTCTCACGAATCGGTAGGAAGTGGGCACTGTTCAACAAACGATCAACAATCACCCATATAGCATCATACCCTTTTGGGGTACACGACAACTTTGTAATCAAATCCATGGTGATGTGCTCCCACTTCCATTCCGGTATATCCAATGGTTGGATCTTCCCATACGGCTTTTGGTGCTCGGCCTTTACTTGTAAACAAGTAAGGCATTTACTCACATACTCCACCACATCGCGCTTCATACCCGGCCACCAATAGTATTTCTTCATGTCTTGGTACATCTTTGTAGCACTAGGATGAATAGAGTATCAAGTCTTGTGAGCTTCAACCATAATCTTCCAACGTAGATCCCCAACATAAGGAATCCATATTCGTCCAAATCGGATACTAACACCGAGTGTGTTTTCACCCAATTCGGTGACCAGACCTCTCATTCTTTTAGAGTTAAGATGATCTTCTTTCAATGCTTCATCTTGAAACTATTTAACTTGCTTCATCACTTCAGAGGTCATGACAACTGATAAGTTTTCACTCGAATCGTTTTGGGTCTCTCTTTTCTACTAAGGGCATCCGCCACCACGTTGGCTTTGCCCGGATGGTAATGGATTACGCAATCATAGTCTTTTATATGCTCCAACCATCTTCTTTGCCTCATTTTCAGGTCCTTCTGCTCAAAGAAGTACTTCAGACTTTTGTGGTAAGTGAATATGGTGCACTTTGTACCATATAGGTAGTGCCTCCAAATCTTTAACGCGAATACCATATCTGCTAGCTCCAAATCATGAGTAGGGTAATTAACCTCATGAACCTTCAACTATCGGATGCACAGGTTATAAATTTTCCCCTCTGCATTAACATACCCCCCAACCCTGAGTAGGAAGCATTAGAATAAACCACCAGATCTTCACTTCCATCGGGTAATGACAGAACAGGAGCTTGAGTCAAGCTCGCCTTTAACTCCTCAAATGCCTTCTCTTGAGCTTGACCACATACAAACTTTACATCTTTCTGGGTCAACTTAGTTAGTGGAGAAGCGATCTTAGAGATGTCTTGAATGAATCTTCTCTCATAGCCCGCCAAACCCAAGAAGCTACGAATCTCGGATGGCATCTTTGTAGACTTCCATTGCATCACTGCCTCCACCTTTGCCGGGTCCACCATGATCCCATCATGATTCACCACATGACCCAAGAATTGAACCTCGCAACTAGAACGCAAACTTGAAGAACTTGGCGTACAACTTCTCATTTCTCAAGGTCTCAAAAACCTCCCGAATGTGACCAGCATGCTTAATCTCTCTCTTCGAATAAATCAGGATACCATCAATAAGCACAATCATTGATTTATCTAGTATTGGCCGACACACTCAATTCATCAGGTCCATAAAAGCAGCTGGCGCATTGGTCAAACCAAAAGACATGACAAGAATCTCGTAATGGCCATAACATGTGGACATCCAGCTACTTCACTTTCAACTGATGGTAGCCAGATCGATGGTCTATCCTTGAAAACCAACTGCCACCTTGAAGCTAATCAAACAAGTCATCAACTCTTGGTAAGGGGTAGCGGTTCTTTATCGTCAACTTATTCAGCTCAGAGTAGTCAATACACATCCTTATACTACCGTCTTTCTTCTTCACGAATAAGACCGGAGCACCCCAAGGAGAGATACTTGGTCTAATAAACCCCTTATCAAGAAGCTTTTGGAATTTCTCCATCAATTCATTCATCTCAGTCGGAGCCAACCGATACGGTGCCTTGGCAACAGGCTGGGCACTCGGTATCAAATCAATCTGGAACTCGATCTCACGGTCAGGTGTCACTCCTAGTAAGTCTTCTGGGAACACCTCTGGAAAGTCACACACAATTGCTACATCAGACAGTTGTGGTGCTGGCGTATCCACATCCTTTACATAGGCCAAGTAGGCACTACATCCACGCCTCATACACTTTCCCGCCACCGCCATTGAGATTACTTTCGGAATCGTCGTGACCCGATCACCATAATTGTTACCAAACTCCCATTAGGTGCTGTCAAACGAATCATATTCTTGTGACACGCAATTTTCGCTTCGTAGTCCACCAACCAATCCATCCCACGAACCATATCAAAACCACCCAACGTCATCATGAACGGTCTAACCGAAAACTTATGACCTTCGAACTCCATATCACATCCTTCTATCATCTCAGAAATCCTGGTAGACTTACCTATGGCAGTTTCTACATCAAAGGGCACATCTATATTCTTACTACTAATAGGCACTTTAGCACAGAATGTAGCAGAAATGAAACTTTTACTAGCACCAGAATCGAATAACACAAAGGCTAAAGTTTGGTTTACTAGAAACCTACCTGACCCGACATCAGGGTTCGTCATAGCCTCCTCATGCGTAATTGTGAATGCTCTGGCACTTGTCCTCGATCCTTCACCTCTAGTCTTCTTCACCCAGGAACCCTCAGCCCTCGGCTTCTTACAGTCTCTACTCATGTGGCCCTCCACGCCATAGTTAAAACATCGGACCGTACGACAATCCTTTGCTATATGCCCCGTCTTCCCACATTTGAAGCATAAGTTCGATCCCAGTCTACATTCTCCGATATGCTCCTTCCAACATCTACCACACATCCTCGACCCCACACCAGATGCGACCACACGGTGGTCCTCAACCAGTGCCTTCTTGTTACTTGTCGGGGGCACCACCCCGACCAAGCATCTTTCCATTCTAATTCCGGTCACCACCACCTTTCTTGCAGCCTTCAGCCACCACCACCATTCTTTTATCATACAACCTCCCCGCCAAATCCACCACCGACCTAAACGTGCTTGGTCGGGCGGCGATCATGTGCCTACGGATATCCGCCGGTAGATCCTGAATGTACCTCTTAATCTTTGGTGACATAGGCATCACTTGTTCTTGCACCAGACATGCCATCTCGTTGAACTTGGTAGTGTACGGGTGATATGTCATGGTTCCCGCCTCCGGCTGCAGGAACTCTCATTCCACCTTATCCATTTCCCTATGAGGATAGATTTCCTCAATCACCAAATTTTTCAGTTCGGACCACCTTATTGTCCTAATAGCCCAATTACCCTAAGCTTGGACAATATTGTCCCACCAGCATAAAGCTGAGTCAATGAAAGAATGGGAAACAAACTTCACTTTCTGATCCTCCTGGCACTCACTGATATTTAGAACAACTTCCATTTCTCTCACCCACCGGTGAGCAGCAGTAGCAGTGCCGTTACCATCAAAAGTAGGGGGCTTGCATCTTTGAAACACCCCATAGGTACAGCCTCGCACCACCTCTAGCGTAGGCTCTTCTTCTTCCTCTTCTTCTTCGTCATCTGACAAAACCGTCTTAGTCGAAGGCTGTCTCCTTTCACCCGTTGGTCTACTCATTTCCCTTCTTTCCCCATCTCTAACAGCCTTTATCACTTTGGTCACCACAGACGGTAGGATCTTCTGCATGACCTGATGCACTTCCTCCACAATTGCCTCCTTCACTGAGTCTCTCAAATTAGCACTCTCATCACCACTCTCTCAATGAGGGCTCTCTTGTTCTTCATGAACCACCTTTTTGGCTCTAGGCCTTCCTCTAGTGACCCGTGGTTCAGCACCACATCCTCCATCACGTGAAGCTTTAGATAATCTATGACTGGCCATCCTCACACACACGCTGAAAGATTCAAACACCGACATGGTCATTCAAGGGAACAGCTGAGTTTATGTCGGATATAGTAAGTCTCTAATTAAAGTGGCCAGTTATGATTAGCCACTTACTTTACTCTTCATACCCTGAGCATTACCTGTACTGACTACATCAGTATCTAAATCTACCAGCAACATATAGCCACATAACATGCACACATAATACCAATTAATCATTAAGAAAATACCTGATGGCACACAGCTACTCGGACTGGCATCCCTTCCCTTTCTGTCCCATTTTCAGTTTAAGTTTAGGTTTATTTTGAAAATTTACCCGTTTCACTTAAACTTTGGCTCTGATACTAACTTGTACGGCCCCATTCTCGGGATGCTTACAGCTGGCCAATCATTGCTCTCAAAACATACAATTACATTTAACTTTCATAAAAACATCATAGCAAAAATTTAAATAACTTTTCATTTTATAATAACTGCTTTTGCAAGTTAATACAATCATTCATTAGACATTTTCATTTGTTCGCATTACAATGCAAAAATAGTAATAAAAGAATGCCATGCAAAATGCCAAGTAGCTGCCCCGTGCCATCCTCAGCAATCTTCACCTGCCAAATAGAAAATGCATAAAAATTCAACATTGCTGAGTGAGTTCTAGTTTTATAATAAAACATACTTTACTTTCATTAAAACCGTTCATTACTTTTACACGTGAACACACATCATACAAACAAATAGATAATATCATTATTATTTTCATCATTCGTTCATTAACTTTCTTTCATTCATCATACATCCATATTATTCACATTCATTACTTTCATTCATTCGTTCATCATTACTTCATCTCATTACATCAAAACCATGAACCTTACCATACCGTCATGCATAAAGCTGGTACTAGGCCGGAGTCCATCATAGACCCCTCGTCATGGCGCACAGCAGCCTAGCCACAGTACCTAGGGTAAGTTCAGGTGTACCATTGTCATGTGCCATACCCTATCATCATGCATAAAGCTGATATTGGGCCGTGGTCCCTCATAGACCCCTCATCATGGCGCACAGCAGCCTGGCCACCATATCTACGGTAAGCGACAAAGGTTCAATACATATGGTCAATCACAAAGAAAGACCCCGATGTGCATCCTTCTGGGGTAGCTAACCCGCACACCGTTGGGATAACACCCTACAATGGGGCGTGTCCCGACATACAAAGCTTGCAAGACTTTCATTACTTTCCATCGTTCATTAAAGCATGCATTTATTCATCATGTTCCTTTTTTAATTATCTTCCATTTTACATTACATAATTCTTTCATTTCATTCATTAACATTCAACGTAAAGCCACGGGAAAATAATCATACAACAAGGAACATAAACAGTCAACATCATCATACAGGGCATCATACATACATCACATACATCATACATACCATCATGCATAAGCATCATACATACATTATAACATGCCCATCATAACATCTATGACTTCAAAAGTCAGCTTACATGAACCCCCGGGAACCTCTCAAGTCAAAGCCTAAATTTCACTTTTTTCCCAAAATCTAAGTGTTCATCCGCATTTCTTTCACTTCATCCGCATTTGCTTATGTTCATCCGCATTGGTTCCTGTTTGTCTGCATTTGTTCATCCGCATTTGCCATAGTTCATCCACATTTGTCTTGCTTCATCCGCATTTGTTTATCCGCATTTGCCATAGTTCATCCGCATTTGTCTTAGTTCATCCGCATTTGTTCCTGTTCATCCGCATTTGCCATAGTCAATTATTTCATCCAATACTCATCCGCATTGACTTACTTAGTGGTTAATGCTCATCCACATTAATTGTTCATCCACATTGACTTTCCATTACTCATCCACATTGACTTACTTAATAGTTAATGCTTATCCGCTTTAACTGCTCATCTGCATTGACTTCCATTACTTATCCACATTGACTTACTTAATAGTTTATGCTCATCCGCATTAACTGCTCATCAGCATTAACTTCCATTACTCATCCGCATTGACTTACTTAATAGTTAATGCTCGTCTGCATTAACTGCTCATCCACATTTCTTCTGCATACTTAGGCAGATTCTAAGACTGAACTTGTGAGCCTTAAACATCATATTTCAGTTCCCAATCACCATCAATCATTTTCTAAGCTTAAGTCTTACCTTCTAAACCTTAGAAACACAATCATACATCAACAAGCATGAACATAGCCAATCATTACATCATAACATCAATATACACATAGTCAAACATACGGGTTTGAAACCTAGTTAAATGAAAACATACATTCATGCATTTCCAGTCCCAAAATCAATTAAAAACCAGTAAAAAAGGGGTTCTAGAACTCACCTTTGTAGCTCTTCAGTATGGCTTCTTCCAAACACGTTTGCAATTGAGTTCAACCGCCTAGAAACCCACTAAAAAGACATACCCGAACACATACAAACACACATAAGCATAAACTTAAGGATAAAACTAGTCAAGAACATCATGAACACTTGAATTCTTACCTTGAATTCAAATTTGTCTAGTCCTTCCTTTAAAACCGAGAGTTTCAGCTCCTTCTCTCTCTCTACCAAAATCCGAATGAAAAAGGTGTGGTGTGACCATTTAGGCGGCCATACCACCTTTATCACCAACTTTTCAAAGATTTTCTCCTTTTTGTCACTTTTAACCACTAGACTTGGGTTTTATTTCTTTCCTTCTTTTTACTTCACTTTATTCTTTCTTTCTTTGTCTTTAGAAATAACCGGGTCTTACACGAATGCCCTTAGCCGGAAGGAGAGACCCAAGCCGATACGGTGAAAGCTTACCAGTTGATCCTGACCTCTGATGTGATGAAGCAAGTCAAGGAGTTTCAAGATGAAGCATTGAAAGAAGATCATCTTAACTCTGAAAGAATGAGAGGTCTAGTCGGAGAAGTGGGTGAAAACACACTTGGTGTTAGAACCCGATTCGGGCAAATGTGGATTCCTCCTTTTGGGGATCTACGTGTGAAGATCATGGATAAAGCTCATAAGACTCGATACTCTATTCATCTCGGTGCTATGAAGATGTACCAAGACAAGAAGAAAGACTATTGGTGGCCGGGTATTAAGTGTGATGTGGTGGAATATGTGAGTAAATGCTTTACTTGTTTACAAGTGAAGGCCAAACACCAAAAGTCGTATGCTGATAAACGACGCAGACTGATTGAGTTCCAGGTGGGTGATAGAGTTATGTTGAAAGTCTCACAATGGAAATGTATCATTTGGTTCAGAATCGGGGCAAGTTGAGCCCGAGATACATACGGCCTTTCCGAATTATTTCTCGAATAGGAGAGGTGGCCTATAGCCTAGAGTTACCTGATGAGTTAAGTGGGATTCACCCGACATTCCATGTATGTCATCTGAGAAAGTGTTTAGCAGACAAGGATATGGTTGTGCCACTAGAGAATATCGAGAGAGATGAACGACTCAATTATGTGGAGCAAGTAGTGGCGATTATTGATTGTAAAGAGAAGAGGTTAAGGAATGAAGTGGTTCCTCTTTTGCGTGTACAGTGGAAGCATAGTAAGGGATCTGAGTCTACATGGGAGACTGAAGAGGAGATGAGACAATATTACCCATGAATGTTTGAAGAATAACAGGTTTCGGGGACGAAACCTATATAAAGGGGGTGGATTTGTAACACGGTTATTTTCTATGAAGCCAAAGAAAGAAGAATAAAGTGAAAAAAAAGAAAGAAAAGCTATTTACTCCAAGTTGTAGGGTTAAAAGTTTCAATAGGACAAAAAGGATTGAAAGTTGGTGAACAAAGGCGGTATGGCCACCCATCTCTTTCTCTTGCTCATATCATTCGGATATTTTGAGAGAGAAAGAAGGACAGATGAAAACTCTCAAATTTCAAAGAACAAGAGCTGAAAAGATCGAATTCAAGGTAAGAATTTGTGTGTTTAAGATGTTTGTAACTCGTTACATCCTCGATTGTGTGCTTATGTATGTTGTGTGTGTTCGGTTGTGTGTGTTTTTGGTGGGATTCTAGGTGAGAACTTGTAGCAATGGGGTTTTGTTGAAGTCTTACCCGAAGAGGCTGCTAAGGTGAGTTCTAGAACCTCCCTTTTATATGTTTTTAACTAATTTTAGGGCTGGAAATGCATGTATGAACATATTTTTATAAAGTGGGGTTTTATACCCATATGTATGTATGTGTGTATGTTGCGAGTGGGGTTTGATTTTAGGCTTGGTTGTTCTTGAATGGTGTTGTGGTTGTGTTTCTAGGGCTTAGTATGGTCGGTTTTACCCTAGAACAGGTTAGAAAAGGGTCGAAAGGCCATAGAACCGAAAGGTATGCGACTAAGGTCCATGCGCATGAAGGCCATGCGACTAAAATCAATGCGGATGAACAGTCTGCTGGAGAAGAACTGATTGTTCTTATGCATTGACAAATGCAAAAGACCAGAAGTGACGTGGACAAGTTCTGCTCTTGGGCATTGACAAATGTGGGAGAGTAGAGGAAATGCGGAAGACAGTTTTTGTTCATCCGCATTACCCAATGCGGATGAACCGCATGCAGATAACAGTTTTTGTTCATTCGCATTACCCAATGCGGATGAAAGTTATACGACTGGAGGAATTGCGGATGAAAGTTATGCAACGGGAGGAAATGCGGATGAAAGTTATGTGACTGGAGGAAATTGCGGCTGAAGGTCATGCGACTGAAGCCCAATCGCCCAAATGCCATGCGACTGAAGGTCATACGCATGGAAGTCATGTGACTGAAGGCTATGCGACTGAGAGTCCATATGCCTAAGGGTGCATTCGCTGCATAAGGGTCCATACGCCAAATAGGGCTCATGCGCTCGAAAGAACTTAGTTTATTTTTTTGATTTTTGGAGAAATGGGTAGAGGTAGTCCTTGACTTAGGAGGTTCCCGGGGGTCCATGTTAGTTGACTTTTAAGGTCATACATGATGTGATGGGCATGATGATAATGTATGTTTGATACTTATGCATGATGGTAAGTTTGATGTATGTTATGTAGGTATGATGCCATGTATGGTCATGTTGTATGTGTATGTTGATGTTCCTTATTATCTATGAGTATTTTCGTATGGTTTTACGTTGAATGTTAATGAATGAAATGAAAAGTATTATGTAACATAAAGCGGAAGATAATGAAAAGGGGAACGTAATGTAAGAATGCATGCATTAATCAATAAAAGATGGTAAAGAAAGTTTTGTAGGCACTGTATAGAGAAACACACTCAATGAAGAGTTTTAGTTCAACGGTGTGTGGGATAGCTACCCTAGAAGGATGCACACCGGGTCTTTCTTTGTGATTGACCATTTGGATGGAACCTTTGTCGCTTACCCTAGGTACTATGATCAGGCTGCTGAGCGCCATGACGGGGGGTCTATGATAGACCTCGGCCCAGTACCCGTTTTATGCGTGATGGTGGGGTATAGCACATGACAATGGTACACCTGAATTTACTCTAGGTACTATGGTCAGGCTGTTGAGCGCCATGACAGGGGGTCTATGATAGACCTCGGCCCAGTACCCGTTTTATGCGTGATGGTGGGGTATAGCACATGACAATGGTACACCTGAATTTACTCTAGGTACTATGGTCAGGCTGTTGAGCGCCATGACAGGGGGTCTATGATAGACCTCGGTCCAGTACCCGCTTTATGCATGATGGTGGGGTAAAGTTCATGGTTTTGGATGAGATGCAAAGAAGTAAAGATGAACATACAAATGAAAGTAAATAATGAAAGTTAATGAATGAATGATGTAGATAATAATGATATTAACTATGTGTACGTATGATGTGTGATCACATACAAATGTGAAGAACGGTTTTAAATGAAAGTAAAGTATGTTTTATTTTAAAACTAGAACTCACTCAGCAACGCTCACTTTTTATGCATTTTCAAGTTGGTAGGTAAAGTTGCTAAGGATGGTCGAGGTGGCTACTTGGCTCTTTTGGATGGCATTCTTTTGTTTAATGTTTTTGCATTGTAATGCGAACAAATAAAATTGTGTAACGAATGTTGTATTATTTTGCAAAAGTATTTTTTTATGAAAATGTTGTTTTTAATGTTTCCGTTGCAACGATTATTTCAAGTTAATGTAACTACATGCTATATGTGCGATAATTGACCAGCTGTAAGTGTCTCGAGAACAGGGCCTTACAAAAAAACATGCTTAAAAATTTCAATATAAATTTATTGAGTTCATGGGTTTAATTTTGTTGATAATATGTGTGAAAAATATGGGTCAAACAATAAAGTTAGAGAATTCACAAGTGTAATTGTAACCATAATTCGAGTAAGGTAACGGTAATCAATTTAATGGTATCAGTGATCCGTGCAATGGACCACAAGACTTTTTTCAATATAAAAATTATACATACGATGCTATAATATCATATAAGCATGATAACTGAAGCTAGATTGTAACTGTAATAAATTGTCTCTACCTATGCCTACCGTAAGCACAAGGATGAATAAGCTAATAATGCATCCATTTAGACCTCCACTCTAGGTTATGGTAATTAACTCGGGTGGTAGAAGTCAACCCAATAGTATTATCTATGATTACCTCGCTTTAGAAAATAAATTAATTGTACGATAACATGGATTTTATATGGTAAGTTAACAAATTATATAACATGTGAAATCATTGACAAGTAATTGTGTCCACGAAAATAGTAATTTGTATGTACTCTCTTCTAAAAGGTAAATAAGTAAAAATAGGGCTGTTAATCTCACTAATATAGTCTAGAAATAAAAGTCTATGGTTTGGCTTCGTAATGTCCAATAAAATATTTACGTTGGTTATTCATCTTTAGAAAAACAACTAGTAATGTATCACATAGCACCTTATTAAAATATGTTCACTAGATTTGCGTCTATGATTACTTATCAAATGCTCGTTTAGTTTTCAAGTCTGTAAAGTAACAAAAGCATGGTCTCCGCCAAATGAGTTTTATAATAAAAAAAGGTTGGGAGAACTCACCTTGATTTCTCTAACAAGTACTCATATGTCAATGTTGAGCAATCACCAGTATGTATAGACATTCATCAATTAAACCCTAATTGTACATCTATTTTCAGTATTTAATAATAAGGTAATGTTATTACATAAGCGGTTAAGCTCTATTGTTTAGTTAGAGCATAACGATCGACCAATTTATGAGTTGTATGCTATGCTAGTTACTTGTATAATTATTGACAAACTAGTATGCCTTAGTATACTCATAATTTATTTCATTCCCTCTTGTATGTAAATTTACAAGTGTATATACCTTGTACGTATATGTATGTATACTGGAATGGGGATTTTTTTGTCTAATTCTTATTAAGTATGTGTGATGTTTTGCATACCTTATATGAGTAACGAAATATTGATTTAACTTAATAAGTTGATGCATACACGTATAGCTAACGTATACATAATGGTATGTTTGTATTAAAATATATATATTCAAAGTCTCTTAGATAAGTATGCATTGCTCGAAAAATTATGTATACTTATTTTGTATTATCCTATTAGGTATGATAGTAGTATGTGTGATTTATGTGTTCCCAAAATAATGTACTTTGTAATTATTCAAATATAATGCCCGACTAATATTATTACCATATAAATTCACTCTAAAAAATACTCTATGGTGACTAAGTTTCGGGGTAATGAAATAATCTATTACTGATTTGTAATTACTAATAATACATTACACCATAAAAGACACAGTGTTGGTAAAAAAATATTAATACAACAATGATTATATAATCTATAGGATGGTAACAATTTTAATATGATGACATAAGATAATCTTAATTTACACATCACGTCGTGTTAATTGTGCCTATAATCTTATATTATGTCTTAAATTATGATGACCTAATGTTAGGATCTCAGCCCTTGGTTTAATCGATTGAAACATATAGCAGCGGAATAGCTCAGAATTAGACAAATTCAACAAGAACATTGATATAAAACGATAAAAGAATTTTGTTATAGAGAGAAATATCCGACAAAAGGAATATTGCATTAAGATTGTCGGCCTCAAAGCACGATTACATGTGAGTCATCTTTCCTTATAAAGGAAAGAATGACGTAGACTGATGTCACCTGAAAGTGACATGTAACCGTTTTTATAACTACTGATGTTTAACAACTACTGAAGATGTCAACAACTGACATCTTCTTACAAATGTTCCTAAGTGTTAAACATCTCATTTACAACTACTGAAAAACATAAAACTACTGAAACTACAACAACTGAAGAACAACCTCTTCAGTTGTTTACAAGTACTGAAAAGAAAAATAAACAAACTACTGAAAAAAAGAAAACTACTGAAGAAGAAAAACTATCACAACAACTGAAGAAGCCCTCTTCAGCTGTTGTCATCAGCTGTTAACATCAGCTGATGTCTTCAGTACTTGAACATCAGACTTTCTCTTCAGCTGTTGATCTTCAGTCTTTGTCTTCAGTACTTGTTGAAGTCTTCAGACTTTAGATCTTCAGCTGTTGTCTCAGTCTTTGTCTTCAGTACTTCAGACGTACTTCAGCAGTTGTATTCTTCAGACTTTGTAGAACAGCTGATCAGGTCTTCTTCAGCTGTTGTGATGTCTTGTGGGACTTAGAGGTTCTCTGATCAGGCTCATTGGTTCTTTTGGTCCAACAAACTCCCCCTGAACCAATGCAGCCAAAACCTCTAAGTTATTTACGAGTCCCACTTATTTTGGCAGATAGATTGGTCTCTTAATCCTCTTGATCAGATGAGAAGTGACCCTTTTTCAGCACCGGCCTGGGAAGAAGTCTCTGATGATCTGTTTGGCATGATATGGTTGGGAGCTCTGTATTGGGGACTTGGACACCGAGCTGTTGCCCCAACCATGAGATCTACTTCCGTGTATCAGCCTATATGATTCCTGGTGTAAGCCCTTAAAAACATGATTTGCTCATCCATTGTCAGCACCTCGGGCACACCATCAAATAATCCTTCTCGGCCATACACTTCAGATATGTACTTGGCCTGTTTTCCATTTTTGAGCTCAACCGTGGTTATTTGTCTATAAGCAAACTCATCTGGATGAGTTCCTTCTAAGAGCAGGTTGAGCTCTTCTTGTTTGAAGTTTTCAAGTCGTTTGTAAACCAATCCCTTCTTTAAATTTGTTCTCTAACATCTTTTGAGGTGGTTGTTTGGCTTCATAGGCTTTCTTGAACTCTTCAACAATTTCCCAGGGGGACACTACAAGCACCACAGTGATCTTCGTCGACAACTCTCTTCACTTGGCCCTTGTATCTTGAAGGAATTTCTTTCTTGACAATCCGGTGTGCCACCCTAGGATCAGGCCATATCCTTACTCTTTCCCTTTGATATTGAAAGGTATTAGCAAGGGTGTACAATCTTAATACTTCTTTCTTCATGCTGATCATTGAAGAGGATGTAGCATATGCTTTGTCAATGCTTTTCAGCATTTCCTCATCATGTTTTTGCATCTGTTCCTCTTCATCTCTTATCATTACATCATGCATTTGAGAAGCAGGAGTGATGGACATTGGTTTAGCCTTAGGCAAAGTAATGACTGCAGAGAGTGGCAGTCTGTCTTCATCCTCCTCTTCATCTTCATCAGGCCTCAGTACCTTTCTTTTCTTTGGCTAGGTACATCACTGGCAATGGGTTTTTGAGGTAAAGGATTTGGTTTTGTGGGTTGGATGGTTGGTTTAGAGGGTAAAGGAGTTGTTTTAGTGGGTTGTGGAGATAGTGATTTTGAGGATTGAGGCTTTTCAGACTGTTTTAGCATTTTGGCTGTAAGGGAGGCTTTGGTAAATTTTGTCAGTTCTTTTCGATTCCCAACCCCAGCTTCATTCAATACCTCAATCACTAGACCTTTGGAGTATTCTTCAGACGAACAAATCTTGGTGGTTATTGCCAAGATGTTGTCCCTGGTCCAGGCCCTTATTTCCATTAGAGATCTTCCCAAGTATTTAGCTATAAATCTGATCATTATCTCCAGCCTTTCTCTTTCTAAGGCATCATAGCTAGCCCATCTGGAATTGATCTCCTCTGTTTCCATCCTTCTGATCTCGGAGTCTAGTTGTTTGATGTCAAAACCCTGCCTATACAACTGCTCAATGATTTTATCCATTGAACGGTTATGGTTGGCGTCAGCTTCTTTCACCATATCCTTCAGCTCCTTCTCCTTCTCAGACTCTCCTTTTCTCTTTTGATATGTGACATGAAAGTCTTTTTGACTTTCATTCACTTCAGCTCCCTTCACATTCTCCTTCTCCTTCTCATTTACAACCTCAGATTCTTTCGCCTTCTCCCCATCTATCCTCTTCCTTTTTCCTTTAACTAACTGACTCTCCCCCTTTTTGTGCGGGCATTGGAGGCAAGGGTTGAGCAGTAGAAAGAGATTTAGTCACCAACTCCTCCACCAAGGGTTGTATTATTGTAGGAAGCCTCTCATCAATGGCTTTGATCACTATATCTGTGATCATGGGAGTGATGAGAGGTAGGGAATTTTGAAGGGTAGCAACTGATTGATCAGGTGGTTCTGTTCCTGAGAATCAGTGCCGAAAGCAGAGGCTGGTGGCTTGGAAGTATATACTGGCTCAGTGTGTAGGGGACCTTCAGAAGAAGGTGCCATCTGTGGGTGTATTGTGGTGGCAGATGGACTTGCATCCTGAGACATCTTGGCCAGCAGCTCTTTGAGTCTGCTAACCTCATCCTCTAGAATGGTGTTTTGAGCAACTACATCATAGAAGAAGCTCAGGTCATCATCAGTTGTGACTGAATCACCTGACCTCCTGACAAAGTCAGAATGAACATGCCTTGAGTGTAGATCAAGTGTAGCATGTGCCCCTTGTTCTCGGTTCTGGGGACTTCCAGCCTCAGGACTATGTCCTTCATCAGCTGTTGCCACTGGTGAGGACTTAGAGATGTTACCAACTGCATCCTGGTCATTTGCTGAGTCAGGAGCACAGTGGCAGCCTCACCAGAAGTTCGCACCTCCTTATCTACACTAGAAGATGGAACATGATAACCCCTGTGCTGTGGGTTGCAGAAGCATTGTGATCCTCCCCCTCAGGTGTTGAGGTTATCCCAGTAGTAATTGGTGTCTGGGTGGGGGGTGAGGAATGCAACTGCGTCAGCACTTTTGCAACAATGATAGTAGGGCTTTGAGGGGCGGTTGCATCAGGAGAGGGTGTGGAAGCAGTGTGCACCCGGGACAGGTGGTGCTCTTCAATGGTAATCCCCTCAAGTGAGGAGGATCCCAGCATTGTGGCTTCCCTTTGAGTGGTTGCTTCAGGTTCCTTTTGAGAGGAAACCTGAGCGGCTTCAGTGGTGGAGTCACAGTCTCTACTGGGGGGTTATTTCCAGCAGAGATAACCTGCGTTGGTGCAGCAGGAGCATCCACAGGGGACTCAATTCCCTGAGTAGCTTTCTTAGGCTTCTTCTTTGTGGGTTTGGAGGGGACTTTGGATTTGGAGGTGGAGGCTGTGGGTTCCAGCTGCGTGGGTTTGCGCAGCTTGGCAGCCTGTTTGAGAGTTTGGTCAGTGTTGTGTCGGGAGTATACCTCCGGCAATACAGCCAAAGCAGGGACTCCCAGACCAACTAGTCCCTCAGCAAAAGCTGATTCTCTATTATGGCCATTATAAACCGAGGATATAGTATCCAACGGTTAGAAAGTGGTTTTGTGGCCATATCCTTGAGTTCAAGAAAAATTATTTCAGAAAAGTTTAGTGGTTCTTGTTCAAGGATAGAGAACAATACCTGTTGCCATCTGGAAGACAGTTGATCCCAAGAGGAAGTCTTCGGAGCCAGGCAAACATTTACCATATGAAATAATAATCGTTCAGCATCTGGAAAATGTTTCTTCAGGATTGTTGAAGCACTAAGATCACCTGATATCCATGTTGTCCAAAGGAAAGATCAAGTTGGCGCTTAGGATATCCAACAGGGTAGGCAGCATCATCTAACAGTAATATTTGGCGGATGGTAGCAGTAGAGATGACCACCTTATGCGAGTTGATAGATGAAAGGATAGATTCTCCATTAACGGTCGCATTCATCCAGAACTGACGTAGCGAATCGGCATAAATGATTGGATTTAAAAGGAAAGCCGTTTTAGTGGGGATTGGACCATAAATCTATAGCATTTCAAATTTGGTCCAGAAGGGCGATTTTGTAAGGTACGCGACACAGTTGTGTCGAGGTTTGAGTTGCATGGTCGCCATTAATGAAGGTGAAAGGTTTTCAGAGCTTTTGAAAAGTTAGGTCGTGAAAGAATGAAAAACTCTGAAAGAGGGATCAGGTATATATAGGGTACGGGTTATGAAACGACTGAAGGTTTTGGTGTTAGTCATCAGTATTTGAAGCTACTGATGACGTGGTATTAACTTTCAGACGTTTGAAACGACTGATGGTATTGGTGTGGTCAGCAGTTATAAAACAACTGAAGACATGGTGTTTACTATCAGACGTTGAAACAACTGAAGTCTCTGATTTAGGCATCAGTAGTTTTAAAAACTACTGAAGACAAGTTGGACTTCAGATGTTGAAACAACTGAGGACTTGGTATTAGTCATCAGTAGTTGTGAAACTACTGAAGACCGTGGTTTTGCCATCAGTTGTTGTAAACAACTGAAGACTTGGTGTTAGTCATCAGTAGTTGTGAAACTACTGAAGACATGGTATTGCTTCAGTTGTTTATAAAGAAACAGCAGTTTGTGAACTACTGAAGAGAGAGTACTCATCAGTAGTTGTCGTCAACTCATAGCCTTTCAGCTGTTTCATACTGTCCTCAACACTTACTCATCAGCTTTTAGCTGTTTTCAGTTGTTTCATAGGACATCAGTACTTATCTGTTTCTACTGATTTCAGTAGTTGGTAACTACATCAGTAGTGTAGAACAGATAAAGTCCAGTACTTAAAGCATTTAGCCTTCAGTAGTTATAAAAACTACTGAGGGTAAAATAACTCATCAGTACTTATATGTGACATGGTTACCAATGATCATCAGTAATTACTGAGATCATCAGTAGTTGTCACTTATTCTAGCTGCAGCATACCAAGCCTTAACACCAGGTTGTGGAAAGTTGAACTATCCAAAGGCTTAGTAAAAATGTCTGCAAGCTCATCAGCACTAGGCACAAACATAGGATTAATTAGACCCTTTTCAAAACAATCTCTTATAAAATGATGTCTAATTTCTATATGTTTGGTCCTAGAGTGCTGGACAGGATTTTTGACAATGCAAAGAGCTGAAGCACTATCCATTAATAATGGAGTCTTAGTCTCTGTAATGCCATAATCCAAAAGTTGATTCTGAAGCCAGAGTATTTGGGATGTACAACTTGCAGCAGCAATGTACTCGGCTTCAGCAGTGGATGTAGCAACAGATGTTTGTTTCTTACTCTGCCAAGAAATCAAACAGTTGCCTAGGAATGGGCATCCACCAGAGTTGATTTCCTGGTCAACTTACATCCTGCATAGTCACTATCAGAGAACAACTAATTTGCAAGAATGTCCAGTGGAATACCATAAGCCTAGAGATTGTGTGCCTTGCAGATATCTAAAGATCCTCTTGACTGCAATCAGATGAGACTCCTTAGGTGCAGCCTGAAATCTAGCACAAACACATGTAGCAAACATAATATCTGGTCTAGAAGCTGTTAAATACATCAAGGAACCAATCATACATCTGTAAAGGGTTTCATCAACACCTTTACCTTTCTGATCAACATCCAATTGTGTGGTGTTGCACATGGGAGTAGAACAAGATTTACAGTTTTGTAAATCAAACTTATTCAAAAGATCTTTTGTGTATTTAGACTGATGAATGAAAATTCCATCAGCTTTTTGTTTGATTTGCAAACCTAGAAAGAACTGTAATTCTCCCATTGCACTCATTTCAAACTTCTGTTGCATTAAGGTTTGGAAATCCTCACACAATTGGGGATCAGAGGATGCAAATATAATATCATCAACATAAATTTGAACAAGTAGCTTATGCTGATCCACCTTCTTAATAAATAAAGTTTTATCTATGGAGCCTCTAGTGAAATTATTCTGTAGAAGAAAGTTTGATAAGGTCTCATACCAAGCTCTAGGTGCTTGTTTCAACCCATAAAGAGCTTTATCAAGCTTATATACCCATTCTGGGTGCTTATTATCCTCAAAGCCTGGTGGTTGACACACATAAACTTCTTCTTTTATTGTACCATATAGAAAAGCACTTTTGACATCCATTTGGAAAACTTTAAGATTGTGGAGTGCAGCATAGGCTAAAAACAATCTAATTGCCTCCAGTCTGGCTACAGGGGCAAAGGTTTCATCATAATCAATACCTTCTTCTTGTGCAAACCCCTGCACAACCAGTCTGGCCTTGTTCTTAACAATTAGCCCATTTTCATCAGTTTATTCCTAAACACCCATTTAGTGCCTATTGCACACTTACCTGGGGGTAGAGGAACAAGCTCCCACACTTGCTGTTTCTTGAACTGAAGAAGCTCAAGCTGCATGGCTTCAACCCATCCATTGTCCCTCAAAGCAACATGATAGTTCTTCGGCTCTAGCTGACTGATGAAGAGAGCATAGAAGCAGAAATTGGACAACTGGCTTCTGGTTGAGACACCAGCATTGATATCACCAAGGATTTGAGATATTGGGTGATTTTTCAGCTCTTGGTAAACAATCAAATCTGTGCAAGTATTTGTAGGGTCTTCAGCAGCAGCAGATGTTGATGCAGATTCTTGAAACCATGAAGATGGTGGCAACTCAAATGAAGTTGAGGATGCAGAAATCTCATCAGCATTTGTTGTGGATGGTGCGGCTGGAGCTACAGGAGCATCAGGTTTAGAGGACTCAGGCATTGATCACTAAACCTGAAGAGGTGATTACTACTATCATCATCATCTTCAGTAGTAACACCAGGTGGTGAACTGTTGACAGGAGCAACAGCAGGAGATTGATAAGGAACATATTGCAGTATGTCCAAATCAAAGAGCTCCACAGGGCTTTGTGGAATCTTGTCCTTTGGAGATTCATTGAACTTGACATGTAAAGTCTCTTCAACCATCTTTGTTCTGCAGTTGAAGACTCTGTATGCCTTGCAAGTTGATGAATAACCAACAAAGTACCCTGCATCCACCTTAGGATCAAATTTCTGGAGCTGATCCTTTGTGTTGAGAATGAAACAGGGACACCCAAATGCTCTAAAAAATGAAATGAGAGGGGCCAAATGATGTAGAACTTCATATGGAGTCTTCATCAACCTCTGATTTATTAGCACTCTATTCTGCACATAGCATGCTGTGTTGACAGCTTCAGCCCAAAAGGTCAATGGCAGTCCAGAATCAGCCAACATAGACCTTGCAGCTTCAATGAGGGTCCTGTTCTTTCTCTCCACAACTCCATTCTGTTCAGGAGTTCTTGGAATACTAAACTGTCTCTTTATTCCCTTGGAAAGGTAGAATTCATCAAGTGTATTGTTCCTGAATTCTGTTCCATTATCACTTCTAATACACTTGACTGAGAGGGAATACTGCTTCTCAGCACATACAACACAAGTTTATGATCTTCTGTGCAGCTTCATCCTTTGAATGTAGAAAGAAAGTCCATACAAATCTGGAGTAATCATCCACAATTACCAGACAGTATTTTTTCTGTGCCATGCTCATCACTCTCACAGGACCAAAGAGATCCATTGTGAAGAAGTTGTAAGCAGGCAGTGGACTTTGGTTCTTCAATAGGTGGAAATGAAACCTTGTGCTGTTTTCCTTTCAAACAAGCAGTGCAGTTGTTTTCACACTTGAACTCCTTCATAGGCATTCCCCTTACTAAACTATGGTGTATCAGCTGATTCATGTTCTGAAGTTAACATGTCCCAGCCTTCTATGCCATAGATTAGATTCTTGAGGAGAGGCCTTGGAAAATAGGCAAGGATGGCCTTTGAGATCAATTTTCTTGGAAAGATCTAAGGCATACACTCTTCCTGTCCTGTTGGCCTTCAGGAGAGTGTGAGCATCCAATACCTTGTCAATCAAACTCAGAACTTTGGATGACAGAATCCTGCAGTTCTGGCTTGTGAAAAGGGCAACATGGCCTTTGTCACACAATTGACTGACACTCAAAAGATTATACTTGAGATTTTCCACATGGTTGACATCATCAAACTTTATTTCCCCATTGGAAACAAAGCCCTTCCCGATGATGTAACCTCTTGCATCATTGCCAAAGGAAACAAATCCCTTCCTTCCTGGAGAGTAGTCATTAAGAAGTGAGTTGTTCCCAGTCATATGCATAGATCCCCCACTGTCTACATACCAGATGCTACTTTGGCATGTTGAAGAAACCTGCATAAATAAACAATCAGTTAGTTTTGGAGACCCAAACCCTTTTGGTTTTGGGCCTGGTCTCATCAACAGATGGTAAACTAACAGGTTTATTGGACACAATAGCTTGAGGTGAAGGAGATGGTGTAGAAGAGGAATCCTTCGGCTTGGATCTCCTTTTCTGGGGTTTCAACACAGGGCCATCAAGTTGGTTAACTCTTCCCAACAGATGTTGAACCATCATTACCAGCTGTGTCTGATTCTGGGAGAGAGCTTTCAGCTCTTCAGACACATTGGTATTGGTGTTTGATGATGAGTTCTTGTGTTGCACCATCTTCTTTGAGCAACCTCAGCTATTGCCTGTTGCACTCCTTCTTTTTTAGATTTCTTTTTGGTCATAGGAGTAACAGGATTTGATGCTGCTGGTACAAACTTGGACTCAAACTCAGTTTTCATTTTAGCCAAATTTTCTTTAATTTTCTCTTTTTGTTTGAGTTTGGATCCCTTTTTGTACCAACAATCATCTGTGAGATGATTGAATAGACCACATATTTCACATGGTTTCTTCTTCATCTTCTGTTGATCATCAACTAAAGAAGATGAAACTACTGAAGACTTGCTCTTCAGCAGTTTAGAAGCACTTTTTGCCTTCTTGTCAACTTCCTTAGTAGGCTTCAAATCCTTCTACTGACAGTTTTCTTCTCTTCAGTGCTGTCAGTCATTAGGATTTGAACTCCAGATGTTATCCCCTGCTCTCCAGTACCCTCAGTACTTCTAGGGATAACACTTGGGTTGATCAACTCATTGATCATGTGAGTGTCAGCAGTTGAACCATCAATATCAGCTGTTAGGTTCACAGAGGGATTACTACTGACTTCAACTACTGATGGTGCTTTATCAAGTAGTGAATCACATGATGAGGTGGATTGGTCATTACTTTCTCCATCAGAATCCGCTCCTGCTCTTGAAGCAAAAACTGTAGGAGGAGCAGTGTGATTATAACCAATTCCAAACTTCACATTGGAAGCAGTTTGCTTACTAAGAAGCATTTCAAAGCCCTTGCAAGATTGTACCCATCGATCACACTCTACCTGGGTGACAGCAAGAGTATCTTTGAGGTCTTTGTACTTCTCTAAGAGTACATCCTCCCTAGCCTTATCATCAGAAATTTGGCATTTTAATTTGTAAATCTCATCAGTTTTCTCTTTTAGCACAGACTCAAACTCAGCTTTATTTTTGGAAATTTTGTTCTAGCTCTACATTTTTATTGATTAAAGCCACATTTGCTTCTCTAATAGAGGCAAATGCTGCTATGCAAGTTTCAGAACATAATTTGGCCTTAGCCTCAGAGGATACCTGTGATACCTGTGTTGAAGAGGTATTTGAGGATGATCCATCAGAGGATTCCAAAGCCATGAGAGCTAGATTTCCAAAAGGATGCTCACCACCATGTTGACCAGCACCTGAGAACAGTTGTTCATTACCAGACACATCATCTGGTAAACTGCTCCAGTCAACAACTCTGGTGTGAAGAAGCTGTGTTTTGTGAAGTTGATTAGGTTGATGAGATTGGGATGGTTGAGGCTCAGGGAGTGCATGTGGTTGCTGAGCAGTGGGTGCTTGAACCTGGCCTGGTTGTGGCATGTAATAGCAGGGGTATGGATATGGCATTGGCCCCTGTGGAACAAAATATGCAGGAGATTGTGGTTGATGATGATAACCAGAATTGACAGGTTGTTGCCCTCTTTTTGTTGACTATTGCCAGGGAAAGTCACAAAGGGTGCAGGAGAGTTAGATCCAGATGATCTACATTCTCTTGCAAAGTGCCCAAGCCTGTGGCATTTATGGCACTTCAACTTACTCTTGTCAAAACCAACTTTGGTTTTGCCAGAGAGTCCTGGGAATTTCCTTCCAGTTCTTTTGTAGAACTTCTGAGATCTGATATTTATCAAGGCCATTTGGCTCAAAATATCCATCTCTTCTAAGTCATCATCAGCAATCCCCTTGAGATCATCCATGATGAAACATAGATTGTCACTATTACTACCAGCAGAATAACTATCAACACTCACAAAGGCAGGCTCAGAAGTGTTTGTAGAGAAATCAATATGCTCATCATACTGGCTTTCAGATGACGCATATTCTGACTCTTGATGTCCAATCAGGGCAGTGTTCCCTTGGACAAAATCCTCAGTGAGCTTGCCAGATGAAACCAATTTCCTTTTCTGCTCTATCTCTCTCTCGAATGTAAGCAGTTTCCCATGAAGTTGGGTGAGAGATAGGCGATCAACATCAGCATTTGAGCGTAGAACAATGTTATATGTGTTCCATCTCTCAGGCAGTGATCTTAAAACTATGGTTCATCTGACTCCTGGTATATTCATGTTTAACCATTTTCAATTCAGAGATTAAACATGAAAACCGCTCAAATTGTTGAGTCAGAGTCTCACCCTTTCTATGAGAGAAAGTCTCATATTGTTGGGCGAGGATTTCCCTGTTGTTTGCTAAAACCTCATCAGTACCACCAAATTGTTCTTTGATGGCATTCCAGAGGTCATGAGCAGACTCACAATGCAGAAGCCCAGAGTAAATCTCATTAGGAATAGCCATAGCCAAAATTCCATGGGCTTTTGCATCGATTTCAAACAACTTCTTGTCCTCATCGGAGTATTGCTCCTTCTTCTTTGGAACCAACTGGTTTGTTTCCGGATCATTCACCATTGGCTTATGTGGTCCATGTACCACAGATGTCCAACAACCTGAGCTATTGACAGACAGGTGATGGAGCAATCTTCTCTGCCAAATGTTATACTCATTCCTCACCAAGATCGGAGGCTTGGTAGAGGATCCAGTATTGAAAGGATCATTAGAAGAAGTAGTCATTGTGAAAATCAGACAGATTCAAGTAAAATCACAATAAATTTAGCTCAAAACCACACAGAACCTCAAATAAAACGGCCAGAAGCGAAATAGCTCAGAATTAGACAAATTCAAACAAGAACAATTGATATAAAACGATAAAAGAATTTTGTTATAAAGAGAGAAATATCCGACAAAAGGAATATTGCATTAAGATTGTCGGCCTCAAGGCACGATTACATGTGAGTCATCTTTCCTTATAAAGGAAAGAATGACGTAGACTGATGTCACCTGAAAGTGACATGTAACCGTTTTTATAACTACTGATGTTTAACAACTACTGAAGATGTCAACAACTGACAACTTCTTACAAATGTTCCTAAGTGTTAAACATCTCATTTACAACTACTGAAAAAACAAACTACTGAAACTACAACAACTGAAGGACAACCTCTTCAGTGTTTACAAGTACTGAAAAGAAAAATAAACAAACTACTGAAAGGAAAGGAAACTACTGAAGAAGAAAAAAACTATCACAACAACTGAAGAAGCCCTCTTCAGCTGTTGTCGTCAGTGTTAACATCAGCTGATGTCTTCAGTACTTGAGCATCAGACTTTGTCTTTCAGCTGTTGATCTTCAGTCTTTGTCTTCAGTACTTGTTGAGTCTTCAGACTTTAGATCTTCAGCTGTTGTCTCAGTCTTGTCTTCAGTACTTCAGACGTACTTCAGCAGTTGTATTCTTCAGACTTTGTAGAACAGCTGATCAGGTCTTCTTCAGCTGTTGTGATGTCTAGTAATTAATAGTTCTCAAATAATATGTAATTAATATAATAATTTTCTGGATTAAATAATAATCATTTGCATAACCATTATTAGAATTAATCTCATGTCGAGTATATATATCTATGTATATAACATCTATTATTTTACCTAACACTTATTTACATAAATATAAATACCAATTGCGCACTTGTAGTAAACATATAGAGAATAATTAGCATATGACACGTTTATACGTTTCGGTTCATAAACCCATTGTCAATATCGTTTGGTTGCTCGATTTACAAAATGAGGTCGATTATCATAGCTTTTATTTTTAGATTTCAAGACAACCAATTGAGTACATCAAATTTATAGTATAACTTGTACGTGTAGCTTATACCTTTTCACTAGATTAGTTTCTTTTACCCATGTTCACTTGCTTTCACGATGTTGACCCGTTTTGACTATGTTGACCAGATTTGGTCGAATGTTGATTATGGAACAAGCTTGTAACACGTCTGTAAGATTTATACTTAAAGGCTAATGCAAACCAAGCAAAATAAGAGCTCTCAACATGAATACATTATGTATATAGTAGAGTTACTTTGGAAGTTTTACACAACTCAAAGGACATAAGTTAAGTGTAAAATCTTTTGACGTCTAATTGTAGATGCATATGTTCCTAGTTTATGAGCTTAATGTAAATGTATTTCATGTCTTACAGATATGTAATGAATGGGTTCAATGAAATATAATATGTGATGATGTTTATTAACGTTTATTTATTCATATTATTATTGTGTTAAAGTATAATGTATACGTATGACCTTACTATATAGGTTTGAGGGTGTTGTGTATGATTCTTAGTCAATCATCATTAAGAAATGTGTTCAACATGGTCGGATGAGTAATCATGTGAATGGCCCATACTTATGGACCATATACATGCATACATCATGCTTATGGACCAGTCGCACGACTGAACCAGGTGACTAGATCAGTCGTACGATTGAGACATAAGACCGACTCAATCACACGACATAACCTCACTCGCATGATTCAGTCGCACGACTGAACCATGCTAATGGTTCAGTCATACAAATGGAAGCCCCTAACCTATAAATACCACTTAATTCGTGTAAAAAATAGAAGAATTCGAAACACTTGATATTCTCACAAACCCTCGTCGTCCACAATGTCCAAGGAAGGCTGTCCAAGTGCAGGATGGGGTTTTCACTTAAACACTTGGATTTTTCTCGAACTCACTTATAGAAACACTCAATTCAGATGAAGTAAAGTCTTTTACAAGAGTTGATAATAATATTATAAGTAGTAAAGGAACACACAGAAATAAATTTTCAAGGCACTTGTATATATTACTTCTCAACTCAAGATATTACAAGACTCTTACAAGCATGATACATGAGTTACAATGAGAGACTATATATACTAGATCCTACAGCCGGATATACTTTGATACCAGCTGGAAACCTAAGACTAAATCATATACTACAATGCTAAATTTAAGGTATCTTAGATAAAGTATTATCTAAGATATGGTAGTCATGCCATGTCCATGACTTACCTTTTGTCACAACTAAAGATGGCAACTGTACAAACATAAAAAGGTAAACAGTGGATTAAAGTATGGTTAACTGCATGGCTTTTGAGAAAACGCCATGCAGTATATCAGAGATTTGCAGCGGAGTGCTAGGTAGACCATACTTATGTCCACAGGATAATAGCAGTGTTTTTTTCGAAGGTATGTTGGCTTCGGAAGAACAAGTTCTTCCGAAGCCACTTATACTTCGGAAGAGGCTTCTATACTTTCGAGGCTTGAGGACTTCTGTACTTCGGAAGTTGACTTCAGATCTTTCTTTCTAAGTCTTGAACTTTGGAAGTAGGTTCTTTGTCTTCAGAAGTTAGAACTTTTCCTTCGGAAGTAAGCTTTACACTTTGTCTTCGGGAGAGCTCCTTTTTCCTTCGGAAGTTCCACATGTAGCTTCGAAAGTCCTTTATTGTAGTACCAATATTTCTAAGTGACTTGGTTTTGGTTGCACCAGTCTTTCTAGATCCAACAAACTCCCCCTAGGCTGATGCTACCAAAACCTCACTTATTCCTGCTTCTCAAAGCTTTCAGCACAGGGACAAAAGATATTTGTCTGTCTCTTTGTTCTTCCCTCAAGTGGTGCTGAGAAACTTGTACAAGTCATTGGTGGATAGGAGATCCAGTCTATCACTCTGAATGACATGTACCCTTTGTTGTGCCCCCTGAAAAGAGTTAGTTGACAGGAGTTATAGTCATACTCCCATCTAACTATGGATTCTAGTTCAAGACCTTCAACCATTTGTAAAAAGGCTTTGCCTTTGGTTGCTGATCCCTTCCTTTCCTTCTCCTCTCTCAGTTTCACTCTGCTTCAACCTTGCTTCTAGCAGTTAGCTCGGCCATATGAAGGCTGCCTAGATGATTTTTGATATGGGCAGCTACATCAGAGTTTTAAGGGTTGGAGAATGTCTTCTCTGCTAACTTAGCAATGTCAAATCTGCTTAAGTGTAGCAGAGATGAGGCACTCAGCCTGTTGAGCTCTCCATTCTTTCTTTCAACAACAAAGTTCTGAGAAGAGTCTTCGAACCTCCACTGGATGATCTTCTTTCTAGGTGCAAGAGGTTGTCTTGACACCCGGTCGCTTTTCTTGGTATCCAGTAGAGTCACCAGCCTTCTCCTTAACTTCTTTCTTCCTCATTCAAGGTGTCTGAATTGAGGCCAAGGATATTTGCAGCTTGGTCCAATGTTCCTTTGGTAGATCAAGAAATTGATCTCTAGTGAGGTAACTTGAGGATCCGTCAACATAGGTCAATTTGACAGAATCCTCCTCACAGGAGATATCACCTCAGAGTTGTGCATTTAGGAGCTTTGTCTTGACTGCTTTGAATTCTTCTAAGGAGAGATGTTTCGAAGGCTAAGGGGATGGTTTGATGGGTTGATGGGTAGGTTGAGGTGTTTAGGTTCTGGCTAGAGTTTTGGGTTGGAGGGTGAGTAGTTTAGGTGGTTAAGGTAAAGGGGTTGGTAGGATGATGGTGTAGGTTCAGGGGTGTATGGTTCAGTGGTTGGTTCGGTTTTTATGGGGACTGAAATGGGTATGGCTTCAGGTTGTGGTTGGGTTTGGATTTTGGGTTGAGTGGTTGCTTTGAAGGTCATCTCCTGTCCCCTTCTGTACATCTCCTTCCTCTTTCCCGCGCGAATGTCAGCCTTAATGTCACTGACATGTCGCTGGAGAGTCTAATCTGACATAGGACCCACCGGCCTGCCAGAGAAGCCATGAGCTATGAGATAGCTCTTCATCCAGGCCTTCTCACCTATTTCCTTGGTAGCAGTCAGTCCTACTTACTCTTCTTTCTTCTTCTTTTGCAATAGCTTTTCCCTTTCAGCTCTCTTTCTCTCTTTCTCCATTTGATCTTACTCTTTGTTGAAGAGCCATAAGATCGTATCATTGTTATGTGGAGATAGTTCATCTTGAGAGAAGCCTCTGGTGGTTAGGAAGTTATCCTTTCCCTCCTGAGCTGTAGATCAGCTTCTTTTTCTTTCCTCTCCCTTTCTTCTTCTAAGGCCAACCTTGCAGCTTCTTCTTTTTGCTGTTTTAGAAGCAAGGTTTTCTTTCCCAGCTCTATTAACTCCTCTAATGGTAGCAGGAGTACATCTTCAGTTGCAGCTTCTAGACTAACAAGTCTATCGATAATCTCTACCCTTTTTCGGTTGTTGACCGCTTCCTGGTTGGCTGCAGCTGCTTTGGTACTTGCAGCTAACAGTTTTCCAATTTTCAGCCTACCCTTTCTTTTGAGTTTCTTCAACCTTTCTTCCTCCTGATGCTCTTCCGAAGTCATCTTCCTCTTTCCTTTGATGTCTTCGGAAGTACTAGACTTTGGGGGTTCTTGGATAGAAGATTCAGGTTGAGTAGTAGAGATCGGAGCTGGAGTTAATGTTGATGTTAGAGCTAAAGGTTGAGTGAGAAAATCCTCCCTATTAACCTCAGATGCAAGTTCCAGGATTGCATCTGTGACTATTAGATCATCGGATAATGAGAATAGTCCTTCTGCAGCGGCAATCTCAGCTTCGGAAGTTTGAACTTGTTCTTCCGAGGCTTTGAATTGTGCTGCGAAAGTCTGTGAAAATGCACTGTCTGTCCCAACTGTTTCAGTTGCTGGGCCATCAATCTTTGTTTCCCCTTCGAAGTTAATCTTAGGTTCCACTTGGACCTTAGGTTGCCCAACTCCTCAATAGTGGTAGAAGGTGCATTTAACCTTCGAAGCCCTTGAGCTCCGAAGTAGATCAAGACATATCAGGGCTTGGTTGTTCTATAAGATATTCGAATAGTAACTTGTTAAAGAACCTATTGAGATCTTGGAGCATCCTTTGATCCACTTGAATAACAACTGGAGGAGGCTCAGGAAAATTGAAGCTTGTTGCACAGGATAGTTTGATCTCAAGGATGTGAGAGCTTGACTTTGGGTTTCCTCTTGTCTTTGACTTTGTCTCTCAACACTCTTCCCCTTTTTGGTAGCATCATCCTGAGAGCTTGATGAGCTAGAGGAAGAGGTCAAGGAACCTGAATTGGTACATGCCTAACAGACCTCTCAATCTGTTTCTCAGCTAGTTTGGCCTTGAGAGTTTCAATCTCATGTTGCTGAGTGGCAGACCCATCCTCTAAAGTCTTAACCTTGGATTCAAGATTTGAGACTTTAGAAAGTAGGTCTTGAATGGTAAGTTGCATTCTTCCCTCATCTTCTTTTGAAGAATCACGGGGAGATGAGGTAACATACCTTGTATGTTCATCCTCACCACCAGATATGGTTTCTAGGCACCCTCGTTTCCCTTGCTCAAAGATGTCTCTTTTAGAGTCATTAAAGGGCATGGTTGCCGTAGATTCAGTGTCAGTGTTGTTACCACTGTCTTGAGGATCCATTGAGGATCCTTTAGTAGTGGCAGCTGAATCTACATTAGTCCCCTCCACATCAGTGAGACTCACCTCAATAAAGGTTTGCTGATGGGGGCTAGACATAAGAGGTCTCTCTGGGCTCTGTGGATCCTTGAGAGTGTGTTGTGGATCAACTTCATTGCCCATAAAAGACATAATATCCTCATCAGTTCCAATTAAAAGGTGAGTAAAGGATATGGAAGTGAAACCTAATGACTCGGGACTTTGATCAATGTCTAAAGGCATTGAGCCTGTGATAGGGCTGTCCCTTTTTGGCTGCTCAGGGGAGTATAAAGACTCACCCTGAGGGCTTTCAGCTGGGTTGTGGACTCATGGGTCTGAGACTAGGAGACTCAAGACCCATATGAGGTCAATTATGAAGGATGGTTGGACCTCAGGCTGAGTGGGAGCCCTTTGTTCCACTTTAGCCTTTTTTGGATAGAAAATGAGGAGCTTGTTCAATCAGAGAAGATTGAAAAAGGGTTCGTTTGCGATGTCTCTGTTAAGTAAAGGTATTGGTTGGAGAAGGTAGATTTGGCAAAGTGGGGGTAGTTTCCAGTGTGGGTTCATCACCTGTGGGGTTAACAGTGATATTACCAGGAGACATTGGCTCAATCATACCTGGAAGAAGTGAAGTATCTCTTCCGGTGAAGTTGGTGGACACTCTCTTCAAAGTCTTGAAGATGGTTGGCCACATTTGTTGAGCAGTCAGAGCAGCTGCACAGACAAGCTTGCTCTGGTCCAGCTCGCAGTTGATTATGTGTTGGAGAAACCTGGGATACATGAAGAATGTGTCCTTTTGAAGATTTCCCATGAGGTTAGTCAGCACAAATCTTGAATAGTTGAAGCGGAAGCTTTTCACCAACCATGAACTAGGCACCCAAGTTCATATGGGATTTGATCCCATCCTCCAGATTTATTCGACAAGCAGTGAAGAACCACATGTAGCAAGAACTTCCATTTGTAAGAAAAGTAAATTTGTAGACAGTTGGCCTGCTAACGTCTCCACCATATCCCATTTGGAGATAAGTATTGTCCAAATCTGCTTTGGGGAATTTCGTTGGAGCGCCCTCATCATGAAGCTCTAGATGCTCCCTGATGATCTGTTCAAAAATGACCGACTCTCGCCACAGATGCTCGATCGAATGACACGAACCCCATTAAGGGTTTCAATCTGACCATTTGCCCAAAATTCAGACATATGGTTTGAGTAAATTGTGGGATTTATAGTCAGAGCGATGTAGTAAGAAGATTAGGTTAGAAAGGAGATGATCTGAGAAGTCAGCATCTCTTGAAGAATCAAGAAGTGAGACTTGGTTGTGCTGAGAGTTGAATGCCATTTGGAAAGATGAAGGGGGATGATTTGAGCTGGGGTAAAGTTGAGTAGTCGAGAGGAGAAATTTCTAGGGCAGTAAAAATTGCAAGTAAGAAAGTGGAATTGAGTAGTCGAGATTATTTAAAAGATTGTGGAAGCGCGGTAATGGGGTAAGGATAAGGTTATGTGATGGTTTAGTGGATGAAATGACAGTGGCGGTAAGGTTAAGATCAGTTAAATAATCCGACATCATTAACAAAATCTTTGCTTTTTACAGTGTGGGGCCCAAGAAATTTACGTTACACAGTAAAATCTCTCTTCCGAGTGTAAAACATTTCCGAAGGTAACTTGTCTTCCGAAGGCAATTCTTACTTCCAAAGCCAAAACTTTGCTTCCGAAGGTTAGAGTTGCTTCCGAATAGAGAATTTGTAAGTTTCGGAAGTAGATCTGATATATAATCAATCCCTTCTTCTGAGGCCAAAAATTCTTCCGAGAAGAAAGTTATCCTTTAAGAAATTTTGCTTGAGAAGATATGAGAATGTCTTCCGAAGGTTAATTTATCATCGGAAGGAATTTACACTTAGGAAATTTCAGAGAGAATTTCTTGTAACAGGGCTTAAATTGTATTGACACAAGACTTACATATGAAAAAGGTTTTCAAAAGAGATCAAATTAATCAATGTTTATCATCCCAATAGCTGTTATGAGATACTTGAACCTTTGTTCATCAAAAGCTTTGGTAAACAGATCAGCATATTGTTCATTTGAATCAACTTTGATTAACTTGATTAGATTTTTCTCATGAATATCTCTAATGAAATGATACCTGATGTTAATATGTTTAGTCTTGGAGTGCTTCACCGGATTTTCAGTAATGGAGATAGCACTGTTGTTGTCAATATGGATAGGAGTACTCATAAAATTAAATCCATAGTCTAACATCAGATTTTGAATCCATATCAGTTGAGCACAACAGCTAGCAGCAGCAATGTATTCAGCTTCCCCAGTTGATGTAGGGACGCAAGATTGTTTCTTGCATTGCCATGAGATAATCCTTCCACCAAGAAATTGACATCCTCCTGATGTTGATTTCTTGTCAATATTGCAGCCTCCATACACATGTCAGAGTATCCATAAAATTGAAATCCTTGTTTCTGGGATACCAGAGACCTAGTTTAGGTGCTCCTTTGAGGTATCTAAGGATTCTCTTAATAGCAGCTAGGTGAGACACCTTTGGAGCAGCCTAATATCTTGCACAAATGCAAGTAGCAAACATGATATTAGGTCTACTGGTTGTTAGATACATCAGAGAACCAATAATTGCCCTATACTGATGTGGATCAGTATCCTCCCCCTCAAGGTCAGGACAAAGATTATGGTTTCTGGGTATGGGTATCTTGGCAGGCTTCCAATCCTTCATCTCAAATCTTTCTAAGAAGTCAGAGACATATTTAGATTGATTAATGAAGAACCCTTCCTTCAGTTGCTTTACCTGAATTCCAAGGAAAAAGTCCATTTTTTCCATGGAGCTCATCTCAAACTTCTTCTTCATGATGCTCTCTAAGTCCTTGCACATTTGGTCATTTGAGGAACCAATATGATGTCATCAACATAGACTTGTAGGTGCAAAATGTCCTTTCCAGACATTTGAAGAGGAGAGTCTTATCAATGGTACCTCTAGTGTAGCCATTCTTAAGAAGAAACTGAGACAAAGTCTCATACCACAGCCTAGGTGCTTGGTGCAGCCCATATAGAGCTTTATCCAATTTGCACACATAGTTGGGGTGTTGTGGTCTTCAAATCCTTGAAGTTGGCATACATAGACTTCCCTATCTATATCCCCATACATAAATGCACACATGACATCAAGTTGGTATACTATGAAGTTCTTGGATGCAGCATAAGCAAGGAAGATCCTAACTGCCTCAAGTCTTGCAACTGGTGCAAAGACATCAGTGTAATCGATTCCTTCCTCTTGAGTGTATCCTTGGACCACAAGTCTTGCCTTATTCTTGATGATCAAGCCTCTATCATCTCTCTTGTTTCTGCAAACCCATTTGGTGCCTATAGGTACTTGACCAGATGGTAGCGGACATAGGTTCCATACCTTCTGTCTCTTGAATTGAAGCAGCTCCTCTTGCATCGATTTAATGTAGCTACTATCTTTCAAGGCATCTTCTACCTTGTTGGGTTCCATCTAGATAGGAAGCATGAGTACAAGCAAACATTCCCTTGATGAGTCTATCCTCTTGTTCTCACACCCTTGGAGACATTCCCTATGATGTTCTCAGTTGGATGAGTGTTGTGAATCCTAAGATGAGGAATCACTTCCAGTTGCAGAGATAGATCCAGGTTGGAGATATTCTGTTCAAGAACTAGAACACTCTGTCCAACTGCTGTTTCAAAGTCATTCAATGAGGACTGATTGAATGAATGAGAAACATCATGAATAGTTGGCTTGGAAATAGTATTAACAGTTGCCTGTTCTTTCAAAATACTACCTCCTTCTGCCAGGTGTTATGGCGAATCACCTGATGAGTTTTAAGGCTCAATAGGTGATACACTTGTTGAGGCTTCACTATTCCTTGATATAGTTATACTATTGGATCTGTGAATAGTGGAAGCTTGATGTATTGTAACACTTGGAGAATTTGGTCTAGGCCTGGGAAGCTCAAACAGTTGATCATTAGCAGCAGCATCAACATCATTTTGAGCACCTATTCCAATTGAAACATTCTGACAAGAGGGTTTAGAATAGTTTGGAAACAATTCTAAATCAAAGATGTGATCACGTCCCTTCCCCTTAACACAAGGAGTGTGCTAATTAATAACTATATTGGATGACTCCTCAAATTATTGATTCTTAATGTTGTATACTCTGTAAGCTTTGGAGCTAGAAGAGTATCCAACAAAGATAGCATCATCTGACTTTTCAGCAAATTTTGCTAAATTTTCAATTGTGTTAAGTATGGTACACCTGCTGTCAAAGGACCTTAGAAAGCCAATGAACGGTGGCCTCTTGTTCCATAGCTCATAAGGGGTTTTTCCATGGAGCTTAACTACAAGAACTCTGTTATGCACATAGCATGCAGTGCTGACTGCCTCTGCCTAGAATGTTAGAGGTAGCTTGAATCAGCTAACATAGTTCGAGCAGCCTCAATAAGTGTCCAATTCCTCTTCTCAGCAACACATTTTGTTGAGGAGTTCTGGGAGCACAATATTGTCTGGTAATCCCTTTTGAGTTATAGACTGAGTCAAGAACAAAGTTCTTAAACTCAGTCCCTTGATCACTTCTAATAATTTTAACCTTGTGATCACTTTGATTTTCTATTTTAAAGAAAAAAGATTTTAATGTTTTAGCAGTTTCATATTTAGTTTAAAAAGAATACCCATGTGAATCTTGTAAAATCATCAACTATCACAAGGCAATATCATTTCCTTCCAATGCTCATTATACTTGTGGGATCAAAAAGATCCATGTGCAATAAGTACAATGGAGTAGTGATAGAGTTAACACATTTGGATTTATGAGATGTCCTGTGTTGTTTCCCTTTCAGGCAAGCAACACAGTTATCTTTGCAGAAAAACTCCTGTTTAGGCAAACCATGTACCAAGTCATTTTTAGCCAATTTATTCATTGTCTTAAAATTTACATGACACATACGTTTATGCCACAGTGTTGACTCATCACTATCAGCTTTGGAAAGAAAGCATGATACTTCACCCATTGGGGAAGCATTGTTCATATCAAGCTTGAACGTATCCCATTTCCTGGGAGATCTAAGAAGCACCAATTCCGAGGAATTGTCATCCCTGGTTTGAGGATAATGCACTCATGTTCTGTGAAAAACATTTGGTGCTTTTAATCACAGAATTGAGAAACACTTCACAGATTGTGTTCAAGCTGTTTGACAAAGTGAACTTTGTCAACCTTTAATTTAGCATTGATGGACTATACCCCTCTGCCAGAATATATCCTCCGGCCTCAACTCCAACTCGACAAGACCTCCATCATAAGGTTGAAATTATTGAAGGAGAGATATGTTCCCTGTCATGTGCCTGGAGCATCCACTATGTACAATCCAAATGTTGTTATTCTTGTCATATGGATGTCCTTGCACATAAGATGAGATGATTAGTTTGATTGGAAACCCAAGCTTTATTGGTCTTGGGTTCTTCCAAAGATAATGACATAATTGAACCAAAATTTATGCATGGGGTTCAATGGATGTCTTTGAAGAAGAGGTTTGGGCTACAACATCTTCCTTGATCTTCAATTCCATCCCTTAGTTGATCATGGAGGATGACCTTGTTGAAGCTTTTGTAACTTGGCATTCTTCTGAAGATTCTTTCTTTTCGGAAGAAGCCTTGTTGGACCAAAAGAACCAATGAGCCTGATCAGAGAAACCTCTAAGTCCCACAGGACATTACAACAGCTGAAGAAGACCTGATCAGCTGTTCTACAAAGTCTGAAGAATACATTGCTGAAGTATTTCTGAAGTACTGAAGACAAAGACTAAGACAACAGCTGAAGATCTAAAGTCTGAAGACTTCAATAAGTACTGAAGACAAAGACTGAAGATCAACAGCTGAAAGACAAAGTCTGATGTTCAAGTACTGAAGACATCAGCTGATGCTAACAGCTGATGACAACAGCTGAAGAGGGCTTCTTCAGTTGTTGTGATGGTTTTTCTTCATCAGTAGTTTTCTTTTCCTTTCAGTAGTTTGTTTACTTTTCTGTAGTTTTGTTTCCTTTTCAGTACTTGTAAACAACTGAAGAGGTTGTTCTTCATTTGTTGTAGTATCAGTAGTTTTATGTTTTTAGTAGTTGTAAATAAGATGTTAACACTTAGGAACATTTGTAAGAAGATGTCAGTTGTTGACATCTTCAGTAGTTGTTAAACATCAGTAGTTATAAAACGGTTACATGTCACTTTCAAGTGACATCAGCCTACGTCATTCTTTCCTTTATAAGGAAGGATGACTCACCTGTAATCGTGCCATTGAGGCCGACAATCTTAATGCAATATTCCTTTTGTCAGATATTTCTCTCTCTATAACAAAATTCTTTATCGCTTTATATCGAATGTTCTTGCTTGAATTTGTCTAATTCTGAGCTATTCCGCTGCGATATCTGTTCAATCGATTAAACAAGAGGCTGAGATCCTAACAAATGGTATCAGAGCCAGTTAATCATTGATCGATCTAACAATTGATCATTGAAACTGTTCAATCGCTCTAAGTTTGATCGAATTAGCAAATTCGCAAGGATCTGTTATAGAGATTGAGAGTGTATCGCTTCTGGCCGTTTTATTTGAGGTTCTGTGTGGTTCTGAGCTAAATTTATTGTGATTTTACTTGAATCTGTCTGATTTTCCACAATGACTACTTCTTCGAATGATCCTTTCAATACTGGATCCTCTACCAAGCCTCCGATCTGGTGAGGAATGAGTATAACATTTGGCAGAGAAGATTGCTCCATCACCTGTCTGTCAATAGCTCAGGTTGTTGGACATCTGTGGTACATGGACCACATAAGCCAATGGTGAATGATCCGGAAACAAACCAGTTGGTTCCAAAGAAGAAGGAAATACTCCGATGAGGACAAGAGTTGTTTGAAATCGATGCAAAAGCCCATGGAATTTTGGCTATGGCTATTCCTAATGAGATTTACTCTGGGCTTCTGCATTGTGAGTCTGCTCATGACCTCTGGAAAGCCATCAAAGAACAATTTGGTGGTACTGATGAGGTTTTAGCAAACAACAGGGAAATCCTCGCCCAACAATATGAGACTTTCTCTCATAGAAAGGGTGAGACTCTGACTCAACAATTTGAGCGGTTTTCATGTTTAATCTCTGAATTGAAAATGGTTAAACATGAATATACCAGGAGTCAGATGAACCATAGATTCCTAAGATGCACTGCCTGAGAGATGGAACACATATACCATTGTTCTACGCTCAAATGCTGATGTTGATCGCCTATCTCTCACCCAACTTCATGGGAAACTGCTTACATTCGAGAGAGAGATAGAGCAGAAAAGGAAATTGGCTTCATCTGCCAAGCTTACTGAGGATTTTGTCCAAGGGAACACTGCCCTGATTGGACATCAAGAGTCAGAATATGCGTCATCTGAAAGCCAGTATGATGAGCATATTGATTTCTCTACAAACACTTCTGAGCCTGCCTTTGTGAGTGTTGATAGTTATTCTGCTGGTAGTAATAGTGACAATCTATGTTTCATCATGGATGATCTCAAGGGGATTGCTGATGATGACTTAGAAGAGATGGATATTTTGAGCCAAATGGCCTTGATAAATATCAGATCTCAGAAGTTCTACAAAAGAACTGGAAGGAAATTCCCAGGACTCTCTGGCAAAACCAAAGTTGGTTTTGACAAGAGTAAGTTGAAGTGCCATAAATGCCACGAGCTTGGACACTTTGCAAGAGAATGTAGATCATCTGGATCTAACTCTCCTGCACCTTTTGTGACTTTCCCTGGCAATAGTCAACAAAACAGAGGGCAACAACCTGTCATTCTGGTTATCATCATCAACCACAATCTCCTGCATATTTTGTTCCACAGGGGCCAATGCCATATCCATACCCCTGCTATTACATGCCACAACCAGGCCAGGTTCAAGCACCCACTGCTCAGCAACCACATGCACTCCCTGAGCCTCAACCATCCCAATCTCATCAACCTAATCAACTTCAACAACACAGCTTCTTCACACCAGGAGTTGTTGACTGGAGCAGCTTACCAGATGATGTGTCTGGTAATGAACAACTGTTCTCGGTGCTGGTCAACATGGTGGTGAGCATCCTTTTGGAAATCTAGCTCTCATGACTTTGGAATCCTCTGATGGATCATCCTCAAGTACCTCTTCAACACAGGTATCACAGGTATCCTCTGAGGCTAAGGCCAAATTATGTTCTGAAACTTGCATAGCAGCATTTGCCTCTATTAGAGAAGCAAATGTGGCTTTAATCAATAAAAATGTAGAGCTAGAACAAATAATTTCCAAAAATAAAGCTGAGTTTGAGTCTGTGCTGAAAGAGAAAACTGATGAGATTTATAAATTAAAATGCCAAATCTCTGATGATAAGGCTAGGGAGGATGTACTCTTAGAGAAGTACAAAGACCTCAAAGATACTCTTGCTGTCACCCAAGTAGAGTGTGATCGATGGGTACAATCTTGCAAGGGCTTTGAAATGCTTCTTAGTAAGCAAACAGCTTCCAATGTGAAGTTTGGAATTGGTTATAATCACACTGCTCCTCCTACAGATTTTGCTTCAAGAGCAGGAGTAGAATCTGATGGAGAAAGTAATGACCAATCCACCTCATCATGTGATTCACTACTTGATAAAGCACCATCAGTAGTTGAAGTCAGTAGTAATCCCTCTGTGAACCTATCAGCTGATATTGATGGTTCAACTGCTGACACTCACATGATCAATGAGTTGATCAACCCAAGTGTTATCCCTAGAAGTACTGAGGGTACTGGAGAGCAGGGATAACATCTGGAGTTCAAATCCCAATAACTGACAGCACTAAAGAGAAGAAAACTGTCAGTAGGAAGGATTTGAAGCCTACTAAGGGAGTTGACAAGAAGGCAAAAAGTGCTTCTAAACTGCTGAAGAGCAAGTCTTCAGTAGTTTCATCTTCTTCAGTTGATGATCAACAGAAGATGAAGAAGAAACCATGTGAAATATGTGGTCTATTCAATCATCTCACAGATGATTGTTGGTACAAAAAGGGATCCAAACTCAAACAAAAGGAGAAAATTAAAGAAAACTTGGCTAAATGAAAACTGAGTTTGAGTCCAAGTTTGTACCAGCAGCATCAAATCCTGTTACTCCTATGTCCAAAAAGAAATCTAAAAGGGAAGGAGTGCAACAGGCAACAGCTGAGGTTGCTCAAAAGAAGATGGTGCAACACAAGAACTCATCATCAAACACCAATACCAATGTGTCTGAAGAGCTGAAAGCTCTTTCCCAGAATCAGACACAGCTGGTAATGATGGTTCAACATCTGTTGGGAAGAGTTAACCAACTTGATGGCCCTGTGTTGAAACCCCAGAAAAGGAGATCCAAGCCAAAGGATTCCTCTCTACACCATCTCCTTCACCTCAAGCTATTGTGCCCAATAAACCTGTTAGTTTACCATCTATTGATGAGACCAGGCCCAAAACCAAAAAGGTTTGGGTCTCCAAAACTAACTGATTGTTTATTAATGCAGGTTTCTTCAACATGCCAAAGTAGCATCTGGTATGTAGACAGTGGGGGATCTTTGCATATGACTGGGAACAACTCACTTCTTAATGACTACTCTCCAGGAAGGAAGGGTTTTGTTTCCTTTGGCAATGATGCAAGAGGTTACATCATCGGGAAGGGCTTTGTTTCCAATGGGGAAATAAGGTTTGATGATGTCAACCATGTGGAAAATCTCAAGTATAACCTCTTGAGTGTCAGTCAATTGTGTGACAAAGGCCATGTTGCCCTTTTCACAAGCCAGAACTGCAGGATTCTGTCATCCAAAGTTCTGAGTTTGATTGACAAGGTATTGGATGCTAACACTCTCCTGAAGGCCAACAGGACAGGAAGAGTGTATGCCTTAGATCTTTCCAAGAAAATAGATCTCAAAGGCCATCCTTGCCTATTTTCCAAGGCCTCTCCTCAAGAATCTAATCTATGGCATAGAAGGCTGGGACATGTTAACTTCAAGAACATGAATCAGCTGATACACCATAGTTTAGTAAGGGGAATGCCTATGAAGGAGTTCAAGTGTGAAAACAACTGCACTGCTTGTTTGAAAGGAAAAACAACACAGGTTTCATTCCCACCTATTGAAGAACCAAAGTCCTACTGCTGCTTACAACTTCTTCACATGGATCTCTTTGGTCCTGTGAGAGTGATGAGCAAGGCACAGAAGAAATACTGTCTGGTAATTGTGGATGATTACTCCAGATTTGTATGGACTTTCTTTCTACATTCAAAGGATGAAGCTGCACAGAAGATCATAAACTTTGTGTTGTATGCTGAGAAGCAGTATTCCCTCTCAGTCAAGTGTATTAGAAGTGACAATGGAACAGAATTCAGGAACAATACACTTGATGAGTTCTACCTTTCAAGGGAATAAAGAGGCAGTTAGTATTCCAAGAACTCCTGAACAGAATGGAGTTGTGGAGAGAAAGAACAGGACCCTCATTGAAGCTGCAAGGTCTATGTTGGCTGATTCTGGACTGCCATTGACCTTTTGGGCTGAAGCTGTCAACACAGCATGCTATGTGCAGAATAGAGTGCTAATAAATCAGAGGTTGATGAAGACTCCATATGAAGTTCTACATCATTTGGCCCCTCTCATTTCATTCTTTACAGCATTTGGGTGTCCCTGTTTCATTCTCAACACAAAGGATCAGCTCCAGAAATTTGATCCTAAGGTGGATGCAGGGTACTTTGTTGGTTATTCATCAACTTGCAAGGCATACAGAGTCTTCAACTGCAGAACAAATGGTTGAAGAGACTCTACATGTCAAGTTCAATGAATCTCCAAAGGACAAGATTCCACAAAGCCCTGTGGAGCTCTTTGATTTGGACATACTGCAATATGTTCCTTATCAATCTCCTGCTGTTGCTCCTGTCAACAGTTCACCACCTGGTGTTACTGCTGAAGATGATGATGATAGTAGTAATCACCTCTTCAGGTTTAGTGACCAACTGCCTGAGTCCTCTAAACCTGATGCTCCTGTAGCTCCAGTAGCACCATCCACAACAAATGCTAATGAGATTTCTGCATCCTCAACTTCATTTGAGTTGCCACCATCTTCATGGTTTCAAGAATCTGCATCAACATCTGCTGCTGCTGAAGGTCCTACAAACACTTGCACAGATTTGATTGTTTACCAAGAGCTGAAAAATCACCCAATGTCTCAAATCCTTGGTGATATCAATGCTGGTGTTTCAACCAGAAGCCAGTTGTCCAATTTCTGCTTCTATGCTCTCTTCATCAGTCAGCTAGAGCCAAAGAACTATCATGTAGCTTTGAGAGACAATGGATGGGTTGAAGCCATGCAACTTGAGCTTCTTCAGTTCAAAAAACAGCAAGTGTGGGAGCTTGTTCCTCTACCCCCAGGTAAGTGTGCAATAGGCACTAAATGGGTGTTTAGGAATAAAACTGATGAAAATGGGCTAATTGTTAAGAACAAGGCCAGACTGGTTGTGCAGGGGTTTGCACAAGAAGAAGGTATTGATTATGATGAAACCTTTGCCCCTGTAGCCAGACTGGAGGCAATTAGATTGTTTTTAGCCTATGCTGCACTCCACAATCTTAAAGTTTTTCAAATGGATGTCAAAAGTGCTTTCTATATGGTAACATAAAGAAGAAGTTTATGTGTGTCAACCACCAGGCTTTGAGGATAATAAGCACCCAGAATGGGTATATAAGCTTGATAAAGCTCTTTATGGGTTGAAACAAGCACCTAGAGCCTGGTATGAGACCTTATCAAACTTTCTTCTACGAATAATTTCACTAGAGGCTCCATAGATAAAACTTTATTTATTAAGAAGGTGGATCAGCATAAGCTACTTGTTCAAATTTATGTTGATGATATATATTTGCATCCTCTGATCCCAATTGTGTGAGGATTTCCAAAACTTAATGCAATAGAAGTTTGAAATGAGTGCAATGGGAGAATTACAGTTCTTTCTAGGTTTGCAAATCAAACAAAAAGCTGATGGAATTTTCATTCATCAGTCTAAATACTCAAAAGATCTTTTGAATAAGTTTGATTTACAAAACTGTAAACCCTGTTCTACTCCCATGTGCAACACCACACAATTGGATGTTGATCAGAAAGGTAAAGCTGTTGATGAAACTCTTTACAGATGTATGATTGGTTCCTTGATGTATTTAACAGCTTCTAGACCAGATATTATGTTTGCTACATGTGTTTGTGCTAGATTTCAGGCTGCACCTAAGGAGTCTCATCTGATTGCAGTCAAGAGGATCTTTAGATATCTGCAAGGTACACAATCTCTAGGCTTATGGTATTCCACTGGACATTCTTGCAAATTAGTTGCTTTCTCTGATAGTGACTATGCAGGGTGTAAGTTGACCAGGAAATCAACTTCTGGTGGATGTCAATTCCTAGGCAACTGTTTGATTTCTTGGCAGAGTAAGAAACAAACATCTGTTGCTACATCCACTGCTGAAGCCGAGTACATTGCTGCTGCAAGTTGTACATCCCAAGTACTCTGGCTTCAGAATCAACTTTTGGATTATGGCATTACAGAGACTAAGACTCCATTATTAATGGATAGTGCTTCAGCTCTTTGCATTGTCAAAAATCCAGTCTAGCACTCTAGACCAAACATATAGAAATTAGACATCATTTTATAAGAGATTGTTTTGAAAAGGGTCTAATTAATCTATGTTTGTGCCTAGTGCTGATGAGCTTGCAGACATTTTTACTAAGCCTTTGGATAGTTCAACTTTCCACAACCTGGTGTTAAGGCTTGGTATGCTGCAGCTAGAATAAGTGACAACTACTGATGATCTCAGTAATTACTGATGATCATTGGTAACCATGTCACATATAAGTACTGATGAGTTATTTTACCCTCAGTAGTTTTTATAACTACTGAAGGCTAAATGCTTTAAGTACTGTACTTTATCTGTTCTAAACTACTGATGTAGTTACAACTACTAATGCACTTACTACTACTGAAATCAGTAGAAACAGATAAGTACTGATGTCCTATGAAATAACTGAAAACAGCAAAAAGGCTGATGAGTACGTGTTGAGGACAGTATGAACACTGAAAGGCTATGAATTGACGACAACTACTGATGAGTACTCTCTCTTCAGTAGTTCACAAACTGCTGTTTCTTCATAAACAACTGAAGCAATACCGTGTCTTCAGTAGTTTCACAACTACTGATGACTAACACCAAGTCTTCAGTTGTTTACAACAACTGATGGCACAACCAGGGTCTTCAGTAGTTTCACAACTACTGATGACTAATACCAAGTCCTCAGTTGTTTCAACATCTGAAGTCCAACTTGTCTTCAGTAGTTTTTTTTTAAAACTACTGATGCCTAAATCAGAGACTTCAGTTGTTTCAACGTCTGATTGTAAACACCATGTCTTCAGTTGTTTTATAACTGCTGACCACACCAATACCATCAGTCGTTTCAAACCTCTGAAAGTTAATACCACGTCATCAGTTGTTTCAAATACTGATGACTAACACCAAAACCTTCAGTCGTTTCATAACCCTATATATATTCTGATCCCTCTTTCAGAGTTTTTCATTCTTTCACGACCTAAAATTTCAAAAGCTCTGAAAATCTCACCTTCATTAATGGCGACCATGCAACTCAAGCCTCGACACAACTGTGTCGCGTACCTCACTAAATCGCCCTTCTGGACCAAATTCGATAATGCTATAGATCTTATGGTCCAATCACCACTGAAAACGGCCTTCCTCCTAAATCCAATCATTTATGCCGATTCGCTACATCAGTTTTGGACGAATGCAACTGTTAATGGAGAATCTATCCATTCGTCCATCAACTCTCATAAGGTGGTCATCTCTACTGCTACCATCCGCCAGATATTACTATTAGATGATGCTGCCTACCCTGTTGGATATCCTAAGCGCCAAATTGATCTTTCATTTGGACAACATGGATATCAAGGCGATCTTAGTGCTTCGACCATCCTGAAGAAACATTTTCCAGATGCTGAACGATTGATATTTCATATGGTAAATGTTTGCCTGGCCTCGAAGACTTCTTCTTGGGATCAACTGTCTTCCAGATGGCAACAGGTACTGTTCTCTATCCTTGAACAAGAACCACTAAACTTTTCTGAAATAATTTTTCTTGAAATCAAGGATATGGCCACAAAACCACTTTCTAACCGTTGGATACTATATCCTCGGTTTATAATGGCCAAAATAGAGAATCAGCTTTCTGCTGAGGGACTAGTTGGTCTGGGAGTCCCTGCTTTGGCTGTGTTGCTGGAGGTATACTCCCGACACAACACTGACCAAACTCTTAACAGGCTGCCAAGCTGCGCAAACCCACGCAGCTGGAACCCACAGCCTCCACTTCCAATCCAAGGTCCCCTCCAAACCCACAAAGAAGAAGCCTAAGAAGGCTACTCAGGGAGTTGAGTCCCCTGAGGATGCTCCTGCTGCACCAAAGCAGGTTATCTCTACTGGAAATAACCCCCCAGTAGAGACTATGACTCCACCAACCGAAGCCGCTCAGGTTTCCTCTCAAAAGGAACCTGATGCAACCACTCAAAGGGAAGCCACACTGCTGGGATCCTCCTCACTTGAGGGGATTACCATTGAAGAGCACCACTCCCCCCGGGTGCACACTGCTTCCACACCCTCTCCTGATGCAACCGCCCCTCAAAGCCCTACAATAATTGTTGCAAAAGTGCTGACGCAGTTGCATTCCTCACCCCCACCCAGACACCAATCACTACTAGGATAACCTCAACACCTGAGGGGGAGGATCACAATGCTTCTGTCAACCCACAGCACAGGGGTTATCATGTTCCATCTCCTGTGTAGACAAGGAGGTGCGACCTTCTGGTGAGGCTGCCACTGCCTCTGACTCAGCAAATGACCAGGATGCAGTTGGTACATCTTTAAGACCTCACCAGCGGCAACAGCTGATGAAGGACATAGTCCTGAGGCTGGAAGTCCCCCAGAACCAAGAACAAGGGCACATGCTATAATTGATCTACACTCAAGGCATGTTAATCCTGACTCTGTCAGGAGGTCAGGTGATTCAGTATCAACTGATGATGACCTGAGCTTCTTCTATGATGTAGTTGCTCAAAACACCATCCTAGAGGATGAGGTTAGCAGACTCAAAGAGCTGCTGGCCAAGATGTCTCAGGATGAAAGTCCATCTGCCACCACAAACACCCACAGATGGCACCTTCTTCTGAAGGTCCCCTAAACACTGAGCCAATACATACTTCCAAGCCACCAGCCTCTGCTTTTGGCACTGATTCTCAGGAACAGAACCATCCTGATCAATCAGTTGCTAACTTTCAAAAATCCCTACCTCTCATCACTCCCATGATCACAGATATAGTGATCAAAGCCATTGATGAGAGGCTTCCTACAATAATACAACCCTGGTGGAGGAGTTGGTGACCAAATCACTTTCTACTACTCAAACCCTTGCACCCATGCAACCAAAAATGGGGAGAGTCAGTCAGTTAAAGGAAAAAGGAAGAGGACAGATGGGGAGAAGGAGAATAATCAGAGAAGGTAAATGAGAAGGAGTTGGCTGTTATAAGTGTGGAGGAGACTGAGTTTGATCATGAGAAGGAGAAGGAGAGTGAGAAGAGAGCTGAAGTGAATGAAAGTCAAAAAGACTTCATGTCACATATCAAAAGAGGAAAGAAGGAGAGTCTGAGAAGGAGAAGGAGCTGAATGATATGGTGAAAGAAGCTGATGCCAACCATAACCGTTCAATGGATAAAATCATTGATCAGTTATATAGGCAGAGTTTTGACATCCAACAACTAGACTCCGAGATCAGAAGGTTGGAGACAGAGGAGATCAACTCAAGATGGGCTAGTTATGATGCCTTAGAAAGAGAAAAGCTGGAGATAATGATTAGATTTGTAGCCAAATACTTGGGAAGATCTCTGATAGAAATAAGGGCCTGGACCAGGACAACATCTTGGCAATAACCACCAAGATTTGTTCGTCTGAAGCATACTCCAAGGGTTAGTGATTGAGGCATTAAATGAAGCTGGGGTTGGGAACGAAAAGAACTGACAAAATTTACTAAAGCCTCCCTTACAGCCAAAATGCTAAAACAGTCTGAAAAGCCTCTATCCTCAAAATCACTACCTCTACAACCCACTAAAACAACCCCTTACCCTCTAAACCAACCATCCAACCCACAAAACCAAATCCTTTACCCCCAAAACCCACTGCCAGTGATGTACCTAGACAAAAGAAAAGAATGGTACTGAGGGCTGATGAAGAAGAAGAGGAGGATGAAGACAGACTGCCACTCTCTGCAGTTATCACTTTGCCTAAGGCTAATCCAATGTCCATCACTCCTTCTTCTCAAATGCATGCTGTGATGATAAAGATTGAAGAGGAACAGATGCAAAGACATGATGAGGAAATGCTGAAAAGCATTGACAAAGCATATGCCACATCCTTTTCAATGATTAGCATGAAGAAAGAAGTCTTAAGATTGTACACCCTTGCTAATACCTTTCAATACCAAAGGGAAAAAGTAAGGATATGGCCTGATCCTAGGGTGGCACACAGGATTGTCAAGAAAGAAATTCCTTCAAAATACAAGGGCCGAGTGAAGAGGGTTGTCGACGAAGACATCACTGTGGTTCTTGTAGTGTCCCCCTGGGAAATTGTAGAAGAGTTCAAGAAAGCTTATGAAGCCAAACAACCACCCCAAAAGATGTTGGAGAATAAAATCATAAAGAAGGGATTGGTTTACAAAAGACTTGAAAACTTCAAACAAGATGAGCTCAACCTGCTCTTAGAAGGGACTCATCCAGATGAGTTTGCTTACAGACAAATAACCACGGTTGAGCTCAAGAATGGAAAACAGGCCAAGTACATCTCTGAAGTGTATGGCCGAGAAGGATTTTGATGGTGTGCCCGAGGTGCTGACAATGGATGAGCAGATCATGTTTCTAAGGCTTACACCAGGGAATCCTATAGGCTGATACACGGGAAGTAGATCTCATGGTTGGGGTAACAGCTCAGTGTCCAAGTCCCCAATACAGAGCTCCCAACCATATCATGCAAAACAGATCATCAGAGACTTCTTCCACCGGCCGGTGCTGAAAAAGGGTCACTTCTCATCTGATCAAGAGGATAAAAGACCAATCTATCTGCCAAAATAAGTGGGACTCGTCAATAACTTAGAGGTTTTGGCTGCATTGGTTCAGGGGGAGTTTGTTGGACCAAAAGAACCAATGAGCCTGATCAGAGAAACCTCTAAGTCCACAGGACATCACAACAGCTGAAGAAGACCTGATCAGCTGTTCTACAAAGTCTGAAGAATACAACTGCTGAAGTATTTCTGAAGTACTGAAGACAAAGACTGAGACAACAGCTGAAGATCTAAAGTCTGAAGACTTCAACAAAAACTGAAGACAAAGACTGAAGATCAACAGCTGAAAGACAAAGTCTGATGTTCAAGTACTGAAGACATCAGCTGATGCTAACAACTGATGACAACAGCTGAAGAGGGCTTCTTCAGTTGTTGTGATGGTTTTTCTTCATCAGTAGTTTTCTTTTCCTTTCAGTAGTTTGTTTACTTTTCTGTAGTTTTGTTTCCTTTTCAGTACTTGTAAACAACTGAAGAGGTTGTTTCTTCGTTGTTGTAGTATCAGTAGTTTTATGTTTTTCAGTAGTTGTAAATAAGATGTTTAACACTTAGGAACATTTGTAAGAAGATGTCAGTTGTTGACATCTTCAGTAGTTGTTAAATATCAGTAGTTATAAAACGGTTACATGTCACTTTCAAGTGACATCAGCCTACGTCATTCTTTCCTTTATAAGGAAGGATGACTCACCTGTAATCGTGCCATTGAGGCCGACAATCTTAATGCAATATTCCTTTTGTCAGATATTTCTCTCTCTATAACAAATATTTTTATCGCTTTATATCGAATGTTCTTGCTTGAATTTGTCTAATTCTGAGCTATTCCGCTGCGATATCTGTTCAATCGATTAAACCAAGAGGCTGAGATCCTAACAAGCCTTCGCCCCTTTTCTTCCCAAGCAGTCTTCTTCTGGGATGGTTTCGAAGGGACTTTTTGTTCTTCTGAGTCTTGACAACTTTAGCTTCCAAAGCCTTTTTCCTTTCGGAAGAAGAATCTTCTTCCAAAAGCAGCCTTGCTTCAGAAACAAGCTTTCCCTTTTGGGATGATATACTCCCTCTTCTAGAAATATGATGTTCTCAGTTGGATGAGTGTTGTGAATCCTAAGATGAGGGATCACTTCCTGTTGCAGAGATAGATCCAGGTTAGACATATTCTGCTCAGGAACTGGAACACTTTGTCCAGCTGCTATTTTAAAGTCATTGAATGAGGACTGATTGAAAGAATGAGAAACATCATCAATAGTTGACTCTGAAATAGTATTAACAGTTGCCTGTTCTTTCAAAATACTACCTCCTTCTGCCTGGTGTTGTGGCGGATCACCTGATGAGTTTTGAGGCTCAATAGGTGATTCACTTGTTGAAGCTTCACTATTCCTTGATATAGTTAAACTATCGGATCTGTGAATAGTGGAAGCTTGATGTATTGTAGCACTTGGAGAATTTGGTCTAGGCCTGGGAAGCTCAAACAGTTGATCATTATCAGTAGCATCAGCATCATTTTGAGCACCTATTCCAATTGAAACATTCTCACAAGAGGGTTTAGAATAGTTTGGAAACAATTCTAAATCAAATATGTGATCACGTCCCTTCCCCTTAACACAAGGAGTGTGCTCATTAACAACTATATTGGATGACTCCTTAAATTGTTGATTATTAATGTTGTATACTCTGTAAGCTTTGGAGCTAGAAAAGTATCCAACAAATATAGCATCATCCGACTTTTCAGCAAATTTTGCTAAATTGTCATTTGTGTTAAGTATGGTACACCTGCTGTCAAAGGACCTTAGAAAGCCAATGAACGGTGGCCTCTTATTCCATAGCTCATAAGAGGTTTTTCCATGGAGCTTAACTATAAGAACTCTGTTCTGCACATAGCATGCAGTGCTAACTGCCTCAGCCCAGAATGTTAGAGGTAGCTTTGAATCAGCTAACATAGTTCGAGCAGCCTCAATAAGTGTTCTATTCCTCCTCTCAGCAACACCGTTTTGTTGAGGAGTTATGAGAGCACTATATTGTCTGGCTATCCTTTTTGAGTTATAGAATGAGTCAAGAACGAAGTTCTTAAACTCAGTCCCTTGATCACTTCTAATATATTTAACCTTGTGATCACTTTGATTTTCTGTTTTAAAGAAAAAAGATTTTAATGTTTCAGCAGTTTCATATTTAGTTCGTAAAAAGAATACCCATGTGAATCTTGTAAAATCATCAACTATCACAAGGCAATATCATTTCCTTCCAATGCTCATTATACTTGTGGGACCAAAAATATCCATGTGCAATAAGTGCAATGGAGTAGTGATAGAGTTAACACATTTGTATTTATGAGATGTCATGTGTTGTTTCCCTTTCAGGCAAACAACACTGTTATCTTTGCAGAAAAACTCCTTTTTAGGCAAACCATGTTCCAAGATATTTTTAGCCAATTTATTCATTGTTTTAAAATTTACATGACACATATGTTTATGCCACAGTGTTGACTCATCACTATCAGCTTTGGAAAGAACGCATGATACTTCACCCATTGGGGAAGCATTGTTCATATCAAGCTTGTACATATCCCCTTTCCTGGGAGATCTAAGAAGCACCAATGCCGAGGAATTGTCATCCTTGGTTTGAGGATAATGCACTCATGTTCTGGGAAAAACATTTGGTGCTTTTAATCATAGAATTGAGAAACACTTAACAGATTGTGTTCAACCTGTTTGACAAAGTGAACTTTATCAACCTTTAATTTAGCATTGGATATACTCCCTCTGCCAGAAATATATCCTCCGGCCTCAACTCCAAACTCGACAGGACCTCCATCATAAGGTTGAAATTATTGAAGGAGAGATCTGTTCCCTGTCATGTGCCTGGAGAGAACGCATGATACTTCACCCATTGGGGAAGCATTGTTCATATCAAGCTTGTACATATCCCCTTTCCTGGGAGATCTAAGAAGCACCAATGCCGGAGGAATTGTCATCCTTGGTTTGAGGATAATGCACTCATGTTCTGGGAAAAACATTTGGTGCTTTTAATCATAGAATTGAGAAACACTTAACAGATTGTGTTCAACCTGTTTGACAAAGTGAACTTTATCAACCTTTAATTTAGCATTGGATATACTCCCTCTGCCAGAAATATATCCTCCGGCCTCAACTCCAAACTCGACAGGACCTCCATCATAAGGTTGAAATTATTGAAGGAGAGATCTGTTCCCTGTCATGTGCCTGGAGCATCCACTATGTACAATCCAAATGTTGTTATTCTTCTCATATGGATATCCCTGCACATAAGATGAGATGATTTGTTTTGATTGGAATCCTAAGCATTATTAGTCTTGGGTTCTTCCAAAGATAATGACATAATTGAACCAAAATTTATGCATGGGGGTTCAGTGGATGTCTTTGAAGAAGAGGTTTGGGCTACAACATTTTCCTTGATCTTCCATTCCATCCCTCGGTTGATCATGGAGGATGAGCTTGTTGAAGCTTTTCTATTCTTCTGAAGATTCTTTCTTTTCAGAAGAAGCCTTCACCACCTTTTCTTCCGAAGCAGTCTTCTTCTCGGATGGTTTCAAAGGGACTCTTTTGTTCTTCTGAGTCTTGACAACTTTAGCTTCTGAAGCCTTTTTCCTTTCGAAAGAAGAATCTTCTTCCGAAAGCAACCTTGCTTCGGAAACAAGCTTTCCCTTTTTCATCACTTGAACCATTTGATATGGTCCAAATGAGAAACCTTCCCTGACTCCTTCCCTTTTAAGATTATTTGCATAATGTGTGCTAGCAGGATTGTAGTAACAATCTTTGGCCATGTGGTTTTGCAGACCACACATTATGCATGCAATGTTAATCCTTTGGGGATTTGAGGATTGTTGTTTCTTGTTCTTTTTATCTTCATTAGCAAGTTTTCCCTTTAACCTCTAATCCTTTGGTAGGACAGGAGTGCTGGTACTACACCCTTTTCTTGAATCAGAGTTTCCAGCCACCTAAAATCCAACTGAGATGAATATACCCTTTTGCTTTGGGTCTATCTTTATCTTGGACTCAACAACTTTCTTCACAGTTTTCCTGGCTGCCTTAGCTCTGCTTCTTCTGGCTTTGGTTCTTTCCTGTGACGGTCTCCATAGTTGCATCATTCTTTGACTCATGCGAAGGTGGTTAGCAGATGGAAACTCTTGCTCTTCAGTACCACACCTTGGTTGTCTTATAGACTCATAAGAGTGTGGTGGGGCAATTTCATTGGTTCCCTACCCTCCTTTGTTTTGGTAACAAAGTTTTGAGTGAGAGGATGATGCAAGAATGGCATGAAAGTTTTGCTCGGAAATAGCATACTTCCTGGCTTGAGCCTTAGCTGTGACAAGCTGGGCTTGAGCCTCAGTCAATTTGGATATTAAATCCTTTATCCGAGACTTATAGTTTGTGTGTTCATGTTTTAATAGGGACATAGTTTTCTCTAACTCCTCAATTTTTCTTTGGTAGTCAGATTCAGCCCTTTTAAAGTCAGATTTCAAAACATTTAAAGACTCAATATCTATTTAATCTCCATATTGTAGTCCTGATACAAATTAACCTTAGCAATACAGGCAGGAGTATAGAGATGTTCATATACCTTATTTTCATCTGTTTCGGCCATGAGTGCTTGAGCAGGAGTCACAACCTTACCATGAAGCTCCAGTCAAGTTCTTGAGCCATTGCAACTGTTTAAGTTGACTTTCCGGTGGGATTTGGTGTAGAGGGATGTGTGGAGGCCTGTGGGGTTCCCAGGTTGGACTTGGTAGCCTTGCATTCCCTTGCAAAATGATCAAGTTGGTTACAGTTGTAACATTTGGCCTTGGTTTTGTCATACCCAAATTGATGTTGATTGGGTTATGGGGAAATTGGCTTCCAGTTCTCTTAAAGAACTTCTTTGCTCTGTAGGTTAGAAGAGCCATTTGTTGGATGATGTCCACGTATTCCACATCATCCAGGCTGAAATACTCTAGATAATCAAAGCAGTATTGATAATCACTTGAGTGTCCACTTCCTGAGACAAAAGCACAACTGTCCTGCAAGGAGCATTGCTGAGCTTGTTGAGACCTTGGAGTCTCAGGAAATGTGATGTATGGCCTAAAAAAACAAGATGGCTGTTGAGTGTAAGTCAGGTATTGTTGAGGCTGGGAGATTCCTGAGCCTTCAGCAACCATTAAGGCGTTGCTAGCAGGAAGACTCAAGGGTCTGCTTGTCTTATGACCCCTCTTACTTTTCATTTCCAAAAGGTATCCATCAAGGATCCCATAGAGTTCAGTCATGGTAAGTGTATTCAGATTTTCTGTTCTCTTGATAGAGACAAAGTAGAATGTCCACTTATTGGGTAATGCACTCATGAACTTTCTTGTAAGGTCTCTGAGTTCATGAGCAATTCCCACAGATTGATGGGAAGAAATGAGATCCATGTACCTAAAATATTGCTAGCTAAGAGTCACTCTAGCAACATGGGTGAAGTTCTCGAACTGCTGCTTCAGTGAGTCCTTCTTGGAGTCATTTGAGCTTGAGTACATTTGAGCAAGCGCATCAAACAATTCTTTGGCAGACTTGCAATGCTCAAACCCCACCATGATAGAGTTTGGAATTGCAGTCATGAGAACAGTCATAGCATTACTGTCAATGTCAAGCTTCTTCCTGTCCTCATCAGAATAATCTTCAACAGCTTTCTCGATCGTGGCACCATTTCCACCAGCTACGTTTTGCTTATACGGTGGGTGAAGTTCTCGAACTGCTGCTTCAGTGAGCCTTCTTGGAGTCATTTGAGCTTGAGTACATTTGAGCAAGCGCATCAAACAGTTCATTGGCAGACTTGCAATGCTCAAACCCCACCATGATAGAGTTTGGAATTGCAGTCATGAGAACAGTCATAGCGTTCCTGTTAATGTCAAGCTTCTTCCTGTCCTCATCAGAATAATATTCAACAGCTTTCTCGATCATGGCACCATTTCCACCAGCTACTTTTTGCTTATACGGGCCATTGACGATGGATTGCCACATTTTGCTGTCTTGATATCTGATGAAGCCTTCCATTCTTCTACTCTAGGACCTGAAGTTTTAAGTGGTGATGATGGGTGCTTTGGTCATCGTCCCCATCTCTACTTCAGATTTGTTGAGGCTATTTTGAGTGAGGTATAAGGAGGAGTGAAAAATAGGTTGATTAGGATGGTAAGATCTCATAATCAAGAGCCTAAGAAGCTCTGATACCAATTGCATGATCGGGTTTGTCACTTAAACACTTGGATTTTTCTCAAACTCAATTAGAGAAACACTCAATTCAGATGAAGTGAAGTCTTTTACAAGAGTTGATAGTAATATAATAAGTAGTAAAGGAACACACAAAAATAAATTTTCAAGGCACTTGTATAGATTACTTCTCAACTCAAGGTATTACAAGACTCTTACAAGCATGATACATGAGTTACAATGAGAGACTATATATACTTGATCCTACAGCCGAATATACTTTGATACCAGCTGGAAACCTAAGACTAAAGCATATACTATAATGCTAAAGTTAAGGTATTTTAGATAAAGTATTATCTAAGATATGGTAGTCATGACATGTCCATGACTTACCTTTTGTCACCAACTAAAGATGGCAACTGTACTAACATAAAAAGGTAAACAGTGGATTAAAGTATGGTTAAGTGCATGGCTTTTGAGAAAACGCCATGCAGTATATCAGAGATTTGCAGCGGAGTGTCAGGGAGACCATACTTATGTCCACAGGATAATAGTAGTGTTTTTTTCGAAGGTAAGTTGGCTTCGGAAGAACAAGTTCTTCCGAAGCCACTTATACTTTGGAAGAGGCTTCTATACTTCCTAGGCTTGAGGACTTCTGTACTTTGGAAGTTGACTTCAGATCTTTCTTTCTAAGTCTTGAACTTCCGAAGTAGGTTCTTTGTCTTCGGAAGTTGGAACATTTCCTTCGGAAGTAAGCTTTACACTTTGTCTTCGGGAGAGCTCCTTTATCCGTCGGAAGTTCCACACTTAGCTTCGGAAGTCCTTTATTTGTAGTACCAAAATCTTCTAAGTGAGTTGGTCTTGGTTGCACCAACCATTCTAGATCCAATACCAAGTTCACAGATCATATCTGATCGATCTCAATTCATTCATAACGTTTAGTTTCAATCGTAAATCGATCGGGTAATTTTTCTCACTGATTGGATCGCCAATCAAATAGGATTCCGCACTATTTGATTCGGTACAAACACAAAATCTATTAGTATTCCGTACGTACACGGTCCTGACAAGTGGTATCAGAGCATTGGGTCTTCATTTGCATTTGATTCAATTAGAATTGTGTCAAAACTCACGTTTTAACTCAAAAGAGTCATCTTTTTAGTCCACAGGTGTTTTTCGACGTTTCCACGCATCAAAGTTGAAGGTTTTCATCATACAGTAGATTAGGGTTTCTAGGTAAATCGTAATTTGTTGGACCAAAAGAATCAATGAGCCAAGATCAGAAAACCTCTAAGTCCCACATGATATCACAACAACTGCCGAAAGCCTCATCAGCAGTTTGACAAGTGCTGAAGACTTCAACAGCTGAAGATCAAGTGCTGAAGACTTCAACAGCTGAAGAACTAAAGTGCTAAAGTACAACAGCTGAAGAACACAAGTACTAAAGCTGAACAGCTGAAGAACACAAGTACTGAAGCTGAACAGCTGAAGAACACAAGTGCTGAAGCTGAAAGACCAAAGTACTGAAGTACAACAGCTGAAGAGTTTACAAGTGCTGAAGATCAACAACTGATGTACAAAGTCTGAAGACAAAGACTGAAGTCATCAGCTGATGAGATCTACTGAAGTCATCAGCTGATGAAACATCTGAAGGTCAAAGTCTGAAGATCAAGTACTGAAGCGTCAGTAGTTTGTCACAACTGCTGAAGAGTACTTCTTTAGTAGTTGTGATATCAGTAGTTTTATATTTCTAGTTTTAGTAGTTTTGTAAAACGACTGAAGAGCTTGTTCTTCAGTCGTTGTAGTTTCAGTAGTTTCTAATCAGTAGTTTTATATTAAAGTACTTAACACTCTGATATGTTCTCAGTAGTTGTGAACATTTCAGTAGTTTGTTAAGATTCAGTTATTTTTGTAATAGATCTGCCAGTTGTCACTTTCTGTGATAACAGCAGTAGTTGTTGCACTCTATATAAGGAGTAACAACCTATTGTAATATGATGAATGATTTGAATGATTTGATGAGAATTATTCCATATCTATAAACATTCCATGAATCAGAAATATATTCTCTCACTACAATCGTGTGTGCTTGATCTCTTGCTACAATTTGTCTAATTCCCGTTCTTATTCCGCTGCTTTGAACTCTAATACATCAAACTTGTGATCGTTGATCCTGTCAAATGGTATCAGAGCAGGTTCATCATTGATCGATCTAACAATTGATCATTGAAACTGCTATTCAAGATCTAAGTTTGATTGAATTAGCTTTTGTTTTTGCAAGAAACGGTTATAGAGATTGAATTTTCTGTATTTCTGGACATTCATCCTGAGATCTTTTCTTGGTTTTCATTGAGTTTGTTGTGGTCTGTGTAAAACTTTTAAAAGCTTGAATTAAATTGTTTTTGAACTGAAAATGACTACTCCCTCCAATGATCCTCACAATACTGGTTCCTCAACAAAGCCACCAATGCTGGTTAGGAATGAGTATAACATATGGCAACGACGAATGCTCCATCACCTGTTTGTTAACAGCGCAGGTTGTTGGACATCAGTGGTACATGGTCCACACAAGCCTATGGTGAATAACCCGGAAACCAATCAAATGGTTCCGAAGAGGAGGGAGCAATACTCAGATCAGGATAAGAAGTTGCTTGAAATTGATGCAAAAGCCCATGGAATTCTGGCCATGGCACTGCCAAATGAAATCTATTCTGGGCTAATGCATCATGAAACTGCCCATGACCTCTGGAATGCCTTGAAAGAATAATTTGGAGGAACATATGAGGTCTTGGCAAATAATATAGAAATCCTTGCCCAACAATATAAGACATTTTCTCATAGAAAGGGTGAGACACTGACTCAACAATATGAGCGGTTCTCTTGTTTGATCTCTGAATTAAAAATGGTCAAACTTGAGTACACAAATATTCAGATGAATAACAGATTTCTCAGATCACTGCCTGAGAGATGGGACACATATACTATTGTCCTACGCTCCAGTGCAAGCTTGGACAAACTATCTCTCACCCAACTCCATGGGAAACTGCTCACGTTTGAGAGAGAGATAGAACAGAAGAGAAAGCTGTCTTCATCTGGAAAGCTCACTGAAGACTTTGTACCAGGCAACACTGCCTTGGTTGGTCATGAGTCAGAATATGCTTCATCTGAATGCCAGTATGATGAGCATATTAATTTCTCATCAAGCACTTCTGATTCTGCATTTGTGAGTGTTGATGGTCAGTTTACTGGGTGTAATAATGACAATTTATGCTTCATTATGGATGATCTCAAGGGGATGCTGATGACGACTTAGAAGAGATGGATATTTTGAGCCAAATGGCCCTGATAAATATCAGATCTCAGAAGTTCTATAAAAGAACTGGAAAAAAATTCCCAGGACTCTCTGGCAAAACCAAAGTTGGTTTTGACAAGAGCAAGTTGAGGTGTCACAAATGCCAAAGGCTTGGACACTTTGCAAGAGAGTGTAGATCAACTGGATCTAACTCCACTGCACCCTTTGTGACTTTTCCTGGCAATAGTCAACAACACAGAGGGCAACATCCTGTCACTTCTAGTCATCATCCTCAACAACAATCTTCGGCATATTTTGTTCCTCATGGTCAAATGCCATATCCGTACCCTTGTTATTACATGCCACAGTCAAATCAAGTTCAAGTTCCTATGGCACGACAACCTCATGCACTACCAGAACCTCAGCCATCCCAATCTCATCAACAAACTCAACCTCAACAACAAAGCTTCTTCACCCCAGGAGTTGTTGACTGGAGTAGTTTACCAGATGACGTGTCTGGTCATGACCAACTGTTCTCAGGTGCTGGTTAACATGGTGGTGACAGTCCTTTTGGGAATCTAGCTCTTATGGCTTTGGAGTCTGCTGATACTTCATTTTCTAATGCCTCTACATCTCAGGTATCACAGGTATCCTCTGAGGCAAAAGCCAAATTATGTTCTGAACCATGCATAGCAGCATTTGCTTCCATTACAGAAGCAAATGTAGCTTTAATTAATAAGAACATTGAGCTAGAACAAATAATTTCCAAAAAAAAAAGCTGAATTTGAGTCTGTACTTAAAGATAAAAATGATGAGATTTACAAACTGAAATGCCAAATAATTGATGATAAGGCTAGAGAAGAGGTACTTCTAGAGAAGTACAAAGATCTCAAAGAAACCCTTGCAGTTACCCAGGTAGAGTGTGATAGATGGTTACAATCATGCAAAGGTTTTGAAATGCTTCTTAGTAAGCAATCTGCTTCGAATGTGAAGTTTGGCATTGGTTACAATCACACTGCTCCACCTAAAGATTTTACTCCAAGAGCAGAAGTAGAATCTGATGGTGAGAGTGATAACCAATCCATCACATCATGTGATCTACCTTCTGATACAGCACAATCAGAAGTAGCAGTCAGCATCAAGCCCTCTTTGAACCTATCAGCTGATGTTGATGGTTCAAATGCTGACACTCACATGATCAATAAGTTGATCAACTCAGGAGTTAATTCTGAAGGTCCTGAAAGGACTAGAGAGCAGGATTTAACACCTGAAGTTCAAACTTCAACTGCTGTCAGTACTAAAGAGAAGAAAACTGCCAGTAGAAAGAGTTTGAAGACTACTAAAGAGGCAGTCAAGAAAGCAAACAATGCTTCCAAAGCATTGAAGAACAAGTCTTCCGTTGCTTCACCCTCTTTAGTTGATGATCAACCTAAGATGAAGAAGAAACCATGTGAAGTATGTGGTTTGTTCAATCATCTTACAGATGATTGTTGGTACAAAAGAGGTTCCAAACTCAAACAAAAAGAAGAAATCAATGAGAAAATGGTAAAAATGAAAACTGAGTTTGAGACCACATTTGTATCAGCAACATCAAATCCTGTAACCCTTAAGTCCTCAAAGAAATCCAAAAAGGAAGGGGTTAAACAGGTGACAGCTGAGAGTGCTCAGAAGAAGAAGGTGCAACATAGGAACTTATCAAACTCCACTGGCAATGTGTCTGATGAGCTGAAAGCTTTATCACAAAATCAGACACAGCTGGTAATGATGGTTCAACATCTGTTGGTTAGAGTTAACCAACTAGATGCTCCTATGTTGAAACCACAGAAAAGGAGGTCCAAGCCAAAGGACTCCTCTTCTACACCATCTTCTTCCTCTCAGGCTGTTGTTCCAAATAAACCTGTCAGTTTACAATCTATTGATGAGACCAAGCCCAAAACCAAAAGGTTTGGGTCTCCAAAACTAACTGATTGTTTATTATTGCAGGGTTCTTCAACATGCCAAAGTAGCATCTAGTATGTAGACAGTGGGGGATCTATGCACATGACTGGGAACAGCTCTCTTCTTCATGACTACTCTCAAGGAAAGAAGGGATTTGTTTCTTTTGGCAATGATGCTAGGGGTTACATCATTGGTAAGGGTTTTGTCTCCAATGGAGAAATCAAATTTGATGATGTTAATCATGTGGAAAATCTCAAGTACAATCTCTTGAGTGTCAGTCAAATGTGTGATAAAGGCCATGTTGCTCTTTTCACCAGTCAAAACTGTAGGATTCTATCATCCAAAGTTTTTCACTTGATTGACAAGGTGTTGGATGATCACACTCTCCTGAGAGCCAACAGGACAGGAAGAGTGTATGCCTTAGATCTTTCCAAGAAAATAGATCTCAAAGGCAATCCTTGCCTATTTTCCAAAGCCTCTTCTCAAGAATCTAAACTGTGGCACAGAAGGCTTGGTCATGTTAATCTCAAAAACATGAATCAGCTTACCCACAATAGTTTAGTCAGAGGCTTACCAATAAAGGAGTTTCACTGTGATGAAACCTGCACTGCTTGTTTAAAAGGAAAACAGCACAAAGTCTCATTCCCTCCTATTGAAGTGCCTAAGTCCACTGCCTGCTTACAATTACTGCTTATGGATCTATTTGGTCCTGTGAGAGTAATGAGCATGGCAAAGAAGAAATACTGTCTGGTAATTGTGGATGATTACTCCAGATTTGTGTGGACTTTCTTTCTACATTCAAAGGATGAGGTTGCTCCAGGCTTTGAGGACAATAAACAAGCTCTTTATGGGTTAAAACAAGCTCCTAGAGCCTGGTATGGGACATACATAAACCTCTTCTGGAAAATAATTTCACTAGAGGCTCCCTAGATAAGACTTTATTCATTAAGAAAGCTGGGCAACATAATCTACTTGTTCAAATTTATGTAGATGATATCATTATTGCATCCTATGATCCAAAGTTGTGTGATGCCTTTACAAAGTTGATGCAACAAAAGTTTGAAATGAGTGCCATGGGAGAGTTACAGTTCTTTCTGGGTTTGCAAATCAAACAAAAGGCTGATGGAATTTTCATTCATCAGTCCAAATACACAAAAGATCTTTTGCAAAAGTTTGATTTACAAAACTGTAAGCCTTGTTCTACCCCCATGTGCAGCACCACACAATTGGATACAGATCAGAAAGGTAAAGTGGTTGATGAAACACTTTACAGATGTATGATTGGGTCCTTGATGTATTTAACAGCTTCTAGACCAGATATTATGTTTGCTACATGTGTTTGTGCTAGATTCAGGCTGCACCTAAAGAGTCTCATCTGATTGCAGTCAAGAGGATCTTTAGATATCTGCAAGGCACTCCATCTCTAGGTTTATGGTATTCTACTGGACATTCTGGTAAATTAGTTGCCTTTTCTGACAGTGACTATGCAGGGTGTAAGTTGACCAGGAAATCAACTTCTGGTGGATGTCAATTCCTAGGCAACTGCTTGATTTCTTGGTAGAGCAAGAAACAGACCTCAGTTGCTACATCAACTGCTGAAGCAGAGTACATTGCTGCTGCAAGTTGTACCTCTCAGGTACTCTGGCTTCAGAACCAACTTCTGGATTATGGCATTACAGAGACTAAGACTCCATTGTTAATGGATAGTGCTTCAGCTCTGTGTATTGTCAAAAATCCAGTCCAGCACTCTAGGACCAAACATATAGAGATCAGACATCATTTTATAAGGGATTGTTTTGAAAAGGTCTGATTGATCCTAAGTTTGTGCCTAGTGCTGATGAGCTTGCAGACATTTTTACTAAGCCTTTGGATAGTTCAACTTTCAAAACCTGGTGTTAAGGCTTGGTATGCTGCAGCTAGAATAAGTGACAACTACTGATGATTTCAGTAGTAATTACTGGTGATCATTGGTACCCATGTCACATATAAGTACTGATGGGTCCTTTTCCCTTCAGTAGTTTTTATAACTACTGATGGCTAAATGCCTCATAAGTAATGAAGTACTTTTTCTGTTCCAAACTACTAATGTAGTTAAAACTACTGATGTAGTTACAACTACTGACATCAGTATAAACAGATAAGTACTGATGTCCTATGAAACAACTGAAATCCGCCAAAAAGGCTGATGAATGTGTTGCGGACAGTATGAAACAGCTGAAAAGCTAAGAATTGACGAAAACTGCTGTTTCATTCTAAACAACTGAAGCAATACCATGTCTTCAGTAGTTCTATAACTACTGATGACTAATACCAAGTCTTCAGTTGTTTACAACAGCTGATGACAAAACCACTGTCCTCAGTAGTTTCATAATTACTGATGACAAACACCAAGTCCTCAGTTGTTTCAATCATCTGAAGTCAAAACCACGGTCTTCAGTAGTTTTCTAACTTCTGATGCCTAACACCACGACTTCAGCTGTTTCAACGTCTGAAAGGATAATACCATGTCAACGGTCATTTAAAACTACTGATGACTAACACCACATCCTTCAGTCGTTTTCTTACCAGTACCCTATAAATATCCCTGACCTAAGCCTTCAATGCTTCATCTTCTTCAAACCTAACGTTCCTCTCCAAAACTTCTCTCTTATCAATGGCGTCCATGCAAATTAAACCGCGACACAACTGTGTTGCCTACCTTACTAAATCGCCTATCTGGGCTAAGTTCGATACTGCTATCGATCTTATGGTTCAGTCCCAATACAAAACGGCATTTCTTCTGAATCCCATACTACATGCCGATTCCCTTCAACAATTTTGGATGAACGTTACTATTACCACTGGGGAGCACAACACACCGTCTCTCCAGTCGGTCGTCAACAACAAAGAAGTAGTCATCACTCCTGCAGTTATCCGTCAAATTCTTCATCTGGATGATGCTATATCTCTGCTGGATATCCGAAGGGCACCACAGATCTATCCTTTGCCCAACATGGATATCAAGGCAATCTCAGTGCCTCCACTATCATGAAGAAACACTTTCCTGACGCTGAACGCCTAATTTTTCACATGGTGAATGTATGTTTGGCTCCTAAGACGTCGTCTTGGGATCAAATGTCGACAAAATGGCAGCAGGTAATGTATTCTATTCTTGAGCAACAACCGCTAAACTTTTCAGAAATAATATTTTCGGAGCTCAAGGATATGGCTCAAAAACTAACTGCCAACCGTTGGATACTATATCCACGGTTCATAATGGCCATCATTACAAACCAGCTTAATGCTGAGGGACTTGTTGGCCTGGGAGTCCCTGCTACGGCTGTTCTGCCGGAAGTATACTCCCGGCACAACTCTGACCAGACACTCAAAATGGCTGCCAAGCTGCGAAAACCCACGCAGCGGGAACCCACAGCCACCACCTCCAAATCAAAAGTCCCCACCAAACCCACCAAAAAGAAACCAAAACGGCTACTCAGGGAATTGAGTCCCCTGAGGATGCCCCTGCACCACAAACGCAGGATATATCCACTAGTCCAAACCCCTAGTGGATACAATGACTCTTCCAGCCATAGCCGCTCAGGCTTCCTCTCAACAGGAGCCTGCAGCAACCACACAAGGGGTACCTACATATTTGGGATCTTCCTCACTTGAGGAGATTGCCATTGAAAAGCACCAACCTCCCCAGGTGCACACTGCTTCTATCCCTTCACCCCAAACAACCGCCCCTCACAGCCCAACTTTACTAGTTGCACAAGTGCTGACTCAACTGCACTCCTCACCCCCTCCCCAGAAACCACTTACTACTGGGAACACCTCTACAATTGAGGGGGAGGAACACAGTGCACTTGAGAACCCACAGCACAGGGGTTTACCACTTCTATCTCCTGGTGTAGATAAGGAGCTTAGAATATCTAGTGCGGCTCCCACCTCTTCTGCATCAGCACATGATCAGAATGAGGCTGATAACATTGCTAAGACCTCACTAGAGGCAACAGCTGATGATGGACATTGTCTTGAGGCTAGAAGTCCCCAGTACCAGCACAAGGGGCACATGCAACAACTGGTCTACACCCAGTGCATGTAAATCCTGCTCTAAGCAGGAGGTCAGATGATTCAGCTTCGGCTGATGATGACCTGGGCTTTTTCTACGATGTTCTTGCCCAGAACACAATCCTTGAAGAGAAAGTCAGTAGGCTGCAAAACATACTTGACCAACTCTCACAACGAGAAAGACCATCTGCCTCTACCAACCCACAGATGACACCTTCACTTGAAGGTTCCCCAAACACTGAGCCACTCCAAACTCAACCACCTGCCTCTGCTTCAGGCCCTATTTCTCAGGAACAGAACCCTCCTGAGCAAATAGGTGCTGTACTTCAAAATTCCCTCCCTCTCATCACACCCATAATCACTGATATTGTGACTAAAGCCATTGATGAGAGGCTTTCCTCAACTTTACAACCCTTGATTGATGCTGCTGTGCAAAAGACTCTTTCTGCGGTACAAACCCCTTCCTCCAATGCATCCAAAAAGGGGGAGAGTACTGCAGTGAAAGAAAAGAAGAGGAAAAGAACAGAGGAAAAGAAGGAAGAGAAGCACGCCCAAGAGGAGGAGAAAGAAAAGCAACCACTGCTCACTTACAAGCGAAAGAAAAGTGCTGATGATCATATTGCTGAAGACAAATCCTTGGAGGAGCTGGTAAAAGAAGCTGATACTACACACAGCCGATCCATGGATAAAATAATTGAACAACTCTTCAGGCAAGGGTTTGACACAGCCACACTGGATAGTGAGATCAGAAGGTTGGAAGTGCAAGAGATACAAACCCGATGGGCTGGGTATGATGCTCTTGAAAAAGAGAGATTGGAAATAATGATCCGCTTCATTGCAAAATACTTAGGAAGATCGTTAATGGAGATTCGCGCGTGGACCAGGGACAGCATTCTGGCTATAGCCACCAGAATCTGTCTGTCTGAGCAATTCAACAAAGGGATTATTGTGGAAGCCCTTGATGAGGCTGGGGCTGGTAAAAGGTTGGAGATGGCTAAACTCACAAAGGCGAAACTTACTACAAAGATGTTGGATCAACCTTCCCTTCCACCCACTCAAACAGAGCCTACCCCTCAAATCTCCCAACCAATCTCTAAGCCAAAATCCAAACATCCTCACTCTTCAAAACCAATTCCTTCACCAACCCAACCATCATCCAGTGATGCACCTAGAAGGAGGAGAAGGGTGCTGAGGATGGAAGAAGAAGACGAAGAGGAGGATGAAGATGATAGTCTGCCACTCTCTGCTGTTCTAAAGCTACCAAAACCCCGAAGTCAACCCATGATCACACCTGACTCTCAAAGGGAAATGGTCAGAGTCAAGATAGAAGAAGAAGAACAGCAGAAACAACACGAAGAGCAACTGTTGAAGATGGTTGACAAGGAATTTCCTCAGTCATCATCTATTCAAGCCATGAAAGGGCATGCTCAAAGGCTGTACACTCTCAGGCACACTTTTCAGTATCAGAAGGAGAGAGTGAGAGTATGGCCAGACCCCAGAGTGAGTTCTAGAATCCATAAAAGAACTATTCCACATAGATACAATGGCCAGGTAAGAAAATCAATAGATTCTACCATCATGTTGGCCATTGTAGTCTCACCTTGGGAAATCATTGATGAATTCAAGAAAGCTCACCAAGCAAAGATGACCCCTAAAGCTTACTAGAAAACAAGATGATTAAGAAGGGGTTGTTATATAAAAAGCTTGAAGACATCCAGAAGAATGAGCTCCAGTTACTCCTTGAAGGCAACCATCCTGATGAATTTGTATATAGGGAGGTAACTACGGTGTAGCTGAAAAATGGCAGGACCATGAAGTACTTATCAGAGTACTATGGTCCAGAGTTCTTCTTTGAAGGAGGAGTAAAAGAACTCTCTCAGGAGGAACAAGTTGTTCTCCTTGAGGCCTATGTTCGAGAGTCATACAGACTCATTATGGGGAAGTAAATCTCATGAATGGGATAACAACTTTGTGTCCAGTTCCCCAAAACAGAGTTCCCATTCATACCTGTCAAACAAATATCTGAGATTTCTTCCCAGGCCGGAGCTTACATGGGTCATCTTCTCTACTGATCAAGAAGGAAAAAGACCAACATTTTGCCAACAATAAGTGGGATAATAAATAATTTAGAGGTTTTGGCTGCATTGGTTCAGGGGGAGTTTGTTGGACCAAAAGAACCAATGAGCCAAGATCAGAAAACCTCTAAGTCCCACATGGTATCACAACAACTGCTGAAAGCCTCATCAGCAGTTTGACAAGTGCTGAAGACTTCAACAGCTGAAGATCAAGTGCTGAAGACTTCAACAGCTGAAGAACTAAAGTGCTGAAGTACAACAGCTGAAGAACACAAGTACTGAAGCTGACCAGCTGAAGAACAGAAGTACTGAAGCTGAACAGCTAAAGAACACAAGTGCTGAAGCTGAAAGACCAAAGTACTGAAGTACAACAGCTGAAGAGTTTACAAGTGCTGAAGATCAACAACTGATGTACAAAGTCTGAAGACAAAGACTGAAGACATCAGCTGATGAGATCTACTGAAGTGATCAGCTGATGGAACATCTGAAGGTCAAAGTCTGAAGATCATGTACTGAAGCGTCAGTATTTTGTCACAACTACTGAAGAGTACTTCTTCAGTAGTTGTGATATCAGTAGTTTTATATTTCTAGTTTCAGTAGTTTTGTAAAACGACTGAAGAGCTTGTTCTTCAGTCATTGTAGTTTCAGTAGTTTCTAATCAGTAGTTTTATATTCTATACTTAACACTCTGATATGTTCTCAGTAGTTGTGAACATTTCAGTAGTTTGTTAAGATTCAGTTATTTTTGTAATAGATCTGCCAGTTGTCATTTTCCGTGATAACAACAGTAGTTGTTGCACTCTATATAAGGAGTAACACCTATTGTAATATGAAGAATGATTTGAATGATTTGATGAGAATTATTCCATATCTATAAACATTCCATGAATCAGAAATATATTCTCTCACTATAATCGTGTGTGCTTGATCTCTTGCTACAATTTGTCTAATTCCTGTTCTTATTCCGCTGCTTTGAACTCTAATACATCAAACTTGTGATCGCTGATCCTGTCATAATTCTTGTCTTATTGCCAAAAATTTGATTTTTCCAAACACAACAACCTTTAGTCACACGAATAGCTCATTCGTACGATTGAACTCATTCGCACCCTCCATCCGCACGACTGAATTGAATCGTATCCTTCATTCGCACGACTAAACACCTTTAGTCGTTGAGTCCATTCGCCTTGTTCATACGCACGACGGAATCTAATCACACGATTGAATTCATTCGCACTCTTCATTCGGAAGAGTGATTATACGCATTATCCGTTCGCACGATTGAAGTTGTCCTTTTCTTAAAGTACAAAGTTGATACAAATGGAAGATCAATTTTTCAGTGTTTGCTGCCGGCAAAGACTCATGCATCTAGAACCTTCTCCTTCTGAAGAATGGGATAGGAAATCACAATAAACCGCCTAAGCTTATAACTTTGGATGACTATCTACAATGAAAACAACGGTTCAAGATTTACCTAAATGGAGTTGATGACAACCTCTGGACTTCTATAGAGACTGGTTACACGGTACCAGTAAGCGCAAATGGAGTAAAGTTGACATTGGGTGGAATGAGCGAGACTCAACTGATCACATAGTTCAATGATTCTTGTCAAAGCCAAGTGAGAGAGACTCAGTCTTGTGGCATAGGAGAATGGGGCACATCAATCCTAGAAAAATAAATCACTTGATTCAGAATGATCTAGTGAATGGTGTAAATATCAAGAACTTCCAGCTTCCAGACTTCTGCATAGCTTGCAAGAAAGGGAAACAGACCAAGAAGGCTCATAAGGCAAAGAAAGTCAACTCTATTGATATGCCTCTCGAGCTTCTACACATGGATCTGTTTGGCCCTGTTAGCACAAAGAGCTTTACAGGTGTAAATCCGTGATAAGCAAACTTGAATCAAATCATGAAGACTTAGATCAAAATAATAAAAATCACAATCAAACTCCTTTGATCTTCAATTAGATAGCAAAATATGTGTTTACAAATAATCCGTCAATATATTTGTCATGCAACTATTATCAACACTAATGACAATTAACCTATTTATAGTCTAGACTAATATTCATTAATTGCACTTAACTCCCTAGACTTAGGCTAATTAATGCAAAAATACATATTAAGCATAAAAATGACTAAAAACAAGATAAAATATATTTGTTCACACAAAATATATTTATTAGAATATAACTCCTACTCATCTAAATCTTCAACGTCTCGTCTCGGTTCCTCTTCTTGAACGTGTCGGGTTTGACTTTTGTTGACTTTGACCGTGACATTGACTTTTGATGACTTTCACTATGTTGATAATATAGACTATCTTTTACGCCTCTTATAGCAGGAGATCTGTATTGCTTTGTAGTAACAGATAATTACTCAGGATTCCTAGGTAATGTTTCTGAAAGCCAAATCAAAAACCTTTGAATCATTCAAACATTTGGTAACTACATTGGAATCACTCTACAAGCTAAAAGTTAGGCAGATTTGATCAGACAACGGAACTGAATTCAAGAATTACTGGATGGAGGCGTACTATATAGAAAGAGGAATTGTTCATCAATTCAACTCAGCCTACACTCCACAGATGAATGGCGTAGCTGAAAGAAAGAATCAAAGTTTGATCGAGACTGCCATAACAATGCTTCCTGACTCAAACAGCCTATTCAATTATAGAATGAGGCAGTGGCAAATGCGTGTTCCATGCTCAATCGAGTCTTAGTGGTCAAGCGACATGGAAAAACGTGTTATGAACTACTCTAGCAACGTAAACCTAATTTGGAATATTTAGAACTGTTTGGCGCACCTTGTACATTGTTGCAGAAGACTCAAAATGGGAAGTTTAGCAAGAATGTTGAAGAAGGGATGTTTCTCAGATACAACATACCAGAGAAGAGATTTTACAACAACTCACGGGTCAGGTAAAAGTGTGGTGCAACGTTGATGTTTAAAGATACACACCCTCCCAACTGGGAAATGATCCTCATTCTTCTTTGACTATGATGGTTTCTTTGAATCCTTCAATCTGTCGCCTTCTCATGCTGGTGACGAGCTATGTGCTAGGATGATGTATGATGCTCTTAACACTTCTCCACCAGACTTGACATCATTGGTTCATTAGATGATTCTGCTGACCCTTCAGAAGGAGACCTTGAAGTGAGTGAGTCATCATCTGTCGATGAGGCAGTTGAGACTATTAATGAGGACCAGGAGGAACAGGTTCCTACCCATGAAAGTACCCAAGCATCAATCATGATGCCTCTGACACTTTGGAACCTAATACTCCAACAACTACAGATCTTGAACCTGCATTTAACAATCTGGATAATGAAGTGGCTGTTCTAACAACTCCCAGATCTCAGCTAAACTTTTATCATCCCTTGGACAATGTCATTGGGGATGTTTGATGGGGAGTACAGACCAGAAATCAGCTATACTTAGCTTATTATGCCTTGGTAATGGAAAATGGATACCTTCACGATGGAGCATATCGATGTTTCATGTCTCAATTTGAGCCAAAATATCTAAGTAAAGCATTAAACAATGAGGCATGGGTCAGTGCAATGCAAGAACAACTCGTACAATTCAAGAAGTTAGGAGTATGGACCCTTGTGGACGAACCAAAAGGTGCTAAGGTAATTGGCACTAAATGGGTGCTAAAATGAAAGAAAGATGACCGAGGGGTCATAATCAGGAATAAGGCCCGATTTGTAGTACAAGGAATTTGACAAGTCCAAGGCATAGATTACAATGAAGTGTTTGAACCAGTGGCAAGGATGGAAGCAATACATATATTTCTAGCTTATACATCCTACATGAAGATCAAAGTCTATCAATTAGACACCAAAGGGAATCTTCCTACATCAGACCAAGTATGTAGATGATATCCTAAGTCAATTCGATATGGAGAATGCTTCTGCAGCTAGAATTCCACTTGCCACAAACCATGACGTGGCACCCAACGAAAATGGTGATCTCGTTGATGCCACCATGTACAGAGGAATGATCGGATCTCTCATGTACCTCATAGTATCACATCCGATATCATGTACACGACGTGTCTTTGTTCTAGATATCAGGCAAAACCAAAAGTAAACCATCTTATTGGCGTCAAAAGGATTTTAGTTATCTAAAGGGTACTCCAACACTCGGGTTATGGTATCCACATGACGATGACTTTGAGCTTAGAGCGTATAGTGACTCGAATTATGGCGGTTGCAAGATGAATTACAAGTCAACATCAGTAGGATGTCAGTTCTTTGGTAGACGGTTAGTCACCTGGCGGTGTAAGAAGCGGACCTCCATTGCTCTGTCAACATGTGAAGCTGAATACGTTGCTGCTGCTAGTTGCTGTTCACAAATAATATGGATTCAACAACAAAAGTGCGACTACGGTTTGCAATTTTCTAACACTCCTATCTTTGTTGATAATTCTGCTGCGATTTCTATAACCAAAAATCCAGTCCAACATCCTACAACTAAACACATCGGTATTAAGTATCACTTTATACGTGACTTTTTGAAAACCAATTAACCGATGTGGTTACAATTAATACGGTTTTTCAATGCACCGACCTCTGCACAAAAGAATTTGATAGACCTAGGTTTTTATATATTTTAGAGGTTAATGACATGAAAAAGAAAAGTGATGTGATTCCAGAAGAAAAAAGTTCGTAGTATGACTAGTGTAGTTTTTAATTTAATTTAATTTAATTTAATTTTATTTTCCTGTCTACTAAAATCCAAAAACACAAAAAGATTTTTGGTTTTAGAATTTTAGGGGGAGAATAGTTTAGTCTAGTATTAAATTCGTGCCGTATTTAGTTACTTAATAAAACGGGGGATGGCAGCTTAGCTAATAAGAAATGAAATCAAATCTGTGATTCTGATTCAAAGTAAATGGAAAATGATAGTACACAAGAAACAAATCGGTTGGGACTTCAAAACTAGTATGCTCAAAATGCTAAATTCAAAGTATAAGTTTGAGAAGTCTAAGCATAACTAAAGAAAAATGATAGGTAAACTAGTTGCTACTGAGATAACATGGAGAAGTAGACCTAGAGGTTGCTAGTTCTTAATATGATGTGTCGGTAGATTCAACACAATAGATGAGTAGACTTCATTGGCGAATCAAAAAGTCAAACTAAGCTGGTCAACTAGCTGTGGTTTCTCATCTTATCCCTGGTTAACATAATCAATGTATTTCCAATAAGGGGTGACAAGCAAAATAAAAACCATAAATGTGTGCGGATGACCACAAATATGAGCAAAGCACATGTAAAAAGTGCTAAAGCAATCAAGCTGATGACTTATGTTGTTGGTGTGTTATGTGCAAAAAGAAAAATAATGCTCTATCAAGAAGATAGGTTGTGTGCCTCTTTGCTGTGCGGTGGCACTGACTTGAGGATAAGCATAACCTAAATATTCTAGAATTCATTGTTGTTTGCACCTCTCTATTGTGCGATGGTACTGACCTAAGGCTTGCCATCTCTTTGAAAGCTCTTAGAATAGTCTCTTCTTGTCCAATACTCATAAACTGCTCAAAAATCTACTGAAGAATGTTTATTACCAAATAAGTGTGAGATTAACAAATGCATGTTGAAATAATTAAACCTAATTCATCAACATTGTAAGTCAAAAGTCTGTGTATGGATTTAAGGGGACAAACATGCGGACAATCGTCATAACTGCAATTTTTGAATGTCAAAATCATTATGTGCATCTTATAGCTTAAGTATGATTTCTTGAAAGTGCTATTAACTCTCAGACATAACAAGAATCTAGCATCTAGGGTATATTAATAAGGGGTTCCCAAATGATTCTGTTATACCTGTATGATTCTATAATGAATCGTTCTAGAAATGATCTAACCAACTTGAAGTTGTTCTGCTCAAACCCAAAACAACAAAATATGTCTTGTTTGATTTAATTTCTAAGTTATTTTCTATTTTCTAGTCGTTTGTAGGATAAATCATCAGACTATAAAACTGGATGTACTATGTGAATCACTTACTAAAATGGGTCACATCTGAGGTGACCAATCAGTCTAAATTAAAGGGTCACATTTGAGGTGACAAATCAGTTTCAAATTAAAAGTATCACATCTGAGGTGATCAAATGGTATTAAAAGGTCATAATGTTTATCAAATGTTAACATTTAAAGGGTTGAAAGCGTAAAGGTCTCAAGCTCATAAGTATGAGCCAATCGCACCATTGGATCATAAGTATGAGCCGTTCGCATATTGGATCATAAGTATGAGCCAATCGCACGATTGAACCATAAGTATGAGCCAATTATATGACTGGACCATGAGTATGGAACAACCATGCGACTGGAGTACAAGACTGAACCAATCGCATGAATGGATCGAGGAGTATGAGCCGGTCGCACGACTGAACCCCAGTAGCATGATTAAAGCATGAGTATGGTCTCAGTCGCATGAGTGGAGCATGCGTATGGGTCCAATCGTACGACTGAACATTAAGACAGTATAAAAGAGGAGTGAGTCGGTCACATTTCTCACCACCCCTTAAATCGTTCAAAACTTGCTCTTAGATAGACACCCTACCAAAATTTCATCTCACCTTAATTTCTTGCCCATTGTGTTACTAACTGATCTGCTGTTCATTTACAAGTATTATGGGACTGAAATCGATCAAAATGACCGGTGAAATCAAACCTTAAATGACCTAATCGCCTAATATCAAGAAATTAGCAAAATTCTTAAAAGAGACTATTTATATGAACATAATCATTGAAATGAAGGACATTAAGTGATATTTAGAGTTCCTGCGAATCTAATGAGTCCAAACACGACGTCTAACATCAAGATTTGACAAAGATTCACGGTCGGAGTGCTGCACAGAGCGTTCTACGAATGGACACTCCAAATGAACTCCCATCGCACCATTGAGCCAGGCGCAAGATTCATTCACATGATTGAATCATTCCGTGACTCAGTCGCATGACTGACTCAACTGCATGGCTTAACCCATGACTAAGTTCAGTCGCATGCTCAATCGCACGACTAAACTAAGCCGCATGCTCAATCGGACGACTAAACTTAGTAGTATGGTTCAATCGCACGATTGAACCAATTTGATCTAATACAGTTTAAACTTCAAGTTTCTTCTCAAATGCACATCTCTAATGTATATGTTTATTGTGTTACAGAACCATGGGTGATAGATGGACCATGACCCCAAAGCATAACATCTGTGCTCACTTGGATGCCACCAGTCAGAATGCTTCCGAGTTGCTAGGATCATTGCATTTCTTTGGAGATCGAGGATCTTCAAAGCTACTTCGACACCATGCACACCGTATAGATCCATCTAGCAGGCATTCTGGGAAAGTGCCAGGGTTGACAAATTAGTTGAGCCATAATGTATACGGAGCTTGATTTTTGGTCAAGAGATAGAGATTACTAAGGATGACTTGAGATAGGTCTTAAATGTCGTGAGGACAGAGCCTACCCAACTAAGCTATATCCTTGACTGTCCGGGGATGCATTATGAGGATCAAGTATGTCGGTGACTTAAATGCTGGAGTACTGAACAAGAGTAACATGTGCCTGCAATTCAAGTATCTGGCACACTGATCCTGAAGTGTATTGCCTCCAGGCGTGGAGGATTTGACGAGCTATCTAACCAAACTAGAATGCATACGTTCCATTAATAGTGAACCACCCATTCAGTTTCTCTCACATGATCTTCTCCTACTTGATTGAGAACCTTGAGGGTAGAGGCAAGGAAGGCTTTTGTATGTACCCATGTTTCTTACAACTTATTATAGACGAGAAGCTTCCTTCACTACCTAAGGAAAGGGATGATGCTGTTGTGCTGGAAGTTATGGAAGACACAACATTGGGGAGGATGAAACTTTACAAGGGGAAGCAGGTGAAGCCCCTTGTCAGGAGATTGTTTGGGCATTTGGCCAGGGATGATTACGTGGCGCCTGCTAGCATGAAATGGCATCACAATGATAGTGAATCTGTCGTCGAGCCCATCATGGCAGAAACTGAAGAAGACGACGATGACGACCATGATGACCAAGATGACGGTCAAGATGGGGGAGATGCAGGTCCCAGTACTTCACGTGCCATCGATACGATTACTATATCTTCACCACCTCCACCCAGTACTTCTTCTGCTCCAGGTGGATCTGAGCAGGCTGCTATCCACTTGGATTTTTAATACTGGAAGAATAGGAGACAGATGATGAGCCTCTGGTACGGACGGTCGGGAGCCGTGTCGTGGCCACTGCTAAACGCATAGAGGTGTTTGTACATGCTAGGCTGAGTCTAAGGGTGCTGCTGATGACGTTATTGATCCTACATACACCCTGACCAGTCTAGCAGCCAAGGGGGAGCACCTACTGCCAAGGGATCTAGGTAAAAGAGGATGGCTCATCTCCACGACAAGAAGAGCAAGAGGCCGAGGATTACTGTGATCACATCTCCTGCCACAGCCACAGCCTCCACCACTACCATTACCACAACTACCACCACCATTCCTCCCACTACTACTATCTCTCATCCCACCTCCTCTACCACAGCCACTCCACCACGTGCCACACACATTCCACCTCCCATATTTATCACATCTACCACCACCAGTCACCAAGCCGGTCCTTCTATACATACTCCATTCGCCGTTGGACCCACTCTACCCCACATCGGGTTAGAGGAACAGTTGGCTAACTTAAACAACACCATGCTTAGACTACTTGCAACTAATGAGCTTAGGGCTTCTCAGTTACATAAGATTATGGAAGTGAATGCTCCTCAAGCCAAGAAGATCAGAGAGCTTTAAGCCAAGCCCACCATGCGCTTACAAGTCAAAATGAGCTCGTGTTGGCGTTGGTAAAGAGGATTGAGGAGCTAGAGAAGAAGAACAAAAAAATACTTCTGAAGCTTAAAGGATCAAAGTCTGAGCCATTAAAGATCAAAGATGGTGATGATGATGATGATGATGACGAAGAGGATGAATATGACTCTGAGGAGGATGTTGGAGAGGGTTGACCGAGCGAGAAAGATCGAGAAGATGATGATGATCAGGAAGGTGATGCTGGTGCATCAGCCTCTCCTCAAACTCAAGAGAGGCATACCAAACAAATCCAAGATCAAGGAGCCGAATCCTCAACCCCTCCAGCAGATGAACCGAAAGGGCAAGAGAAAAGTAATTCTTAGATGTTTTCGTATTTAAAAAAACTTTTCTACTTCAATTATATGTTACATAAATATAATTAACGTTCAATTATGTTTATTTATGCTTAAATGTCTTTATCTAATGAATTTTATGTGATATGCTTAATGTTTATTCAACCAGATGAATCTCAACAGACTGATGAATTTGATGTCCAACCCCTTCAGCAGGTCAAGACTCAATTAACCATGATTCTTAACTTGGAAGGGATAGTCAGAAGGTTAGTGAGCTACACTCCTGAAGAAGGAGAAATCATTCATGATCTGACCGATGACCAGCTAGCTGAGAAATTCTAACTCAATCCTGATGAAATTGTCAAAAATGCTCCAGAATTCGATGTACTAAGTGATGAGGAACTACATGATGTAGATGAGATTGAGATTGAGGATTTTATAGCTGAGCACTATCCAGAGTATGCTAACCATGAAGGAAATATTATTCCCAATTTGAGTGATACTTTTGGCAGCACCACATTTGAGAAGCTGGATGAAGTAGAGAAAGAAAAGGAGAAAGCAGAAAGCTCTGCCCAAGCTTCATATGCTAATTTCGAATTGAAGAAAACTGAGTGGGCGGCTTGTTTTGTTGAAATGAAAGCCCAACGCACACCTACAAAATAGAATGCCTACACCAAACTGTACAGAGTCAAGAAACATCAGAAGGTGTTTGGAAAAATCATTGGGTGGGCTTATTTTGAAGACTTGAATGTCTATGCTATAAAGAGAGAGAAGGGAATTGAGTACTTCAGATACCCACATGATCTGAAGACTCTTCCTAGTTTTGAGCTCAACCGACTGGCATGCTTAGATCTTCTATACGCTAATCCAAGGAAGATGTCAGGTTGGTTTGAGGCTGTGTTGAAGAAAGAATACCACACCAGGTAGGTAAACTTTAGACCCTAACAACCAAAGACGTACATCCGTAGGTCTGAAGTGGACCCTATATCTGGAAGACGAAAGTAGTGCTGTAGTGGAGTCCCCCATGCACAATGTCAAAGGTTCTCTTATGGAAAATGCCTTAGGACTTCACTTCACATTTCAAATGGTGGTATTATGATTGGAGGACAGGCGAAGCAGTCATAGTACTGAACAAACATGGAAGATAGAGACTATCCGGGCATTTGACCCTATGTGGCTTACTAACTTGTCGGCTGAAGATGTCTACACATTATAAAGTGGCCACTATTCTATGACACACAGGACATTGTACAAGCTCTCTAGTTTCAACACGTGAAAAGACTCTGCTTTGCATTTGAAATACATGCAGGAGTTACAAAAGAGGAGAAGTACAAGAAGTTTGTAGAACATGTGAAGAGTGTTAGACAATAGAGGAAACTAGGACCAATAAGGAGTTTGTAGAAACATATGTTCCTAGTTTATGAGCTTAATGTAAATGTCTTTCATGTCTTACACATATGTAATGAATAGGTTCAATGAAATATAATATGTGATTGATGTTTGCTAATGTTTATTTATTTCATATTATTATTGTGTTAAAGTACGATGTATATGTATGACCTTATTATATAGGTTTGAGGGTGTTGTGCATGATTCTTAGTCAATCATGATGATGAAATGTGTTCAACATGGTCGGATGAGTAATCATGCGAATGGTCCATACTTATGAAACATACGCATGAATACATCATGCTTATGGACCAATCACACGAGTGAACTAGGAGACTGGATCAGTCATACAATTGAGACATAAGACTGACTCAATCACACAACTGAACCATGCTAATGGTCCAGTCCTACGAATGGAATCCCCTAAACTATAAATACTACTTAATTCATGGAAAAACAGAAGAATTCAAAACACTTGATATTCTCACGAACCCTAGCCATCCAGAGCATCCAAGGAAGCCTGTCCAAGTTCATAGATCATTCCTGATCGATCTCTATTCGTTCATAACATTTAGTTTCAATCATATATCGATGAGTAATTGTTCTCACTAATTCGATCGCCAATCAAATAGGAATCCACACTATTTGATTCGGTATAAATGTAGAATCTAATAGTATTTTGTACGTACACGGTCCTGACACTAATGACAAAATCTTCCGAAGCCAAAGATACAGTCTTCCGAAGCTTCAGATTCAAACTCTTTTGAATCCAAAGACTGATTTCTTCCAAAGACAGATAATAGATGCTTTCTTTGATAATCTTTTGATAAAAAGCTGAATAAGATTCTGCTGCCACTCTTAAAACTCACCAACTTAGTTAAGTTGGTGAAACAATCCAAGTTTTTGTCAACTGTAAATTATAGTCATTGGTCGTAACTTTTTTACTTTTGTATGTTAGATCTAGTTTCAATAGGCTAGATTTAATTTATAGGCTTAGAACTTTAATTATGTTTTTGGAATAAACTTCTGTACATATTTCTCTTGTTGTATGCAATATATGTGTAGGTTAACCTAATATGTGTTAATTTTTATTTGATTGCAGAAATAACATCATACTTAGTCCATTTCGTAAAATTGACTAAATGTATGAACTATCTATGGATGATCATTCGGTATTTCTGTAGATGTTTTGCTCGAACAACAAGGAATTGTGCATCCGAGGATCTTCTATGGAAGAACAACTTGCCACGGATAAAGTCTCAAGTGAGATTTATATAGAAGACCAAAGTCCTTGAGAAGGGTAAACTACTACTGAAGAGCAAATTCCTACAGAAGACTCAAGTCCTACATCAAGACAAACACCTAATGAAGAACAAACTCCTACGGAAGAATAGCATGTACTTCACCAAGTACATCAAGTCAACAAGTCAAACACTAAAGTAATGTCATAAAGTCAACTTCTACAGACAACTTTATTTTAGTTAGAGAAAGTCACATCAAGACATTCTCTGCGTAACTTTCTTACCAAAATAAGTGTGGAGATTATATTAAGAGGCTGATGCAACCCAAACACCTAAAGTCTCTCCTGCATGCATGCACATGGGTGCTGAAGAAGAATGCTTCGGATGTTTCCCACAAGCAACATAAATATTCTAAGTGTGAAATCTTCCGAAGCCAAGACCAATATCTTCTGAAGCCAAAGACGAAGTCTTCTGAAGCTTCAGAGACAAAGTCTTCTAAAGCCAACACTTGAAGACAGATTTCTTCCAAAGACTTTTAGTATACATTCTTTATTTGAAGTACTTTACATAAAGCTGGACCCCTTTCCGCTGCAAATTTGTAAAGTCACCAACTTTCATATGTTGGTGAAAAGGTCCATACTTTTAGTAACCGTACATTGAGGTCTTGAGTCTGTAACTTTCTACTTCATGTACTTTATCCTTTTTGTAATAGATTAGGATGTGAGCTATGGCATGTCATAGTCACAAGTCAAAAGACAATCTGTCTTTTGAGTCTACAATTGATTTTGTTTTGTTTCTAGTCAATTGTATCCAGCTGGCCTTCAAAGTATGGCCGGCTCTAGGATGTAGTATATGTATTTCAAGTACTTGTAACTTTCCATGATGCTTTGTAACATTTGTTATAAAACTTGAGAAGGTAATATACTGCAATCTTGAAAACCATCTCCTTGTGTATTTTGGTATCTTACCTGTCTCATATTTACTTGTGTTCTTAGTATCATCTCTCGTGGTTAATCCAGTTTCACTTTTTGATTAAGTCAAGTTAATCACCTCTTTGTGTTGTTGTGTTGTAAGTGACCACCCTTCACTGGTCCCGCATTTGGTATCAGAGCATTCAAGGCTCTTGATATAAGATTTCACCATCTTTAAATCCCTCACACACACAAAATACTTAACTTTTCAAATGGCCGCCATTTCCAAAACTGATATGGAAACTGAAACCATGAACAAGTTCCCATTGATTAGTCTTGATGACTTTGATACTTGGTGCCAAAGAATGGAAGGTTTCATTAGGTCTCTAGATTCAAGAATGTGGTAGTCTATTGAAAATGGACCTTACCTACCAAGCACCCCCTCTGCTATTGGTGGTGGTATGATCCTAAGGCTGTGGCTAACTATTCATCTAACTAAGGTTTCAAGAAATGCAAAATAACTAAGAAGTTGTGGGATGCATTGAAACTAATGTATGAGGGTTCCTTTGAAGCAAAGGAGAACAAGAAGGATCTTCTAAAGCAGCAGTTTGAAAATTTCACCTTTAAAGTAGGTGAGACCATGACTGAATAATACTTCAGGCATGTTGAGATTGTGGATACCCTAGTGGATGGAGGAGTTGCTCTTGAAAATAGAGACAGTGTAAGGAAGTTCATGTCCTTGCTTTCTAGGCAATGCATGCACTACTATGTGGTTATCAAGAGAACTGAGAATCTGAAAACTCTCACTCTACCAGAGTTATATGGGATTCTCAGTGTCTACTAGATGGAGATGAACATGCAAGGTTCATCTGGAAACATAAACAATCAAATGGGTTCAGCCCTTCATGTGGTTGAAAGGGATAGCATAGAACTACAACATCATATTTTATGGTGCCATAACAACTCAAAAAAGGGTCCTTTCATCACCATCCTTGGGACACCAAGGGAGAACTACACTCAAGGAAGCCCATTCCAAGAGACAAGTTCTTCTCAAGCCTTTGTGACTTATGATGAAAGTTGTGGCAGCTCTCTTTTCACCCTTTAAGACATGGACTGTATCCATCCAAATGATCTAGAGTACATGGAAATAGTCTAGCAAATGGCTCTGCTCACTCACAGAGCCAAGAAGATCTACAAGCGGAATGGAAGGAAGTTCCCCAACAATGTAGCCAGTGGAAAGTTTGGATTGGATAAAAGCAAAGTCAAGTGTTACAACTATAACTTCATGGGCCATTTTGCCAGGGAGTGTAAGGCACCATGAACTAATGGTGGCCAAGCACAATCCAGACCAAACTACACTGACAAGGCTACCCAGAATGCGAAGACAAAGCAGCTTGTTGTTGCTGTTGAAGAAGGAGGCTTTGGCAGGAGCTTTCAGACGGAAGATGCCTCTCCAAACCAAGCATAGATGGTAGATCATGATGACCCCAAGGTACTAGAACATCTTTGTACCCCTGAATGCATTGCTAAAGTCAATAAATATAGGTCCTACAACTTAGAAATGATATCTGATCATGAGTCCTTAAACATCTTAAAAGCTAATTTTAGAAAGTCTGAAAATGATTATAAACTAAAGATAGAGGACTTAGAGAAAAATATTTTAGTTCTAAAACATGAGCATACAAATTTTAGGACTCAGATCAAGGATCTCATAACTAAGCTGACCGAGTGCCAGGCTAAGCTTATGATCAGCAAAGCCAGGGTAGTAAATAGTGTTCTTGAATAAGAGACCTTCAAGAACATGATATCCTCAACCCTACACAACAAAGTGTGTTATCAAAACAAACAGGGACTGGGTTTTAATGAGATAGCTCCTCAACACACAATCTTGTCTATAAGATCACCCATGTGTGGAACCTATGAAGATGAGCTTCCTCTCATAGACTCTGTAAGTGAAAAGGATGAATAAGTGATAGTGAATAATTCCTCAGAGAAGAGTGAAGAGGAGGATTCTAAGAAGGCCACTATCCTTCTGAGGAGAAGAAGTAGACTGTGATAACTGAGTCAATGAGAAAGACTTGAATAGAAAGAGCAAAAGAAAAGCTAGGACGGCTTAAGAGATCAAGGCTACTTTCGACTCTAAGTAGAAACAAGATTTTATCTCGGCAGGATTTCATCGCACCCTAAAAAGATCTTACATGCCAATTCAATTTGTGAGTTGATGGTTGTTTTACTGGATTCCCACAAGTCTAAGTATTAATGTGGATGAAGATTTTGTAGTAGAAAGATTAAGTATTGGACTTCCGCATTTGTTAATGCGCAAGGCAAAGAAAAAATGCTCACAAGTGTTTGTTCTTCTGCATTAACAAATGCGGAAGACCAAAAGTAATGCGGACAAGATTCCGTTCATCCGCATTTGCCAATGCGGATGACCGAACAAGAATGCACAGAAGTATTTGTTCATCCGCATTACCCAATGCGGATGACCAACATACTAATGCAGATGATCAATTGAAGAAATGATGATCAAGTCCGTCTCATTAGCATTTGCCAATGCGGATGAACCAGCAGAAATGCGGATCAAGACTTAGACTAATTCTGATGTATAGGTGAGGGGTAGTTTAGTCATTTTGTAAAAAAGGCATCATGTCTGCTTATAAATAAAATAGAAAACCTCGTATATGAGGTGACGGTTGATAGACAACTAGAACATATATTGTCTTTTACTCTCTAGGTGTATTATTATTGTTTTATTCTGAAACCCTAGCATTTGGTGTAATCAATTACCTTCATCAATAGAAAAAAATGTATGAGTATTTCTTCTGCATTGAATGTTTCTTGATTGTATGTTTCCGCCATCCAATCATCAACTCAATCATTATATTCAATCCTATCTGAGAATCTCAATCTCACTACCCAGTCAATCAGTCAGGTTTGATGTAGTGAAGACTAAAGACATCAACCTAAACTCCACTGTAAATAGTTCTAGTTTATGTTCAAATCATCTCAGCACAAAGAAGAAGGTTGATATATTATGTTCCACTGCTAAACAGCCTGGACCATCCAACTCCAAGAACCATCCTCAGCCCAAAAGGACTGTCTCAGCATCTGCAAAAATGAAGGTAGAGAAGGGATGTTATCAAAGTCAGTCTTGTTTTCAGTAGAAGGCTGTTCAGAAGAAGAAAATGGAGTGTGTCATTTGTCAAAGTACTGCTCATCTTGCTAAAGATTGTCCATACAATCCTAAAGGTACTTTTCACATGACCAAGGCAAAGACTTCCAAGAGTTCCAAGAAGATTCAGGCTTAAGAAGGAAAATCTGTTCCTTTCGGAAGATCCAAAACTAAGAAGAAGGTAAGTGGAAAAATTGCTTTCGGAAGAAAATTTGGTCTAGGAAGGAATGACTACTTCCGAAGCACTGAAGTCTATTGTAGTGCTTTCAAATACTCTGAATGTCCGGTAATCAAATCTTCCAAAGTCTCAAAATCTTTTGAAGTGTTGCAGGTGAAGTCCAAACTTCCAAAGGTGGTGTGGAAGTCAAAGAAAGACCAAGTGACTGGATGTTCAACATCAACAACAGCTCAAGATTATCATAGAAAAACTATAGGATCTATTACTGTTGCATTACATTCTATTTCTCTTAGTGAGCCCAAGACAAGTAAGGCTTGGGTTTCAAAATGTAACTAATCATTTTCTTTATGCAGGGACAACTCAACAGAAATAAAAATGTCTGGATCATTGACAGTGCTTGTTCCAGGCACATGACACGCAATAGGCCACTACTCCAGAACTTTTAAAGGATTGATGGAGGGCTAGATGCTTTTGGAGGAGATGAAGGTGGTTATATTTCTAGAAGGGGCAAGGTCACAAATGGTAAGCTCAACATTGATAAGTTAAACTTTGTCAAGGAGCTTGGGTACAATCTTCTAAGTGTATCCCAATTTTGTGAACAAAGTCATAACATGCTCTTTACCGAGCATGAGTGCATTGTTCTCAAACCCGGGGTGGTCATTCCTCTTGAGCATATTATTCTTAGAGCCCACAGGAAGGGAACATGTATAAGATGGACTTGCAAGAAACATCTCCCTCTAGAGAAGTTTCATGCTTTCTATCTAAATCCAATAGTGATGAGTCTTTCCCACGGCATAAAATAATATGCCATGTAAACTTTAAAAACATGAATAAACTTATTAATAATGATTTGGTAACTGGAATGCCAAAGAAACAGTTTACAAGTGATGATCATTGTGTTGCATGTCTGAAAGGGAAGCAACACAAAGAATCTCATAAGCCTAAGGAAAGAAATTCCATCAAAACAGCCCTAGACTTGTTACATATGGATCTCTTTGGCCCCGCTAGTGTAATGAGACTAGAAATGGTGTCTTATTATTTAGTGATCACGGATGACTTTACAAGTTTCACTTGGTTCTTCTTCCTTGGAACTAAGGACGAGACTCCTGAGACTCCGAAGAATTTCATTCTCAAGATTGAGAATCAATCTGATCACAAGGTCAAAATCATAAGATGTGATCAAGGAACTTAATTCAAGAACCAAATCCTTGATACATTTTGTGATGAAAAAGGTATTACAAGACATATAGTGCTCCCAGGACTCCTCGGCAAAATGGTGTCGCTGAGAGAAGAAACAGGACACTGATTGAAGCTGCAAGAACTATGTTATCTCACTCTAAGCTACCCATCACCTTTTGGGCAGAGGCAGTGAACACTACGTGCTATGTGCAGAACAAAGTTATAGTAGTTAACACTCATGGCAAGACTCCTTATGAGCTTTGTTACAAGAGGAAACCTTTCATTGGTTTTCTCAGGTCATTTGGATGTCCTTGCAACATCTTGAATACAAAAGATTAAATTGCCAAATTTTCTCAGAAATTAGATGATAGACATTTTATTGGATACTCTTCCCAAGCTAAGGCTTATAGAGTATACAATATAAGAGCTAAAATTGTTGAGGAGTCAGCCAATGTGACTTTCAATGAACACATACCCAGTGCGGCTGGTTCTCGTCCTAATTGGCTATTTGATCTTGATTTAGTTACCAACTGTTTGACAAATCATGTGAGGCTGTTTCAGGATCTGTAGATATCTTATCAACAGGTAATCATGACCCAAAATTTGAGATAAGAAGACCTTCAAGTAACACATCTTCAGCTTCAGTTGTAACTACTTCTGCAAATGAAGTGTCTATCAGCACCACAATGACAAACTCAGCTAATACATCTGGGATGCCTTCCAACTTCAGCATAGAGGATCCACAACTAGATAAAGATACTTCAAATGTAGAAGAAAATAATGGAGGTGGTGACAGTAATCAGGAATTTCTTGATGATGATAACCACTCCATAGATGACAAGATCATTGTCGTCACACTCTCATTGGATCTAGTCTCTCTTGATAAGTGTGATGATGTGGTGGGAGAAACATCTATGCTAGATCTGAATTTCTCTAATTTAGATCTCTCTCAACAACTTGCTATGATCCCTCGCTAAGGATCCATAAGTCTCACCCCACCACAAACATCATTGGAGATGTTGACACAGGGGTAAGAACAAGAGGACAAACCCATGAAGCAAATCTTTGTCTTCACTCTTATTTCTTATCATAGATAGAGCCAAAGAAAATTGATGAGGCTCTAAAGGATGGAAGTTGGGTTGAAGCTATGCAATAGTAGTTGCTTCAATTGAAAAGACAAAAAGTTTGGAACCTTTGACCTCTTCCTCACGGGAAGACTACTATTGGAACCAAATGGGTGTTGATGAACAAGAAGGATGATAGAGGAATTATCATCATGAATAAAGCTAGACTAATTGTTCAAGGATACATGCAAGAAGAAGGGATTGACTATATTAATGTCTTTGCTCCCGTAGCAAGACTGGAAGCTGTTAGGATATTCTTGGCATTTGTTGCATCCAAGAACTTCAAGGTCTATCAACTTGATGTCAAGTGTGCTTTTCTTTATGGGCGATTGATGAAGAGGTATATGTCAACAAACCACCTTGTTTTGCCGAACCTGGTTATCCTAATTATGTCAACAAGCTTGACATAGCTCTTTGTGGGCTGCATCAGGCACCCAGGTGGTGGTATGAGACTCTATCTCAGTATCTCAGCAAGCATGGATACATGAGGGGTACTATAGATGGAACTCTCTTCATTAAAGGATAGGGAAATGACAAAATGCTAGTTCAAGTGTATGTGGATGACATCATCTTTGAATCAACTAATCCAAAGCTCTGCAAAGACTTTCAGAAGCTGATGAAAGACAGATTTGAAATGAGTCCCATGGGGGAACTCACTTTCTTTATGGGTATTCAAGTGAAGCAAGTTGAAGATAGCATCTTCATTAGTCAGTCAAAGTATGTTCAAGACATAGTCAAAAGGTTCAACATGACTGACTTTAAGATTGCTCAAACACCCATAGCTAGAAACCAATCCCTTAGACCTTATCTTGAGGGGGAGTATGTAAATGAACACTTATACAGGGCCATGATTAGGTCCCATATGTATATTACAGCTAGCAGGCCTGATATCATGTTTGCTACATGTATTTGTGCAAGATATCAGGCCAACTCTAAGATCTCTCACCTTATCGCTATCAAAAGGATTTTAAGATACCTCAAAATTGCTTCAACACTTGGTCTGTGGTATCCTAAGAATTCTGACTTCAATCTATGTGCTTATAGATAGTGATTATGGTAGTTGCAACATGAATGGAAAGTCTACATCTGCTGGATGTCAGTTTCTTGGTTGAAGGGTTGTCTCATGGCAATGCAAGAAACAATCCTGAGTGTGTACATCAACTGCTGAAGCTGAATACATTGTTATTGCAAGCTGCTATGCTCAAGTACTTTGGATTCAAAATCAGATTCTTGATTATGGGTTAAACTTCAAGGAGACTCCCATTCACATAGATAACAATAGTGTTATCTCTATCATAAAGAATCATGTGCAGCACTCAAGGACCAAACCCATTAATATCAGGTATCATTTAATTAGAAATAGTTTTGAAAATTGATTAATTAAACTAGTCAAAGTCCACACAAGTGAATAATATGTTGATCTGTTTACAAAGGATTTTGATAACAGAGATTTAAATATCTAATATAAGCTATTAGGATGATAAAATTTGAGTTGGTGTTTCTTAAAACTAATTCTTATTATTTCTTACAATTTCTCTGTCCTAAGTTGTCTAGTTCATCACATTCATAAGATCTTGTTTTCTTTGGATGCAAATCTTTTGAAGACTTTCCTTAGACTTTGAAAATTTTAATCCTTCGGAAGATATGCTTTTATCTTCGGAAGAAAATCATGCCTTTAAAAAAAACCTATCTAAGAAATTTACCTTCGGAAGAAATTTCCGAAAAATCTTCCGAAGCTTAATACTTGTCTGAAACAATTATGTGTTTTCAAGGACTATTTTCTTCAGAAGCAAAATTAACACTTGGAAGTTCCGTTCCTTTGAACAAAGCATTCAAGTTTTAGTTTTTCTTCCAAAGCAAATTTTTCACAACTCTTAGGAAAATCTTCCAAAGTCACTTTACCTTCGGAAGCTTTTTCATTAAAACATCCGAAGATAATTTACCTTCGGAAGCTTTTTAACTTCCAAGAAAACTACTTTTTGAGCAAAAGCAAACTACTTTTTCTGAGGTGGGACCGACTTACGAATTTCAAAGTTTGTCCTCTTTCATTAACTTTGTCATATAAACCCAACAGTATCCCCTATTTCTATCATCCCCTTCTTTCCTCCAGACCTAAAACCCTAAAGTTCTCTATGAAATTTCATTCTATCATCTTTCTTCATCCTTAATCTCTCTCAAAATGGCCAACCTTCATCGCATAATGATCCGGACTTTTCCATGCAGTTACACAGGCAACACAACCACATTGCTCTGTTACACTCTGAGAAAGATCCACATTTCTCAGAGGTTTGTCGTTTATTAGCTCTATCAAACTACTTCACCTCCCTAACCGTTGATCCTACGCTTTATGAGGATCAACTGCTAGAATTTTGGAAGACCTACCAAGAGGTCACCATGGATGGGGAGAAGGCACTGTCTGCCACAGTGCAGAAAAAACAGTCTTCATCACTCCGGCCATCATGAACATGCATCTTCAGATGGATGATGAAGAAGTTGAGGTGTTCTTCCTAAAGAAGTTGTTAACCAATCCTTCACGTAGATGGGCTATGAGGGAGACTTCTCTATAAAAACCTTCCGGAAAGGGAAGGTCTCATCCCAATAGAAATTCCTGCTCCATATGGTTATCCACAACTTATCAAACAAGCATGGTGGATGGGACTAGATTCCTAAAGATCTCTCCTTCATTGTTCATGGGATGGTTTAGGGAGTCAAGTTCAGGTACTCTCAGTTTGTTTACGCTAATCTGTTTGCAAACTTGAACTCCTTAGAGTAGTACATGTTCGCTATATATGTTCAACACATTCTTAACTGTGAACTGGGCTCACAGTTAAGGGGAAGAGGTAATACTCTTAAATTGGGATAGATGAAGCCTGACATCTTTAAAATATTGAGAAAACCAACTGTTGGCTTCTCTAGGGTTCAAACAACCCTTGTCCTATAAATGTTAGAGCTCATTGCTCAAGGTGACAACCTAGCAGCACCAGGTAGTATTGAACCCACACCTTTTACGTCCTAACCACCTCAACAGCCACAAATAGCCCTCACCTACAAAAGAAAACACAACAAACCCCTACTCAGACTACTCAGTCAGTGCAGGCCCCTATATACTCACCCACACACGAAGAAGTGGACACTTGAGCTCCCACTTCTCCTGAGGAGTAGACCACTGCCATTCCTTCACTGATCAAAGTTGAGGTTCCTCATGCTCAGCCTGATGAGCTCATAAGCCTAAACGCCTTAAGCCATCACTCAGAGTCACAACACTCAATTTATCAACCTTTAGGGGACAACTACCATCCCCAGCCTTTGGACTTAAACCAACCTATCCCCAACCTTGACTTCTATACTGATGAAGATTGAGGTTTCAGTGAGTACCATGAGTCTCTCTTCTTTTCCTTTACTCAAAGACAGATGAGTGCTCCTAGGTCTCCTACATCTAGCCCACATCAGTCACCTACTACTTCGGTGGACACTTCTGAACCTGTTTAGGATTTCCATACGAAAGAGGCTCTCACTTTTGCAGGTGATTCCATCATTAAGACCTCAACCTTGGCAACTCAGCCCACTAACACCTCTACTAAGGCTGTCAGTGAGCAAAGGAAATCCAACAGCCAAGAACGTGAAGCTGGTAAGAGAGAGGACTCTGCTCCAATCATCTTATCCCCCAATGATTCTTCTAATGAAGATGAGGGGAATTTGGGACTAAAGGTGCAAAAGCTATCACAAACATGCACCTATTTAGTCTCCAAGGTTAGTCATCTTGAATCTCAAGTGACTACCTTACACCACAAGGTTAATGATCAGCAACTTGAGATTTCTTACCTTAACGAAAACTAGCTGGGAGACCTTTAAGAGGAGCTCAACCAGGAACACAAGAACCTGTGGATGTGATTGACCTAGCTCCTAGCTCACCTATGCAAGAGGTGATGCTACCAAAAAGATGGAGAAAGTCATTACAGTCATAGAACCTAGGAGTTCTTCAAAGAGTATGGACATTGAGGACTCACCATCCTCACTTGCAATTGTGCATACTCATCAACTTTCTCAAGTTCACATTAATGTGGACTCTATAGAATCCTACATACAAAGTCTGTTTGAGGAAGGAATACCAAAGGCTATGTCATCTTCACCAACTTCAAATCACATCATTGGGTGAAGGTATGACAGCAATAGAAAAGACCACATCATTCTTAGAGTTCAAGGACAACAATATGTCTTTAACTTTCAGACATTGAATTTCTACGGAAGTCTAGATCTACTAAATATGCAACTTGTCAATGAAAGCCAATCAAGACAAGTTGGCTCAATGAATCCAAGACAGGATCACTACAGAGTTCAGCTTAAGAAGGAGACGAAGGCAATCAGGTAATATCATCGGTCAACTTGATGTTGAGGCAGACGCTAACATTAGTTTCACAGAGGAATCTTGACTGAAGACCTAGGGGCAGAACCTAAGAGCCTTGTCTCATCATCATCAACTGCTGCAAAGATTTATACCCTTTTTGAGATACATGCTGGTAAAGGTGCTTCTCAACCTATCTCTTGCTAGAGCTTGGAAGCTACACCAAGCAATAAAGGCTAACGCTCTCTCCACCCTGAGTCCCAAAGGTCTGTGAGTGATAAATGGAAAAGAAAGATGATATCTAGGAGATTAATAAGGAGGAGAGAGAGAGGGAAAAGAAGTTGAGGGGAGAAAGTTCCTCTTCTAGGTCTACAAGTCTCATGGAAACTGTTATTTGGATTGTCCCTAGACCAAACACTCAGGATGATGAGTTGAGGACAGTCAGGATCAATTACTTGCAAACCAGGAACTATCATATTAAAATGTCATTTCTCTCCCCTATGAGGAATTGAATGAACTGGTTGACATGGAAAGGTCAAAGGAGAAGAAAGAGGCAGAAGATGTTGAGCTACTGGTACAAATGAAAGAAGAAAGAAGAAAGAAAAGATTATATAAGCATGTGCCTACTCTCTCCCCAGTTCAAGAAAGTCTTGCACATGAGGATGTGGTTCAACAAGAACCTCAGGTAGACAAAGAAGAAGACAGGATCAAAATGATCAACTACCTGAGTGCTAGAGGCCTCTATTAGGCAGATGCACTTCTTCCCTTATCCTATGACTATGTTGAGTTTGAGTATCTCAAACAACTTGAACTTGAGATAGTCAAGGAAAGAAAGACCACTAAAAGGAAGATAAGGAAGAAACAGCTAAGTCAAGAGCCATCATCCAGAAGAGCATGAAGAAGTCTGCACACAGTAAGAGGATGATGAGCTTCTTGAAGCTGTATGGATTCTCTGGAAGGAGACTTGGCCCTATGTCTCTGTCCATTATGGATGAGCATATCAGGGTAATCAAGCAGAAGATCAAGAGTGGAGAGCTGATTGACTTACACTCCCCTCCAAGTTAAGCTCCACCTAAAGTGGAGGTTAAGATTGAACAACCTGAGAAAACACAACCTGAACGCCATACGGAATCTTAGAAAGCTTCATCTTCTGAGCCACAGTTCTAAACTTGTCAGAGAGGAAACCCAAATGAGAAAGAGAAAGAAGATCAATCACGTGCTATAGGCTAGCCTTCTCAGTTAAAAGGAACAAAGAGAAAGAAAAGGATGGATTCAAAGCCAAAGAAAAAGAAGAAAGAAACATCCTTTTCTGAACCTAAGGATTAGTCAAAACATCCCGAGGATGTGCAACCAGAGGATGCTCCATCATTTCCAAATCAAGTAGCTCCCCTAGCATCAGGAAGACCCATCTTGTCCTCGACATACACCACAAATCCAGAAAGATGGAATGTCAATAGAGATCATAGCATTGAGGATGTCTACACATGGCAAGACATGTTCAATCTACCTCTGCATGATCTGTTTGACATGAGAAGACATTTTGAGAGTCTAAGTGATCTTGAACATCTAATGGGGAAAGGGATGGTCATCATCATAATGAGGACATTCAATATCTAAAGTCTTTAAGTGTTTTGGTAGCATCATCCTAGGGGGAGTTTGTAGAGATTATATGAAGAGGCTGATGCAACCCAAACACCCAAACTCTCTCCTGCATGCATGCACATGGGTACTGAAGAAAAATGCCTCGGAAGTTTCACACAAGCAACAGAAATATTCTAAGTGTGAAATCTTCCGAAGCCAAGACCAATATCTTCCAAAGCCAAAGATGAAGTCTTCCGAAGCTTCAGAGACAAAGTCTTCCCAAGCCAACACATGAAGATAGATTTCTTCCGAAGACTTTTAGTATGCATGCTTTATCTGATGTACTTTACGTAAAGTTGGACCCCATTTCGCTACAACTCTATAAAGTCACCAATATTCATAAGTTGGTGAAAAGGTCCATACTTTTAGTAATTGTACATTGAGGTATTGAGTCTGTAACTTTCTACTTCATGTACTTTATCCTTTTCGTAATACATTAGGATGTGAGCTATGGCTTGTCATAGTCACAAGTGAAAAGGCAACCTGCCTTTTGACTCTACAATTGATTTTGTTTTGTGTCTACTCAATTGTATCCAGCTGGCCTTCAAAGTATGGCCGGCTGTAGGATGTAGTATATGTAGCTCAAGTACTTGTAACTTTCCATGATGCTTTGTAACATTTGTAATAGAACTTGAGAAGGCAATATACTATAATCTTGAAAACCATATCCTTGTGTATTTTTCTATCTTGTTCTGTCTCATATTTACTTGTGTTCTTAGTATCATCTCTTGTGGTTAATCCAGTTTCACTATTTGATTAAGTCAAGTTAATCTCCTTTTTGTGTTGTTGTGTTGTAAGTGACCACCCTTCACCAGTCCTACAATAAAAAAGTTAGTGTTAACCTAACAATAAAAGCCTAAGATTATAAGTACAAGGCATAGGTGTAAACTTTTAGGTACCAATTGCAATGGATTGCAAAAAATCATAACCTAACAACAAACCCTAGTAATGTTGGAGCCCTTGAAGGTTAGTATTTAGTTTTTGGTTTTTGTTTTTGTCATAGTGTAGGGACTTATTTGTAAGTATACGTTCCTTAGTTTCTTTAATTAGTATAAATAGAATTATATGTATTTTTGTGCAGGTAGACATTTAAAGAATACTTAGAACTTTCTCATATTGTAAATTGTAATCCTTTGCATCTATCAATGAAACGTCTGTGAATTTTTGTTATATTTGCATAGTTTGATTACACTTTTCATATAATTTTCAATTGCATGACATCATTAACACAAATCGATACATTTGAAGCTATCAATTGGTATTAGAGCCTTCGGTTTAGTGATTTGGAGCTTAGAAACGTCTTTTAAGCCCCATGTCAATCAGTTTAATCTGTGTTTTGATAGAAATTGTTAAAACTAATTATTGATTTCAGTTGTGTTTCACCATTAGAAAGATGAATTGAATCATTATTGAATGATTTCATACATTCAGATCAAAATTTTCATCAGATTTGTGTGCGAACTGTTCTTCATATTCGAGCTCATATTCCAGCAAAAAATCACATAGTTGTTGTTAATTGAGAGAAATGATGTTAAAGGATTGATTATCGGTGCATATTACACTTGATTGAAAGTTTTTAGATTAATTAATCATGCTTTGAAAATTTTGTTAAGATCAAGTTGTTATGAAGGTGATCAATTAAGCGCTTGGAGTGCTAGAAACATATGAAATTCACCTAAGTGTTTAGGCACATGAAAACTGTTCAGACGCTTTAACACTGTTTAGGCATTTTAGAGTGGACGTTTTGACACTGTTCAGGAAGTTTTAGCACTATTTGAACATTTTTTAGAAACTAAGTTCCCAGGCGCTTTGACACTATTTTGGTGATTTACAACTGTTGGGGTGCTTCATAATTGTTTAGGCATTTTGCAACTGTTTGGGAGTTTCTCCATTGTTCAGGCGTTTCTGCTTCTAGGTGTTTCAGAAATTCACTAAGGCATTCCCTTAGGCGTTTCTAAGTCAAAGTGGATGTTTGGCAACTATTTAGGCGTATCAGAATTCAGACTTTTCTCTCAACACTTAGAATATTTTTCAAAAATTAAAATCCAAAAATATTGTCATTTCTTAATTTAATTTAAAATTTAAAACAACGAAAATGGTATATTTTCTTAAACTCTTATCCTAAAAATGGTTAAGTCTGAAGATTCTAAGAACAGAGTTCCAAAGTTGAAGAACAGAGCTGTCTTCAAGAACTGGTCAATCAGATTGAAATACCATATGAACTTTATTAATACTGATCTATGGAAATCAATAGAAAAATGACCTCACATTCCTGTTACATCTGATGGTCCTGATAGAGGTTTTGTGTACACTAAGGAATCATAAGAGCCTTATCAAGAAGATGGTTTACATGAGGATGACCTGAAGAAAGTGAAAAATTATATTAAAGCCTATTCTCTTATGTGTAAAGGGATACCTTTGGAGCTACTATCTAGGCTTGAGGTTACCAAACTGGCTATACTATGGACAAAGCCTTTAAAATTATATGTGAAGGAGGCAAAGAGATTCAAGTTCTCAAAAGACAGAAAATGAAAAGGCAACTTGAGTTATTTGAGCATATCTTTGGAGAAACCATAAACTAGATGATGAACAAATATGTGCAACCTACAACAGAAATGTCAACTTTAGGGATTAAGAATGATCTTAAAGATCTAAATGCTAGAATTCTAAATGCACTTCATCTTCTTGGAAACAAATAGTGACATTGTTAAAGCATACTGAAAAGTTTTCCATTGACCTTGATCCTGAAAATGCAAAGATTGAGTCAGTGGAAATTGATGAGAGCTCAAGAAATAATGATAGAGCTGCATCCACTTCTCAGTACAAGTATGTTGCTTCTCCAACAAATACTATAGAGAATGTTGTTCTTGTCAAGGATGAAACTACTCTAGAAGATGAAGGTGAGTTGTTTATGGGAGCAGGATTTTTGACAAGTGCACCTCTCTACTCAACTCAACCATAACATAGTCTCCTCCAAAACCTCAAATGCGTAAAACTCAAAATGAGACTCCATCTTCTAAGTTTGTTATACCTATCGAAGTTAAAGATGTTATTAACATCCTTTTATAGGATGAAGAGTCCAAATCTACCTTTACAATGTAAGGCCCCGTTCCTGGGATGCTCACAACTAGTCAATCATCGCACAAAAAACATATATTTACATTAACTTTAATAAAATATTGCAGCCAAAACATTTAAATAACCATTTTATTTCATTATAATTGATTTTGCAAACTAATACATCGTTGAATTATTACAAAATAACTTGTTGCATTACAATGCAAAAAAATTATCGCAACATAAAATGGATGCCATCCAAAACAAGCCAAGTAGCCACCTCGTGCCATCCTCAGCAACCATTTACCTGTCAACTGGAAACACATAAAAGTCAAAGTTGCTGAGTGAGTTCTAGTTTTAAAATAAAATATACTTTACTTTCCTCTAAAACGATTCTTTACATTCTTACGCAATCAAGCATCATACATACACATAGATAGTATCATTATTATCTTCATCATTCATTCGGTAACTTCGAATGACATGTACAGTATCCCGAACATTATGCATGAAGCTGGTTACTGGGCCATAATCACTATTGAAATTGACAACCGCCAGAGGTGGATTTCCTATTGAAGTTGCATCCTCCATAATCACTATCAGTGAAGGCATAGATATTGAAGTCTCCTTCCTTTGGATACCGTAATCCAAGAGCTGGTTTGCCCTTAAGATATCTGAATATCCTATTGACGGCATTTACATGGGATTCCTTAGGACCAGCTTGATATCTAGCACAAACACAAACACCAAACATAATGTTAGGACTACTACTGTTAGATACATAAGTGAACCAATCATAGATTGATAATGAGTCCGATCCACTTATTTAACTTCTGGATCAGGTCCAATCATCACTTTAATATCCACTAGAGTTCTAATAGACTGACAATCAGCAAAGTGGAACTTCTTCAACATAGTTTCCACATATTTTGATTGATTGATAAAGATTCCATCTGCTGTTTGTTGGACTTGCACCCCTAGAAAGAAAGTGAGTTCCCCTATTGCACTCATTTTGAATTTTCAATGCATAAGGTCTTCAAAATCTTACAGAGTTGCTTGTTTGTTGAGCCAAAGATGATATCATCCACATAAATCTGGACTAACAACATGTCTTTTCTTTTTGTCCTTCTAAAAAGAGTCTAATTAATTTTTCCTCTTTCATATCCATTTTCCAGAAGAAAAGATGATAGAGTCTCATACCACTTCCTTGGAGCTTGGTGAAGACCATATAGAGCTTTATCAAGTTTGTAAACTCTATGAGGGAAATCTATATCTTCAAAGCCAGGTAGTTGACTCACATAGACTTATTCAGCAATCTTTCCACATAAGAAAGCACACTGCGCATCCATTTGGTAAACAATAATTTCATGGACGCCTAATATGCAAGAAAGATTCTTATTGCTTCTAGTCTGGCAACAGGAGCAAAAAATTCGTCATAATCAGTTCCTTCTTCTTGAGTGTATCCGTGTGCCACTAGTCTTGCTTTATTTCTGATGACAGTCCCTCTATCATCAGTCTTGTTTCTGTACAGCCATTTGGTACGATAGGGTATTGTCCTTCGGGAAGATCTACAAGTTGCCATACTTCTTGCTTCTTGAATTAGAGCAATTATTCCTGTATTGCTTCAATCCAGCTATTGTCTTGAAGAGCCTCTTTGATGTTCTTGGGTATTGTTTGAAACAAAAAGCATGAGAAGAAATAGATGTTTGCAATACTAGACTTACTTCTTGTCACCCTTTCATTAACTTCACTAATAATACTTTCCACTGGATGATTCTTGTGTATTTTGGTGGTTGGAATTGAGTCACCATAAATGGTTACATCAAGATTGGGGAGATTCAGATCATTATGGTCAGAGGCACATTCAATTTGAAATGTTGGGGAATTATGAACATAATCATACTCCGTTTCATTGACTGCTTTAGCTTCAACAACACTTTGATTGCTTCCGGCATTTGATGTTCTTTCTTTTTCAGCTGGGGGAGTAGCTTGTTTTTTATTTCTGATCTCTGTTGACAGATCTTCTGAATTTGATGGTAACAAGCTTGGACCTCCATCAGTTGAAATACTTTTGTTTTGTGATGGTTATTTGATGGGATCAGCTTGAAGATGAACATCTTTATTCAAGTATTAAGTAAATGTAGGAGGAATCAATGGAAAGTCTTATCTTCTTTCTACACCTGTAGAGGTTTCACCTGAATGTAAATTTCATGCATGAGACAAGTGAAATTAATCAAATGATTTTGTAAATGAGTCAATCAAACAAACAATCAGGACCATTTGTAGATTTGGGAAAAGAATGTTCCTTGAATTGAACATTAGTTTATTCATCAATAATGTTTAATCTAGGATTAAACACTCTATAAGCCTTTGAAACAGAAGAATAACCTACAAAGAATCCTTTATCAGACTTAGATGAAAACTTTCCCAAATAGTCTTGGGTGTTAAAAAAATTGAGATAGGACTACTAAATGATTTAAAGAATCCAATAATTTTTTTTGTAAGAAAGAGCAGTTCATATGGACTCATGTTTTTTCTTTTACAATGAGAGTTCAATTTTGCACAAAGCACGATGTGTTAACTGCGTTTGCCCAAAAGGTAATAGGCAGTTTAGTACCGGCTAGCATTGTTCTTGCTGCTTCAATTAGTGTTCTATTTCTTATTTCAGCTACCCCATTTTGTTGTGGAGTTCTAGTTGCACTGAATTGATGAGCAGTGCCTTTGGTTGCACAAAATGAACTCATGTCTTCATTTTTGAACTCAGTTCAATCATCACTTCTGATTGTTTTGACCTTAAGATCAAGTTGATTTTGTATTTTTGTGATAAATTTTTGTATTATTTGGGATGCCTTATTTTTATGAAGTAAAAAAGAAAACCCATGTAAATCATGAAAACTCATCAATGATCACCAAACAATACTGTTTCTTTCCGATGCTCATTACATGAGTTAGTCCAAACAGATCCACATGAAGTAACTTAAATGGAGTATTGTTTGTGTTCACCAGCTTGGATTTGTGAGATCATTTATGTTGTTTTCCTTCGAGGCATGCTGAATAGTGATCAACAAAGTGAAATTCTTTTTGTGGAAGACTAATGACATGGTTTCCTTTGACCAATTTGTTCATGTTTTTAAAGTTTGTGTGCCCTAACGTCTATGCCAAAGCTGGGACTCATCAAATGATGTTTTTTGCAAAAGGCATGTTTCTTCTATTGGTGTTGTAGAATTTAGGTTTAAGACATAGGTGTTACTCTTCCTCGTAGTGTTTAGGACAACCCATTCTTTAGAGATCTGAAATCCCGATTTCGGAATGTAGATCTGAGACACGCTTAGTAGATTGAAGTTTAGTTGTTCACAGTAGTTTACTCTATCAAAGCTCAGCATCCCATTTGTCATAGATCCTTCACCTGTGATTCTTCCACCTTGTGAATCTCCTCCAAATGCCATAGTAGTTTCTTGTATTTGCTTGAAGTCATGAAGGAGGGAATGATCTCCAGTCATGTGTCGGGAACATCCACTGTCCACGTACCAAGGTTGTTGGACATATATGGATGACCTTGCAAGCACAAAAGAACTAATTAAAATGTGGAAGCCAAGCCATAATGGTCTTGGGTTTCCTATTCCTATCTATTATGGTGACCTCTTGATACTTTCCTCTACATTATGATCTATTTAGAGGTGACCTTGGAGATTGCTTGTTATATTTTGTTGGAGTCACCTCATCAACATCAACTAAAGAATAAAATTAGTAGTGAAATATTTGATCTCTATTCTTATGATGGAATTTCAACCGTTTCTGATTTTCCAAATAATTTTAGGTTTTCCAAAGTCAAATTTTTGATTGATAATGTGATGGTTGTTTCTTTGACTGTTCCAACTTTCTTTTCTTTTAATCGTATCATTGAGTGATTTAGATGTCCGAGATTGATTGGTGGGAAAATGTTTCCTCACATGGGGTTTACCATATGATGTTGGTGAGATGGGTTATTCTAAGCAACTCTCACACCTTTCTGATTGAAATAACAATCAGATGTATTGTGATTGTTCATATCACAGACTGAATAATATTTGTTAAAATAATAGTTTTTGGATGAGTGGTTGTTCATGTCATAGATAGAGCAATATTGATTGTAAAAGCACTCTTCTATCTTATGATTGACCATATCATAAATGTCACAATACATTTGTTTGTTGCTTGAATCAGATTTTGATTTCTGGGATTCAGCTGATTTTCTTATTTGTTGGTGAGCCACTTTCTTTTGCCAGGGGATGAATCAAAATTAGCTCTTTTGTTATGTTTTCTAGGCTGTCTTTGTTTCTTCAACTCTTTCTTTACCTCTTTCTCTAATTGATCAACGTGCTCCTTATTGCGTATGTCAAAACTAATTTCCTGTCTTAATTCTGATGATTGAGGACCTAACAATGTTTTACACATCAAAATCAAAGATCTCTTTTGTTTGTTTTGTAGTGAAACCTTGTCTGATTTCCTTGATTTGTTTGGAGATATAATCTCATTATCAGAACTGCTTTCAGCACTAGGTTTCATTGACTTCACAAACTTCTTTTTACCTTTTAAAATAGAAGGTATGAATTTGACAAACGGGACAATTGTCTTGATGGGGCTTGTGGTTTGATGCCACTCACTGCCTTGTCTGAACACTCTTTGATTTTAATTGGGTTTCCTAATTTGCTTTTATCCTTATTTGTTTCAATGTAAACATTTTGTTGGTTCTGAGGATTTGTGATATGCTTTACTATTGTTTTTGGTTCAATAGTATTAGGTTCAATTTTCTTATTGAGTGTAACAGAATCAGACATGACAGTGTAGTTGTCATTGTATGGTGAAGGACAAGTGTTATACCCCATCCCAGATATGTCCTTCGGATCCTTTTGAGATTCAAGCATCTCTTGCTGCTTGACTGAAGACAGTTGAAACTTTTCCAGTTGACTTAACCTTTTCTCTCTTCTCTTGCTGCTTTAGATTGAGCAAACTTTTTAATCAGTTGCTCATTCTCAGCTACAGGAGTGTACTTTTCACCATGTAATTTCTCAATGTCAGAGATGAGAGATTTTATTTTTATTTCAAAGCCTTTTATTTCTCTCTTAAGCATCTTTGACTTAACCTTTTCTTGTTTTATTTTATGCGCAAGTTTATGATTATGCTCTTTATAACCTTCCAGTTCAGTAATGCATCTTTATAACCTCAGAAGGCATGGGAGATGGACCATTGTTGATATGAGCCATCAGTGCATGATTTTGAACTTGAGGCTTGAGTTCCTCTGCATACAGGCTCCAGTCACATACTCCATCTTCTTTATCACAAGAGCATTTGCAGATGACTGAATGCTTCCATGAGCTTGATTTGTCAGTTGAGGTTGATGTTGATATGATTGATGTTGTTGTGGATGATGATACTATGGCTGATGATTATTAGAGTAAAATCTTGAGTTTGACTATGAGGATGACTAGCTTTGAGAATTTCTTTGAAAGTTGTTTTGTTTGGGGGCATTGCATTCTCTGGAGAAGTGGCCAGCCATGCCATAGTTAAAGCACTTCACTTTGGATTTGTTATATCCAAGCTTTGTGTTTTCATTAAGGCTGAGCTTTCTTCCTTTTCTATAGAACTTCTTTGCTCTCATAGCAATCATGGTCATTTGCCACTGCAGATCCATTTCTTCTACATCATCTGGATCCATTTCTTCTAGGTCTTTCTGGATCAGATGTGCTGTTTTGAGCCTTCCTCTCAAATAGGCTTCAAAGCTTGCAACAAAGGTGTTGTAAGTTGCCTTTTGTTCTTTGGATCTTGTGTCATCAGGAGAGGTTGTGGGAGTAGTAGTGAACCGGATGCTTGAGATGATGTTGATGAATGATTAATTCGTGGAGTTTCAATGAACCTAGTGTTACTCAGTTGATCACTTGCAAAGTTGAAATCATCATCCTCGGTGATGAAGGCATTTTCCACATAATGATATTCTCATGGAAACTTGTATGCCTTAGTTACTTTAGGCCATCCCAAGTTTCTATTTCATTCATCAAGCTCAAGTGTTTCTATCTTGACTATCATTATGTCCAGAGTTATACTCTCAAGATCAAGAGTGTTCTTTAATACTGTCACATTTTGTTTCTAGGAATCTAGAAGACTGTGCAACATTTTCTTGTTTAAATCCTTGACCTTGTAAGTGACTCCCATGATTTCCAAGTCATTTACTAATTGTACAAATCTGTGCAATTTTTGTATATTGACTCCCCCTTGGAGTGATGAAATGTTTCGTATTGATTAACAAGCTTATCCTTGTTAATTTCAGCGACTTCACTGCTTCCCTCACACATAATGCATAGTGCATCCCATACTGCTTTTGCAGTACCATACTTCTCCAGTCTTTTTAGTACATCCATCTTAAGTGCTTGTGCGAGGATGAAGTAATCTTTAAGGTCAATCTTTATTTTCTTATAATCATCATCATTAAGAGTCAGATCTTCAATGGGTATTATTGCTGTCTTATAGATAGTAGCTTGATCTACAGATAGTGTGACAAGGATGTGTGGCCCCTTGCATATCGAGATCCAAAAATCAGGATCTACATGTGTAATGTGGTTTCTAAATATGATTTTCCACTACTTAAACTCAAACTTATGTTTAAGCATGGGAGGTTTTGGTGTATGACCAAGTTCTAAAAGAGTATGAGAATCTATTTAAACAGTTACTTTTAACTTGTTTAAATATAGATTAGATGAGTTTTAGGTTCAATTAGTTGAACTCGTCCAAATCATTCAAAATAGGTTTCAGAATCAGATATATTACTTTTCTGAGTTTCTTGTTGTTAATGTTTGCTAGTCATATCTTCATAGTTTCGAGAATGAAAACTGTTACTGTGTTCTTGAATGAAATAGCTTGAGCAGTAACTGTTGATGAGTATAATCTGCTTGTTTACTAAATAGAGGTGATAGACACTATTTTAGCAACACGATCACCAGATCAATCAAGTTCTATTCGGATCTGGGATTGCTCAGAAAAAGAACTATGAGCCAAAGCTCTGATACCAATTGACCGGTTAGTGAGAATGAGAATCTCACTTAGGATCGAATATGGTAACCAAGTCAAAGATTTAATGGCGGAAACAAACAATCAATATATAGTTAATGCAAGAATATACTCATAAATGCTTTGTACATATTGATGAATGTGATTGATTAAAGTAAATGCTAGGGTTTTAGCAAGAATAGTAATAATGCACCTAGAGAATGTTTAATAAAAAATATTCTATTTGTCTATCAAGTGTCACCTCAAGTACGAGATAATCTATTATATTTATAGACAGACAAGTTGCCTTTTTACAAAATGACTAAACTACGCCTGACCTATACATCAGAACTAGTCTAAGTCTTCATTCACATTTCTTCTTATTCACCTGCATTGGCAAATGCGGACGCGTTGACTTAATCAGCCTTTCTTTACTTGATCTTCCGCATTAGCATATTGGTCATCCGCAATGGGTAATGCGGATGAACAAATACTTTTTTGCATTTATCTGGTTATCTGCATTGGCAAATGCGAATGAACAAAATCTTATCCGCATATTCTGGTGAGCTACCCGCATTTGTTAATGCGGAAGAACAAACACTTGTCACCATTTGTTTTATAATATCCGCATTAACAAATGCGGTTAGCCACACTTGGTTCTTCTATCAGCAGGATCTTCATCTGCATTAATTCTTGGACTTGTTGGAATCTCAGCAGAACAACCATCAACTCACCAATTGAATTGACATGTATGATCCTTTTAGGGTCCAACACAATTTAGCATAGAAAGCAACAAAATTAATACTTTTACTCGCACCAAAATCAAATAACACAGAAGCAAGAGTTTGGTTTACTAGAAACGTACCTGACACAACATCAGGGTCTGTCCTAGCCTCCTCCTGCGTCATCGTGAACGCTCTGGCGCTCGCCCTCTGCCCTTCTCCTCCAGCCTTCTTCGCTCCCGAACTTTCAGTCCTCGAATTCTTACAATCCCTGCTCATGTGGCCCTACCTGCCACAGTTGAGACACCTCTCCACCTTGTACTCTCTCTCCATATGACCAGGATTCCCACACTTGAAGCACACGTTCAGTCCCTACCTACACTCTCTAGTGTGCTTGTTTCCACTCTTTCCACACCTCTTCATACCCGCACCAGGTGTGACCACACGTCAGTCATCCATCCGTGCACCTTTGTTGCTTGGATCAACCCCACCATGGCCAAGTCGCTTGGCATTCCAATTCGATCAGCACCACCCTTCTTGCTTACCTCAGTCACCACCACCTGACGCTCGTCATAGAACCTTCCCACTAAATCAACCGCCAACCTAAATGTACTCTACCGGGCAGCAATTAGGTGCCTCAGAATGTCTATCGGCAAGCCTTGAATATACCTTTTGATCTTTCATGATAGAGGCGTCACCTAATTTGGCACCATTCATGCCATCTCGTTGAATTTGGTGGTGTACTGCTAGTGTGTCATTGTCCCCGCCTCTAGGTACAGAAACTCTCTCTCAACCTTGTCCATCTCTTGGTGAGGAAAAAACTCCTCAATCACCAGCTTCTTCAACTCCGGCCACCTCATTCTCCTGATAGCCCTTCTACCCTCGGCTTGGACAATATTGTCCGACCAACCCAACGCCGAGTCGAATGAGTGTGTGGCAAACTTCACTTTTTGATCTTTCCGGCACTCGTTGATGTGGAGAACAGCTTCCATCTCTCTCACGCCCTAGTGAGCAGCAGCAACAGTGCTATTACCATCAAAGTTATGGGGCTTGCATCTTTGAAATGCCCCATAGTCACAGCCTCGTGCTGCCTGAGGCACAGGCTCTTCCTCTTCCTCTTCATCAGTAGAGACAACTGTCTCAATCTCGGGTTGTCCCCCTTTGCCCATAGGCCTACTCCTTTCTTTCATTTCTCTTTCCCTCACAACCTTGATCACTTTGGTCACCACAAATGGTAAGATCGTCAACATGATCTGGTGCAGCTGCTCCATATAGCCTCCTTCATTGAGGCTCTCAAGTTAGCACTCTCATCCCTAGCCTCCTGATGACGGGTCTAGGGTTCTTCATGAACCACCTCTTCGGCTCAAGGTCTCCCTCTCGTGACCCGTGGTCCATTACCACATCCATAATGACCTCCACCTCATGAAGCCTTTGACGAACTACAAACCACCAACCTCAAACACGCTATAATATTCAAACAGTAACACAGTCATTCAAGGTAATAGCTCAGTTTATGTCATGTATAGTAAGTCCCTAATTATAGTGGCCAGTTGTGATTAGCCACTTACTTTACTCTTCATACCCTAAGCATTTCTGATACTGACTACATCAGTAATTAAATCTACTAAAAGCACATAAACCACATAACATGTGCATATAATACTGGTTAATATTAAGAAAATGCTGATGGCACGTAGCTACTTGGACTGGCATCCCTTCCCTTTCGTCCCATTCTCAGTTTAAGTTTAGGTTTCTTTTGAAAATTTACCCATTTCACTTAAACTTTGGCTGTAATACCAACTTGTAAGGCTCCGTTCCCTGGACGGTCATAGCTGGTTAATCATCGCACATAAAACATATATTTACATTAACTTTGATAAAACATTGCAGAGGAAATATTTAACAACCATTTCATTTCATTATAATTGCTTTTGCAAAATAATACATCGTTGAATGATTACAAAAAAACATGTTGCATTACAATTCAAAAACATTATCGCAACATAAAATGAATGCCATCCAAAACAATCCAAGTACCCACCTCATGCCATGCTCACAACAACTTACCTGCATAAAAGTTAGTATTACCGAGTGAGTTGTAGTTATAAAAATAAAATATAATTTACTTTTGTTTAAAACCATTGTTTACATTCTTACGTGATCAAGCATCATACATACACATAGATAATATCATTATGATCTTCATCATTCATTCATTAACTTCCGATGACATCTACAGTACTCCGAACATTATGCACGAAGCTGGTAACTAGGTCTGAGGTCTTTCATAGACCTCGAACATTATGCACGAAGCTGACACGAGTACCTAGGGAAAATACACACATCACTATCATTTCTTTTTCATTTCAGACCAATGCCATATGCTCTACCCCGAACATTATGCACGAAGCTGGTTACTCGGCCTGAGGTCTACCAAAGACATCAAACATTATGCACAAAGCTGACTCTATTACCTGGGGCAAGCGGAAAGGATCCCATGCATATGCTCAATCACAAGGATTAGACTCTAGTGTGCATCCTTCTGGGGTAGCTAACCGGCACACAGTTGAGCTAACACCCTTCATTGGGTGTGAACCTCCATAGTTTGCTTGCACGACTTTATTACTTATCTTTCATTCATTAATGTATGCATTCTTTCATTACGTTCCTCTTTTCATTATCTTTCACTTTACGTTACATAATACTTCTCACTTCATTTATAAACATTCAAAGTAAAGTCACGGAAAATAAACATACTTAATAAGGAACATAAACATAAACATAAACATACAAAACATCACCATACGGGGCACCATCATACGTGACATAACAATCATCATACATACCATAACACACCTCATTCATCATCAAAAGTAAACTTACTTCACCCCCGGGAACATCCCAAGTCAAAGCCTACATTTCACTTTTCCCCCAAAAATCAGAAAACAAATCTAAGTCTTAGGCGCATGGGCACTATGCAGGTGCATGGGCACTATGTAGGCGCATGGCCTTTCAGGCGCATGGGGAACACTAAGGCGCATGGGGAACTTTCTGGCGTATGGGTACTATTGGGGCGTATGGACAACACTTAGGCATTTTGGGCACATTTCTAGGTGCATGGATTTTCTAGGCATCTAGAGACGTAATTTTCAGCCTAATTCTAGGCGCACGGACACTATTTGACCGCATGAACTTTGGGCCCATGGGGATACATAGACAGGTTATACTGTTGGGCGGCGCTTGGGCAGTCTAATTCACACTTAAACAACTTAATTCAGTACCTAGTCATCATCTAGCATGTTCTAAGTTTAACCCTTACATACTAAGCTTAAAAACAAGAACATGGCAACATCATAACATCATATATCACCCAAAATCAAACCCACCAACATACAAATTCACACACAAACATAAGAGCGAAAACCCATTTTGTAAAAATGTTCATACATGCATTTCCAGCCCTAAAATTAGTTTAAAACATGTAAAAAGGGGGTTCTAGAACTCACCTTAACAGCTCTTTTAAGTATGACTTCCTTCAAAAACCGTTTGCTACAAGTTCAACACCTAAATCCCACCAAAAACACACAAACGAACACACAACACACATAAGCATACACCCGAGTCAAAGGTCGGTTAAGAAGACCACAAAACTATAAATTCTTACCTTGCATTCGATCTTCTTCTTCTTGAGCTTCAAAACCCGAATTCTTATTCACTTTCTCTATCTAAAACCGTAAGAAAAGTGCACGCGTGTGTGTACGCTATGGGCGGCCATGTCCATTTTTACACCAACTTTTAAAAGTTTTTGTCCGTTGGACACCTTTTACCCCTCAACTTAGGTTTTATAACCTTTCTTTGTTTTCCTTCACTTTTATTCTTTCTTTCATAACTTTTAATAATAATCGGGTGTTACATACAACCTTTATGGCTAGTTTTTAAGCATATTAGTGTAGCCATTTAACACAAGTTGATTTGATTTTGCAAGATCTATTTGAGATGGATCTAGATGATGTTGAAGAAATGGATCTAAACTGGAAATGGTGATGATAGCTTATAGAACTCAAAAGCATTCATATGTGAACAGAAACTATAAGGGACGTGCAAACAAAATAGTTGGCTTTGATAAGTCAAAGTCAAGATGTTTTAACTATAACAACTATGGCCACTTTTCTAAGAATGCAAAGCTCCAAGAACACAAGGAGGAAATGGTCAAAGAAGCGCTAAGAGTAAAAGGTATCATCAACAGGCTCAAAAGACAGTGCATAAGCTATATTAGAGTTTACAAAGGCCAGAACTGAAAGAAGAATTAAAGACCACTAAAGAACCAAAGAAAGCACTAGTTGTCAGCATCAAGGACGGTTATGATTGGAGTGCTTATGTAGAAGATTTTACTTCTGGCTTAGCACTTATTGCTAAGATTAACAATGAAGACTAATCTGAGAACAAAGATATAAAGGTGGACAGTGAATTATTCAATGAGAAAGACTATGACTGGAGTGACAAATCTAACCCAAAGGAAGATTCAGAAGAAGTTGCTCTAATGGCACAGTCGGAACAACACAAGGTTGAAATCTCATCATCTGACACTGTGTCTTCAAAACTATATGGTGAAATACCGGTGGAAGTAAGGGAGATAATATGCACTAAAGCTTGTTTTCAACAAGTAGAACACTAAGGAACCTACCATTCAAAATATGTGATAAACTGAAACAAGAAGAGTTAACACACAATAAGCTCAAAGCAGATCATAAAATTTCTTATGATAAAATCATATCTCTTCAAATTTCTTAGAACAAAACCTTAAAAGGACTTGTGCTTGTAAGAAGCAACTTGAAGAGATTACAAAAACTTTAAAGCTAGAGAAATTGGTAGATGCAACAACTCAAATTGATTTAGCCAAAGTGAAAAGCTCAAAAACTACTATTGAGCAATTAGTAAATGGTAGGAAAGACAAAGATAAAATAGGATTAGGATTTATATATGAACCTATGCTTGAATCTATCTCAAATATCTTACCTGAAAATTTAATACTCAGGATCATTCACCAGAGAGTAAAGCTAAACTCAAAGAATTTCAAAAAAAGAAAAAGAACATTCAATCTACATTCAATAGTGAAATCGAAAACATAAATATTGAAATATTCAAGGAGAAAGACTCAGAAAAAAAGAATTGTCATCCAGTTAGGGACCGTGTACATTCAGAGTACTAACTGATTTTGCGTTATACCGGATCAAATAGTGTGGAATCGTATTTGATTGCCGACCCATTAGTGAGAACGATTACCTAATCGATATAAGATTGAAACTAAACGTTAAGAACGAATAGAAATCAATGAGGAACGCGCTATGAACTGGACAGGCTGTTTGGGATGCTCTGGACGGCTAGGGTTTGTGTGTATTCATATTATCTCTTAAAGTTTTTTTTCACAAATGAGGTGGTATTTATAGGTTATTGGTTTCCATTCATACGACTTAACTCGTGCGACTAAATCATGCGCTTGATCCATACACAGGACTGAAGGTTCAGTCGTGCGATTGAGTCCTAAGCATGATGTATTCATGCATATGGTCCATAATAATGGGCCATTAGCATGAATACTCATCCGACTATATTGAACACATTACTCAATCATTATTGACTAAGAAACATGCACAACAACCTCAAACCTATATAATAAGTTCATACACGATAATAATATGAAATAATTAAACACTAATAAACGTCAACCACATATTATATTGCATTCAACCATTACATTACATATGTGTAAGGCATGAAAGACTTTTACATTTAAGCTCATAAACTAGGAACATCATGTATCTACAAACTCCCCTTTGGGCCTAGTTTACTCTATTGTCTAACACTCTTCACATGTTTTTGAAACATCTTGTTATTTTTCCATCTCTATTCAAAACTATGACCGCTTCACACGTCCACCAATCATAATACCACCATTTGAAGTATGGAGTGAAGTCCTAAGGCATTTCCCGGAAGGGAATATTTCACATTGTGCATGGGGGACTCCACTTCAGCACTACTTTAGGCTTTCCAGATATAGGATCCACTTCAGACCTACGACTGTACCTCTTAGGTTGTTGAGGTCTGAAATTTACCCACCTGGTGTGGTATTCCTTCTTCAACATAGCCTCAAACCACCTGACGTCTTTCTTAGATTAGCATATCGCTGATCAAAGCATGCTAGTCGATTGAGCTCAAAACCAGGAAGAGTCTTCAGATCAAGAGGATATCTAAAGTACTTGATCCCCTTCTCTCTCTTAACTGCATATACTTCTAAGTCTTCAAAATACGCCCACACTATGATCTTGCCAGAGACCTTCTGATTTCGTTTCACTCTATAGAGCTTGGTGTAGGCATTTTGCTTTTGCGGCACGCGTTGCGCTTTCATCTCTGCAAAACAAGCTGCCCATTCAGCTATCTTGGTATCAACATTTGTGTCTGAAGCATGGGTGTGGCTTTCATCTTTTTCCTTCTTCTTTTCCATCTTTTTCAGACTCTCAAACGTAGCACTGCCAAAAGTATCATCCAAGTTGTTTAAAACATTGCCTTCGTGGTCATTGTACTCTGGATAATGCTCAACAGTGACATCCTCGATCTCAATTTCATCTACATCGTTAAGCTCATCATCACTCACAACATCTACTTTCGAACCATTTTTACAAGCTCGTCAGGATTTAGTCTAAACATTTCAGCGAGTTGTTTGTCCGTCAGATCATGAATAATCTCTTCCTGTTTTGGAGTGTAGCTCATAGATCTCCTGACTATCCCTTGCAAGTCAAGAATCATTGGAAGATGAGTCTTAACTTGCTGAAGGGGTTCGACATTTTACTTGTCTGTTTTTTGAGCTTAATCTGTTTGATTAACCGTTAATCACATCACACATAAGTCATTATATAAAACATTTAAACATAAACAAACATAGATGATTGTTAATTACATTAATGTAATATACAATTCAAGTACAAAACTTTTTAAATACAAAGACATCTAATAATTACTTTTCTCTTGCTCCGTCGGTTTTTTAGTCGGAGGAGCGGAAGATGAGGCTCCTTGATCTTGGTTCTTTTCGTGTGCCTCTCCTGAGCTTGAGAATTTGAGGCTAACGCAGATGCATCACCTTCCTAATCATCATCATCCTCTTTATCTTTACCGCTCGGTCCTTCTTCATCAACATCTTCTCAGAATCATCTTCATCCTCATCATCATCAACATCATCATCATCACCATCACTAACGTCACAATCCTTTATCTTTAATGGCTCGCTCTTTGATCCCTTGAGCTTTAGCAGTATCTTCTTATTCTTCTTCTCAAGCTCCTCTATCCTCTTCATCGAAGCCAACACCAGCTCATTTTGACTAGTAAGTGCTTGGTGGGCTTGGCCTAGAGCTCTCTCATACTGGGCACTCTTCTCACTGAGCTGCACGATCTGCTTTGCCTAGGCTGCATTCACCTCCATCTTGTGTAGATGAGTAGCTCATAGGTCATCGGTGGCAAGCAGCCTTTGTATAATGTTGTTGAGGTTAGCATGCTATTCCTCTAACCCAAGAGAATCTTGAGTAGTCATCTGTTAGTACAAAGCAATACAGATCTCCAGCAATGCTTTTTGTGCTGACAGGGCCAAACAGATCCATGTGCAAAAGCTCGAGAGGCATATCTATAGAATTCATTTTCTTGGCCATGTGATCCTTCTTGGTCTGTTTCCCTTTCTTACATGCTATGCAGAAGTCTGGAAGCTAGAAGTTCTTGATAGTTACACCATTTACTAATCATTCGAAACTAGGTGATTCATCTTCCTAGGAATGATGTGTCCATTCTTCTATGCCATGAAGCTGAATCCCTCTCAGTTGCTTTTGACAGGAAGCAATGAACCGTGTAATCTGTTGTGGAGGCTTTTGATAGATCTAAGACATACAAGTAATTATATCTTGAAGCTGACATAAGAACTTTATCCTCCTCAATCACATAGTCCTTCTTCAACATGTAGCACTTCTTGTTGTCAAATACAACTTTAAATCCTTTATCACATATCTAGGAGACAAAAAACAAGTTATTCTGTAGTTGTTGAACATTGTTGACCTTGTCAAACTTGACTTTCTCGTTTCCCAGTTCGCCTTGTGCTATGATGTAGCCTCCTTTGTTCCCAGCAAATGAAACATGTCCCCCTGTGATTTGTTTGACGTTAAAAAGGAGGGACGAATTCCACGTCACGTGCCTGGACGCCCCACTATCAACAATCCGGGTATTAGTGATAGCGATGTAGTGGACACCCTGTGAGGAGTCAGTTGAATCTGCCATCAAAGCCGAGTTATACTCTTCTATTGCTGAAGATTCTAAACTTCTTGCTCTGAGCTCTTCCTCAACCAAGTGATTTACCACGTTCACAGCTTATTTTATATCTGACATCACTTGCTCAGCTGCTATCTCACCTTCACTGGCAGACCCATCATCCAATGCTTCAACAAAGGAAATATTTGATTCTCCAGGAGAAACAAAACAGAACGACTAGTCTTGTCTTTCATCACCTTGAGCAGTTAGTGCCTTTGTCTCTTTACTTGAAGAACTAGTTCCAACCATGTCTTAGTCTTAATGGTTGAATATGGGAAATGGGTTTCCATTTCCAGTTTTCTTGGGCTTTACACATTCACGTTTAAAATGCCCCTTTTCGCCAGAGTTGAAGCAGCTGACTATGGTTTTGTCTAACCAAAGGTCATATCTTTGGTGACTACTAGATTTGGCCCTGTCTTCTTGACAAACTTTTTAGCTCTTCTGACTGCACTTGCTAGAGCCCACATGATATCCATTCTTTCCAGCTTGTTCTCGTCAACTTATTCATAGTCTTCATCTGCAAGATGACAATTTCCATTCTTCCCAGCAACTAAGCCATCATAGGATTGAACCACTTCTGCTAGAAGATGCATATGCTCCTTCGCAACTTCCACTATGATATTATCAAGAATCTCGATCTTCAACTTCATAGTATTGGATTCAAGCACTATGTATTGGGTCCCTTATGACCCAGATGATTCTGGTCCTGAAGTTGTGGTTTGGGAAGGAGGGGCGGAACTAGACACGAAAGATGTATGTAATGGTGCTCTTGAACCAGTTGGAGTGAGAACCAAGTTGTAAAGCTAAGGATTCTAAACATGGGATCCTTTCTTCGACTTGTAATTCATCCTTAGTTCTTCCTCTCATAAATTCAAGATTATGTCATTTATTTCAGATGTCGCAAGAATGTCGTTCTGTCTCAGATTAGACACAAATGAGTCCTACTTCTCAGGAAAACCATTAGCAAAGTTTGAAACTTTGTCTTCCATTGAGGTGGTCATGCCATAAGTGTGTAGCACAGTCATTAGATGATAGAATCTCTTGCTAATATCATGTAAGCTCTTATTCCCTATAGAAGAGAAATTATGGAACTCCTTCTGGAGAGCCTTAGCCTTCTGTGCCTTTAACGTCACATTTCCATCATATCTCTTCTCTAATGCCTCCCAAAGCTTTTTGGCCTACTTGTTCTCATAAAACTGATGAAAGATGTCTTTCGGTATTGACTGAGTCAACAGGGCATAAACTTTCTTCTTAGTATTGAAGAGTATCTTCTGAGGTTCGCTTATTCAACCCAACGTCAACTTCACTCCATTTGTGATGACTGGTACCATGTAACTGGCCTCTATAGAAGTCCAAAGGTTGGGATCCACTCCATTTAGGTAAATCTCAAACCGCTGTTTCCACTGAGGATATTCGTCTAACGTTAACAACTTTGGCGGTCTATTGTGATTTCCAATCTCATTCTCCAGAAGCAGTAGGTTATGGATGCGTGAGTCCTTTCCTGTACTAAACACAACAAACTCATCTTCCATTTCTATAAACTCTGTTCTTGGAGAACAGGACTGCTTCAATCATGCGAATGGACAATGAGTATGAATCATTCATGCGAAAGAATGGTGCGAATGAATTCAATCGTGCGATTGGATTCACTCGTGCGTATGAATAGGGCGATTGGAAGCAAACGACTTGAGTTGTTCGGTCGTGCGAAAGAGCAATGAGACTGAGTTCAATCGTGCGAATGGAGTGAACGAATCAGTTGAATCGTACAAATGAGCTAGTTGTACGACTGAAGGCTGCTGTTTTTGCAAAATCAAAGATTTTGACAATTAGACAAAAAATACGATTTTTCTATGAACCCTAATCTGCCGTATAGTGAAATATCGCAACTTTAACGCCTTAAAACGTCGAAAACACCTGCTAAAGCAAATGTGGTGAGTCTTTTAATTAAAACGTAGGTTTTGACACCAAACCTAATTGAATCAAACACAAAATCAAGAGCCAAAGCGCTCATACCACTTGTTAGGGACTGTGTACGTACGGAGGACTGAGTCAATCTTATGTCTCAATCATACGACTGATCTAGTCTCCTGGTTCAGTCGTGTGACTCGTCCATAAGCATGATGTATTCATGCGTATGGTCCATAAGTATGGGCCATTAGCATGAATACTCATCCGACTATGTTGAACACATTACTCAATCATTATTGACTAAGAAACATGCATTACAACCTCAAACCTATATAATAATTCCATACACAATAATAATATGAAATAATTAAACATTAATAAACATCAACCACATATTATATTGCATTCAACCATTACAATACATATGCGTGAGACATGAAATACTTTTACATTTAAGCTCATAAACTAGGAACATCATGTATCTACACATCCTATAAAAGTCAAGTCCTATGAACCTCGTCAAAATAACAAAAAGCTATTTGTACGAAAAGGTGAAAGTGTTATTAGAAAGTGTGAACTTGAACAAGGTGTTGAAAAAGTTAATTAAATCAATAACAAAATGAAAGGGAAATCTAAAGAAGAGAAATCAGAGACTTCTTGTTTTGATGATTCAAGCTCTTATGAATCGAACCAAAGTGATAAAAACTTAAAGAATCAGAAAAAGAATCTTCTCAGGATTCAATTGAAACCCAAAGCACTGAAACATCATCAAGAACAATTTTTCAAAGAAGAATAAAAGCTACTACTAAGCTAAGCATTTTGAACCAATCAATTAGTCAATTCAACTTAAACCTGTGAAGTTTGTATCAGCAACATGTTTTGACATGAAGACAATCTCTCAAACAACATCAAAACCTAACATCAATCTAACTCTAATTACAAAACAAGTTCAAAGTCTTCCGTTGTGCATAAAAAATTTGAGTCTAAGGAGTTAAAGAATTGTGAAAATGTTCAAAAGCAAAATCCTAAAATCAAAAGAACAAACTCACACAGCAAAACAACATATTAACCTAACTACCCTATCTCTAAACAAGATTCAAACGTGCCTTCCATATCTAAATCAAGGGTTAATGAAATGTTGTTTAAACAACCACAAAGGGTCTGTGAAGTATGTGACGTGTACAATCATAACACATCTGATTGTTTTTGTAACAAGTATTGTCACATTTATGATATGGCAAATCACTCAACAACTAATTGTTATTTTCATAAATATTGTGCCTTGTGTGATGAACGAAATCATAATACTGAGGATTGTTACTTCAGCAATAACTCGCCAAGGAAAGATTTTGGTAATCAAAGATTTGTAAGAAATCAAAATTATGGTTTTCAAGGATTATCAAAACAACCTTCTTTAGGCTTGAGATCTCTTAGAAGAATCAATTCTGATTATGATGATCAGTATACTATAAGACCATAACAATATATTCAGAGAAATTTCATTCCATGTTTAGTGAGAATGAAAAGTGGAACATTTAACAAGAAAAAAAATTCTAAGAATGTTTAAAATGATGGTTCAAAGTTTCTTGATGATTATCTTGAGAATCATTTTTGTGCTTTGAGCTTATTTCAAAGAAAAGATAATCAAACAATTTTTAAAAAAGGATTTGAATCCAAAATTTCAAAACAAACCTGATGTGACCAAACTCCATTTTAAGCAATTTACCATTATGGATAAATATGGAAGCCCAAGACCCTCTCGGCTTGGTTGATAACTCATCTTAAATGTCTTTGAAATGTAGGTACGCCCAAGATGGCCAATAAACACGTGGTACGTTGATAGTGCGTTTTGCCGCCATATGACAACCAATCAAGCCATACTTGAAGACTTTAAGACAAAAGATGATACACATGTAGCTTTTGGTGGAGATGCGGGTGGAAAGATAACTAGAGAAGGAACGATATCTAATGGAGTTATAAGGTTTGATAAAGTCAACTACTGTGCTCAATTGAACTTTATTATGTTAAGCGTTTTTAAAATATGTGATAAAATATATTTTGCTTTGTTTGATGACTCTAATTGTTATATTTTAAAGGAAGGTTTTCAGATCAGCAAGGAATAGGTGATTATTAAAGCTATTAGAGATTAAGATGTCTACAAGCTAGATATGTCTCGAGTTGATCCTTCAGCATAAACAACTTACCTTATTGCTCATGCTTAAAATGATAAAACTCAGCTTTGGCATAGACGTCTCGAACATTCCAACTTCAAAAATATGAACAAACTTGCAGCAGGAAATCATGTAGTAGGCATTCCAAAAAAGAAGTTTGCTACATCAGACCTATATAAAACATGTTTGAAACGGAAGCAACAAAGAGCGTCTTATAAGTCCAAGCTAATAAACTCAACTTCGAAGGCTCTATAGATGTTACACATAGGTCTATTTAGTCCTGTAAACGTGCAAAGCATTGGAATTAAATATTATTGTTTAGTTATCATTGATGGCTATACAAGATTTCCACGGGTTTTCTTTTTGTGTGCGAAATATGAAACAACTGAATTGTTAAAAGAGTTTATCATTAAAGTTGAAAATCAACTTGATCAAAATGTAAAAATAATTAGAATGATAATGGAACAGAATTCAAGAATGTTAACGTTCACATTTTCTATGCAAGAAAAAGGGATCGCTCATCAGTTCAGTGCACCTAGAACTCCACAACAAAATGGAGTTGTTGAAAGGAAGCACTGAATATTGATTGTGGCAGCCCGTGCAATGTTAGAAGATGCTATGATTCCTATCACATGTTGGGATGAAGCCATATCAACTGCATGTTTCATTCAGAATCATGCTCTGTTAGTGAAAGACAAACACAAAACTCCTTATGAGTTGATGTTTGGTAGGAAAGAAAATATAGATTTTCTTAAAACCTTTGGTTGTCCGGTACTGATTCATGTCAAACTCATTTAATTCTAACATGTTTGAATCTTCTTGTGTCAACAGGAAACAAGTAGGAGAAGTTGGAACCGTTAGTGATAATTCAGACTCTGCTAATATGGATGATTCAAGCCCATACTATCCATTTTTCTCATATGTTAGAGATCCTATATTCAACTCAAAATCTCATGATCAAGAAGTTCAAGAAGAACATCATGTTTCTGGAAATTCTAACGTTTCTTAACCAATACCTAGTGATGGACCAGAAATTCAACAACCTGAGTCTAGAGGTTCATCTGTATTTGGAGATATAGATGTCATTGACAAACTTGATTATTTCATCAACTCACCAACTCACGTTCCGAATTTCACTCCACATTCTTCAAACATGTTGCATCATCTCTCCGACTTGAACTAAACAAATCTTGATGTGAATGTTCAAGAAGATGAGATTCCAACATCTTGTATTCATAAGAAACATCCCATATCAAATATTATTGGACCTTTGAATGAGAGAACTACAAGAAGTCATACAAAGCAAGCACGTATGTGCTTATACTCGTGTTTTCTATCTCAAACTATCCCTAAAAATATCATTGAAGTATTACAAGACAATAGTTGGATTGAGGCTATGCAAGAAGAGTTGCTATAGTGCAAGACCGTTAAGGGTACTAGCTTACAACACAACAACACAAAGAGGATAGTGTGCAATAACACTTACCAGATCAAATGGGTTACTAGAAACCAGTTTTAGTGAGAACAAAGAAACACCAGTATTCAAGAGACAGAACAAGAACAACACAAGTAGTTGGTTTCAAGGATGATGTATATTGCTCTCTACTTCCTTACAAGTGTTTTGCAAGCAATGGTTTAAGATATAAAGGACACGAGATACTTATACTACAACTTACAGCTGGCCATACTTTAAAGGCCAGTTGGATACATGATCTAGACAATAACAAAATCACTATAGAGTCAAAAGGCATATTGCCTTTTGACTAGTGACTATGACATGCCATAGCTCACATCCTAATACATTACATAAAGGATAAAGTACATATATTGTAGAAAGTTACATGCTCAAAACCTCAATGTATAGTTACCAAAAGCATGGACCTTTCACCAACTTTCGTAAAGTTGGTGTCTTATCAGAGTTGCAGCAAAAAGGGGTCCAGCTTTATGGAAAATGTACATCAGATAAAGCACGTGTTCAAAAAGTCTTGGGAAGAAATCTGTCTTCAAGTGTTAGCTTCGAAAGACTGTGTCTTTGAAGCTTCGGAAGACTTCATGTTTGGCTTTGGAAGATTTCATGTTTGGCTTCGGAAGATATTGGTCTTGGCTTCGGAAGATTTCCCACTTTGAATATTGTTTAAGGCAGAGTGTAAAACTTCTAAAGCATTCCACTTCAGTACACTTATGCATGCATGCAGAAGGATTTTGGGTGTTTGGGTTGCATCAGCCTTATATCAAACCTTACAAATTCCCCTAGGCTGATGCCACCAAAACTCTTGAAGACTTCAGATATCAACAGTCCTCATCAGGATGATGACCCTCCTTTTCTTCATAAGATGATCAGGATAACTCAGACTCTCATAGTGTCTTCTCATGTCAAAAAGATCATTCAGAGGTAGATTGAACATGTCCTGCCATGTGTAGACATTTTTAACACCTTGATCTCTAATAACATGCCATCTTTCTGGATTTATAGTGTATTTCCATGACAACATGGGTCTTCCTAATGCTATAGGAGCTACTTGAATTGGAGTTGGAGGGGCATCCTCTTGTTACACATCCTCAGGATGTTCTGACTCATCCTGTGGTTTGGAGATGGGTGCTTATTTCTTCTTCTTCTTTGACTTTGGTCCAAAAGCCATCCTTTTTCTCCTCTTTGAACCTTTTAACTAAGAAGACTGGCCTGTAGCACCAGATTGATCTTCTTTTCCTTTCTTAGTTTGGTCTCTCTCTCTCACATGTTCAGATTAAGAAGGGATAGAACCCTACTGTGGATCAGAAGTGGAAGCTTGCTAGGCTAAGCAAGAGACTCAGTTTGTGCTGTCTTAAATGGTTCAACCTTAATCTCCACTTCTTGAGGGACCTAACTTGGTCGGGAGTGTAAGTGAATAAGTTCTCCTCTTTGAATCTTTTGCTTGATCACTCTAATGTGCTCATCCATAGTAGATAGAGACATAGGTCCATATCTCTTTCCGGAGAATCCATACAACTTTAAGAAGCTCATCATCATGTGCCTATCAAAAGACTTCTTCATACTTTTCTTGATAATGGCTCTTGACTTTCGAGCCTCTTCCCTTTACTTCCTCATAATTATCTTTCTTTCTTTGACCAACTCAAGTTCAAGCTATTTGAGATATTCAAACTCAATGTAATCAAAGGGTAAGAGAAGAAGTGCACTAGCTTGATAGAGGCTTGTGGCATTTATGTAGTTGAAAATATTGGTCCTATCAGTTTCTTTGTTTACCTGAGGTTCTTGTGGAGCCACATCCTTGTGTAAAGGACTTTGTTGAACTGGGGAGAGAGTGGGCACATGCTTGTAGAGTCCTTTCTATCTTCTTTCTTCTTTGATTTGTAGAAGTAATTTTGCATCCTCCACCTCCTTTCTTTCCTTTGACAATTTCATGTCAGCCAGTTCATTTAATTCATCTAAAGGAAGGAAGATGATATTATCAATGTTAGAGTTCCTAGTCTGCAAGTACTTGATCCTGACTGCCCTCAACTTATCATTCTGAGTGTTTGGCCTGGGGGTAGCCCTAATAGTAGCTTCCATGAATCTTGCAGACCAAGTAGAAGAACTTTCTCCCCTTAGCTTCCTTTTCCTTTCTCTCTCCTCCTCCTTAATCTCCTTAGAAGTCATTTTTCTTTTTCTTTTGTCACTCACAAACCTTTGTAACTTAGGGAGGAGAGAGCTTTGGCCTTTATTGCTTGGTATAGCTTACAAGCTCTAGCCAAAGAGAGGTTGAGATGCACCTTCACCAACAGGTATCTCATCAAGGGAATGAATCTCTAGAGAAATTAATGGTGAGAGAGAGCATTCAGGTTCTACCACTAGGCCTTCAGTCAAGGTTTCCCCTATGAAACAAATCTTAGGGTCTACCTCAACATCCAGTTGACTAACAATATTGCCTGATTGCCTTAGTCTCTTTCTGTAGTTGAACTCTGTAGTGATCCTATCTTGATTCCTTTATGCCAGCCTATCAGCTTGTCTAGATTGACTTTGGTTGACAAGTGGAATGCTGACCAGGTCAAGATTTTCATAGAAGTTCAAACTTTGAAAATTGAAGACTTCTTGCTGCCCTTGAACTCTCTGAGTGACAAGGCTCTTCTATTTTCATTATACATCCACCCTGTAATGTGATTTGAAGTTGGTAGAGATGACATACCCCTTGGTATCCCTTCCTTAAAAGGACTTTGAATGAAAGAGTATATAGAGTTCATATTGATGTGAACTTAAGGAAGTTGCTAAGTATGGACACTTGCAAGTGAAGATGGTGAGTCTTCAATGTCCATGTTCTGTGAAGAACTCCGAGGTTATGTGTCTGTGATGAATTTCTCCCCGTTTTTGGTAGCATCATCCAGTTGTATAGATGAGCTAGAGGTTAGGTCAACAACATTTACAAGTTCTTGTGTTCCTCGTTGAGCTCTTCTTAGAGGTCTCCCAGCTAGTTTTTCCTTGAGATAAGAAATCTCAAGTTGCTAATCATTGAACTTGTTTTATAGGGTAATCACCTGAGTTTCAAGGTGACTAACCTTGGAGACTAGATAGGTGCATGTTTGTGACAGTTTTTTGCACCTTTAGCCTCAGATTCCCCTTTTCTTCATGAGAAGAATCATTGAGAGATGAGACACGGAGTTCTTGGCTGCTTGATTTCTTCTGCTCAATGACCGCTTCAGTTGAAGTGTCAATGGGTTGAATTGCCATGGTTAAGGTCTGAATGATGTAATCACTTGCTGAAGTGAGTGCCTCTTCCATATGGATCTCCTAAACAGGTTTAAAAGGATCCACCTCAGTGACAGGTGACTGATGTGGTCTAGACTCAGGTGAGTTAGGAGCACTCATATCTCTTTGAGTAGAGGAGGAATAGAGAGACTCATTATACTCTGAAACCTAAGTCCTCATCAATTTAGAAGTCTAGGTTGGAAATGAGTTGGTTTAAGTCTAAAGGGTAGGGATGGTAGCTGTCCCTTGAAGGTTGTTCACTTGAGTGTTGAGATTCAGAGTGAAGGCTTAAGGTAGTTGGGCTTGTGAGCTCATCAGGCTGAGCATGAGGAACCTCAAAACTGGTCTTTGAAGTAATGGAATTGGTTTGCTCCTCAAGAGAAGTGGGAGCTCCAGTATCCACTTCCTTCTGTATGTGTAAGCATATGGGGGCTTGCACAGACTCGATAGCTTGAGCATGGTTTGTTTGGATTTTATTTTGTAGCGTGGACAGTTTAGGGTCTTTTAAGTGGTTGAGAGGTAGAAGGTGTGGGTTTAACACTAGCTTGTGTTGCTAGGTTATCACCTTGAGCAATGAGCTCTAACATTTTTGGGACAATGGTTGTTTCTACCCCTGAAAAGCCAATAGTTGGCTTCTTCAAAATCTTAAAGATGTCAGGCTTCATCTATCCCAATTTATGAATTTACATGTTTCCTTAACTGTGAGCCCAGTTTACACTTGAGAATGTATTGAACATATCTAGGAAACATGTAATACTTTAAGGAGTCCAAGTTAGCAAGCAGATTTGTATAACCAAATTGAGATTAATTGAACTTGACCCCTGAACCATCCCATGCACTATGAAGAGAGATCTTCAAGAATTTGGTCCCAACCCCCATGCTTATTGGATAAGCTGTGGATGACCACGTGTAGTAAGTACTTCCAATAGGATGAGACCTTCCCTTTCCTGAAGGTATTTATAGAGAAGTCTTCCTCATAGCCCCTCTACTCAAAAGAATTATTAACAGCTTCCTTTGGGAAAGACACTCACCTTCTTCATCATCTAGCTGAAGATGGGTGTTGATGATGGCTGGAGTGATGAAGATTGTCCTCCCCTGTACGGTGGCAGACAGTTCATTCTCCCCATCCAGAGCAACCTCTTGACAGGTTTTCCAGAATTCAAGTAGATGATCCTCATAAATAATAGGATCGATGTTAAGGGAGGTGAAGTAGTTAGAAAGATCCAGGAACTGGAAAACCTTTGAGAAGTGTGGATCGTTCTCGGAGTTTAACAGAGCAACCTGGTTGTGTTGCCTATGTAAGTGCATGGATGAATCTGGGTCATTTCTTCGATTAAGGTTGACCATTTTAGAAAGCTTAAAGGTGAAGGAAAGATGAACAAAGGTGGTTGCAAAGAGAAATTTGGCAATTAGGTTTGGATGAAAGACGAAGATGATAGAAAGAGGGGGAACCATTGGGTTTACATGTGAAAAGGATTTATGACAGGTTAATAAAAGAGAATAAACTTTGAATCTGGATGTTGGTCCCACCTCTGAAAATGTAGTTTGCTTTTTGCTCAAAAGTAGTTTTCTTGGAAGTCGAAAAAAGCTTCTGAAGGTAAATTGTCTTCGGAAGTTTTAATGAAAAAGCTTCCAAAGCCAAAATTACTTCGGAAGAATTTCCTAAGATTTTTGAAAAATGTGCTTCAGAAGTGAATTAAGACTTGGAGGTTTTGTTCAAAAGAACAAAGCTGTCGAGAGTTAATTTCCTTCGAAAGGAAATTTTCATTGCAAACATATAAGTGTCTAAGAGAGATTTTACACATCGGAAGATATTTTAGAAATTTCTTCCGAAGGAAAATTACTTAGGCAATTATGTTTTTTGAAGGCATAAGTTTCTTTCGAATATAAAAATATATCTTCCGAAGGATTAAGATTTTTTTAAATCTAAGGAAAGTCTTCAAAAAGTTTTCTTCTAGAGAAACAAGCTTATGAAGGAGATAAACTACACAAGTTAGGACACACAGATTTTAAGAAATAATATGAATTAGTTTTAACAAAAATATACTCAAAGTTAATCATCCTAATAGCTCATATAAGATACTTAAATATCTATTCATCAAAGGCTTTTGTAAATAGACCTTCATATTGTTCATTTGTGTTAACATTAACTAGTTTAATTAATCGCTTTTTAAAGTTATCTCTAATTAAATGATACCTGATATTGATGTGTTTTGTCCTTGAGTGTTGCACAAGATTCTATTTGATAGAGATAACACTGTTGTTGTCTATGTGAATAGGAGTCTCCTTCAAATTTAATCCATAGTCAAGCATCTGATTTTGAATCCAAAGCACTTGAGCGTAGCAGGTTGCAGCAGCAATGTATTCAGCTTCAGTAGTTGATGTAGAGTCACATGATTGTTTCTTGTATTGCTATGAGATAACCCTTCCACCAAGAAACTGACATCCCCCAAATGTAGACTTTGTAGTCATATTGCAACAACCATAATCACTATCTGTATAAGCATACAGATTGAAGTCAGTTTCTTGGGATACCAAGACCAAGTGTTGAGGCACCTTTGAGATATCTTTGAATTCTCATGACAATGATAAGGTGTGACATCTTGGGATTGGCTAGAAATCTTGTACAGATACATGTAACAAACATGATATCAGGCGTGCTAGCTGTAAGATACATAAGAGACCTAATCATAGCCGTGTAAAGGTGTTCATCCAGACAATCCCCCTCAATATCAAGCTCAAGGGAGTGGTTCTTGCTATGGGTGTCTTAGCAATCTTGCAATCAGTCATGTTGAATCTTTTGAGTATGTCTTGAAATACATTTACTGACTATGAAGATGCCATCTTCAACTTGCTTCACTTGAATTCCCAGAAAGAATTTTAGTTCCCCCATGGCACTCATTTCAAATCTATCCTTTATCAGCTTCTCAAAGTCTTTGCACAGCCTTGGATTAGTTGAACCAAAGATGATGTCATCTATATACACTTGAACTAGCATTAAGTCATTTTCTTGTCCTCTAATGAAGAGAGTTCCATCTATAGTAACCCTTCTTTATCCATGCTTGCACAGATACTGAGATAGAGTCTCATACCACTTTCTTGGTGCTTGGTGCTGCCCATAAACAGCCTTATCAAGCTTGTAGACATAATGAGGATGATCAAGATCTACAATACCATGTGGTTGTTTGACATACACCTATTCATCAATCACCCCATACAGAAAAGCACTCTTGACATCAAGTTGATAGACCTTGAAGTTCTTGGATGCAACAAATGCCAAGAATATTCAAACAGCTTCCAGTCTTGCTATAGGAGCAAAGACAGCAGTGTAGTAAATTCATTCTACTTGTGCGTACCCTTGAACAACTAGTCTAACTTTGTTTTTGATGAAAATGCTTTTATCATATTTCTTATTCCTAAACACCATTTGGTTCTAATAGTAGTCTTCCTATAAGAAAGAGGACATAGGTTCCAAACCTTTTGCCTTTTCATTTGAAGCAGCTCCTCTTGCATAGCTTCAACCAAACTTCCATCCTTCAGAGCCTCATCAGTCTTCTTGGGCTCAATCTGAGATAAAGACCAGAGTGAAGACAAACATTTGCTTCATGGGTTTGTCCTCTTGTTACCCCTATGTCAACATCTCCAATGACGTTTGTGGTAGGGTGAGACTTGTGGATCCTTAGTTAATGGATTACAACAAGTTGCTGAGAGAGATCTAAATTAGAAAATTTTAGATCTGTCATTGACACTTCTCCCACCACATCAGCACACTTATCAAGAGAGACTTAATCCAATGAGTGTGTGACATCATTGATGTTTTCCTCTATGTAATGGTTATCAACATCAAGAAATCTTGTCACTGTTACCACCACCATTGTCCTTGCATTTGAAGTTTCTTTATCTGGTTGTTGAGCCTCTGAGCTAGAATTTGAAGGAATCTCAATGTATCAGCTGAATTTGTCATTGTTGTGCTGATAGAAACTTCATTTGTAAAAATAGTTACAACTGGAGCTAAAGATGTGTAACTTGAAAGTCTTCTTAGCTCAAATCTTGGATTAGGATAATCCAGAGGTAAGATATTTATATATCCTGAAACAATCTCACAAGATTTGTTAAAACAGTTGGGAACTAAATCAAGATCAAAAACCTAATCAGGACCAGAACCAGCTACAATAGTGTGTGTTCATTGAAAGTTACATTGGCTGACTCCTTAACAATTCAAGTTCCAAGATTGTATACTCTATAAGCCTTAGCTTGAGAAGAGTATCCAATGAAGTGTCCATGATCTGATTTCTCCGCAAATTTGGCAATTTGATCTTTGGAATTCAAGATGGTGCAAGGACATCCAAATGATATGAGAAAACCAATGAAAGGTTTCCTATTGAGCCAAAGTTCATAAGGAGTCTTGCCATGAGACTTAACAACTAAAACTCTATTTTGCACGTAGCAGGAAGTGTTGACTGCCTCTGCCCAGAAGGTGATGGGCATGTTAGAGTCAGACAACATGGTTCTTGCAGCTTCAATCAGTGTCCTGTTTCTCCTTTAAGCAACACCATTTTGCTGAGGAGTCCTGGGATCACTGTGTTGTCTTGTAATACCATTTTCATCACAAAATGTATCAAGGATTTGGTTCTTAAATTCAATTCCTTGATTACATCTTATGGTTTTGACCTTGTGATCACATTGATTCTCAATCTTGAAGATGAAATTCTTCATAATTTCAGGATTCCTATCCTTTGTTTTATGAAAAAAGACCCAAGTGAATCTTGTAAAATCATCTGTGATCAGCAAACAATAAGAGGTCCTTTCTAGACTCATTACACTGGTAGGGCCAAAGTGATCCATATGTAACAAGTGTAGTGGTGTAGTGATGGAGAATCTTTCCATAGGCTTGTGAGATGCCTTGAGTTGCTTCCCTTTCAGGCATGCCACATAATGATCATCACTTGAAAACTCTTTCTTTAGCATTCTAGTTACCAAATTGTTCTTAATCAGTTTATTTATGTTCTTAAAGTTTACATGGCACATTCTTTTATGCCAGAGGAAAGACTCATCACTATCAACCTTAGATAGAAAGCATGAAACTTCTCCTGAGAGAGATGTTTCTTGTAAATCCATCTTGTACATGTTCCTTCTCCTAGGGGCTCTGAGCAGGATATGCTCATGAGGAATGACCTTCCGAGGCATGAGAAAAATACACTCATGCTTAGTAAAGAGCATGTTATGACTCTGATCACAAAATTGGGATACACTCAGAAGATTGTACCCAAGCTCCTTGACAAAATTTATCTTCTCAATGTTGAGCTTGTCATTTGTGACCTTGCCCTTCTAGAATGTAACAACTTTTATCTCCTACAAAAAAAATGGCCCTTCATCAATGATTTCAAAATTTTAGAGTGGTGACCTGCTCCCTATCATGTGCCTAGAACATCCACTATCAATGATCCCGACATTCTTGTTTGTCTTGAGTTGTTCCTGCAAAAGAAAATGATTAGTTAAATTTGGAAACCCAAGCCTTATTGGTCTTGGGCTTATCAAAGGAAGTAGAGGGTATTGAAATAGTTATAGATCCTATAGTTATGCTTTGAGGTTCTTTTGCTGTTATTGATGGAGAACTTTCAGTCACTTGGTATTTCTTTGACTTCCACACCACCTTCGGAAGTTTGGACTTGACCTTCAATACTTCAGAAGCTTTTGAGACTTTGGAAGTTTTGATGACCGGACCATTGGAAGATCCTGCTAACACTGCAACAGACTTCAGTACTTCGGAAGTATTCCTTTCTTCCGAGACTAAATTTTCTCTCGAAGGCAGTTTTCTAGTTGCCTTCTCCTTCACTTTGGAGCTTCCGAAGTAAACAGATTTTCCTTTCGAAGCTAAAATCTTCTTAGGGCTCTTGAAGTCTCTTATAGATCATATGAATAGTACCTCTTGAATTGTATGGACAATCCTAAGCAAGATGTCTAGTAGTGGTACACAACACATCAACCTTCTTCTTAATGCTGAGATGATTTGAACATGAACGAGAACTCTTGCTAGAAGAGTTGAGGTTGATGTCTTCAGTCATAACCACTTCAAACCCTGTAAAGATAAAGACTTGTTTATGCTTAGAGTCAAAAGTGGCCTTGATCTCTTGAGCCTTCTTAGCTTTTCTTTTGCTCTTTCTGATCAAGTTCTTCGTCATATACTTGGTCATCAGAGGCTTCTTGCTCTCCTCAGAAGGATAGTGACCCTTCTTAGAATCCTCCTCTTCACTTTTCTCAGAGGAATTCTTCATTATCACTTATTCATCCTCTTCACTGAATGGGTCTATGAGAAGAGCTCATCTTCACAAGTTCCACACCTAGGTGATCCTGCAAACAAGATTGTGTGTGGAGGAGCTATCTTACTAGATCCCAGTCCCTGTTTGTTTTGATAATAAACTTTTGAATACGAGGATGAGGATATGATGTTCTTGAGGTCTCTTCTTCAAGAACACATTTTTCTGCCCTGGCTTTGCTCATCACAAGCTCAGCCTGGCATTCAGTCAACTTGGTTATGAGAGCCTTGATCTGAGTCCCCTAATTGGTGTGCTCATGATTTACAACTGAAATGATTTTATCTAAGTCCTCTATCTTTAACTTATAATCATTTTTAGCCTTTTTGAAATCAGATTTTAAGATATTCAAGGACTCAAGATCAAATCTCATCTCTAAGTTGTAGGCCATTTATCTATTAATTTTAGCAATACATTCAGGAGTATAGAAATGTTCCAATACCTTGACTTTATCATGGTCAGCCATCAACGCATGATTTGGAGATGCATCTTCCACCTGAAAGCTCCAGTTAAAGCCTCCTTCTTTAACAGCAACTACAGCTTGCTGCTTTGGCTTCTCATTCTAGGTAACGTTATCAGTGTAGTTTTGTCTGGATTGCGCATGGACACTATTTGTTATTGATGCCTTGCATTCCTTAGCAAAATGCCCTATCAAGTTACAGTTGCAACACTTGACTTTGCTTTTATCCAGCCCAAACTTTCCATTGGCTGTATTGCTGGGAAACTTCCTTCCTATTCGCTTGTAAAACATCTTGTCTCTGCGAGTGAGAAGAACTATTTGCTGGACTATCTCCATATACTTTAGATAATCTGGATGGATACAGTCAAGGTCTTCAAGGGTGAAGAGAAAGTTGCCACAACTTTCATCAGAAGACACAAAAGCTTGAGAAGAACTTGTCTCTTGGAATGGGCTTCCTTGAGTATAATTCTCCTTTTGTGTCTCTGGGAAGGTGATGAAAGGACCCTTTTTTGAGTTATCAGGGTAGTATATGAGATAATTTTGGGGTTCTATGCTATACCTTTCAGTCGCATGAAAGGCTGAATGTTGGACCAAAAGAACCAATGAGCCAGATCAGAAAAACCTTTAAGTCCCACAAATGTCACAACAACTACTGAAGACCACAACAGTTGAAGACAACAGCTGATTACAAAGTCTGAAGACAAGTGCTGAAGACAATGTCTGAAGACAAGTGCTGAAGACAATGTCCGAAGACACAAGTGCTGAAGACAAGTGCTGAAGACGAAGTCTGAAGACAAGTGCTGAAGACAAAGTCTGAAGACAAGTGCTGAAGACAAAGTCTGAAGACACAAGTGCTGAAGACAAAGTCTGAAGACAAGTGCTGAAGACAAAGTCTGAAGACACAAGTGCTGAAGACCAAAGTATCAGACGTTGTCACAACAGCTGTAGAGGTCTTCTTCAGTAGTTGTGACGGTTTACCTTTAAGTAGTTTTATGTTTTATCCGTTCAGTAGTTGACACAACAGCTGAAGAATACTTCTTCAGTTGTTGTGCTCATCAGTAGTTTTATATTTTTCCGTAGTTTGTAAAATGACTGAAGAGCTTGTTCTTCAGTCGTTGTAGTTTCAGTAGTTTCTTATCTCTAGTTTCATATTTTGTACTTAACACTCTGATATGTTCTCAGTAGTTGTGAACATTTCAGTAGTTTGTTAAGAGTTAGTTATTTTTGTAAGAGATCTGCCAGTTGTCACTTCCCGTGATAACAGCAGCGATTGCACTCTGTATAAGGAGTGTCAACCTTTTGTAATAAGTAAGAATGATTTGATCAGAAATATTTGATATCATAGAAACATTCCTTGTTACAGAATATATTCTCTCGTTATAACCGTATTTGTTCTTAATGCATACGAGTATCAAATTCTTGCTACAATTTGTCTAATTCTTGTTCTTATTCCGCTGCGTTACGCTCTAATACATCAAACTTGTGATCACTGATCCTGACAACCTTGAGCAGAGATTCAACATCATAAGGGATGTAGTTGAAAAGGGGTAAAGATATGTATTCGTAAAGTTCATAAAGATCAAAACATTACGGATCCACTCACGAAGCTCCTTGTGAGGGCAAAGTATGAGGGTCATACTTGAGCCTTAGGACTTTGATATTCTAGTGATTGGAATTGATCTGTTTAGTATTTAAAGTATGGAACAATTGTAATTTTAACTCTTTTATATGTTTGAGTTACGTTCCCTTTTAGCATGTTTATATCCATGAATATATTTATTATTCTAAATGTCCGTAGTCGGTCATATTTGTGGGAACAAATATGAACGTAAGACTATTATCAACATGGATTGGTAGATATTCATAAGGCATTAATATAGAGCAATTGGTTGCTGCCAAGGTTCATAGATATTCGTGGGATACGAATATTGGACTGACCCGCGTCTTAAATCTTACTACATGGAATCTTATTGATTGATCATAAGTAAATTTGAGTAAAGGCGAATATCATTTGGTATCCTCCAACCTGAGATACATATTGGGTTCTGATATTCACCAAGTGTTATACCTTGAGCTAGTTCTTCGCTGCTCTGAAATAATGGTCAGTACATAAGGCTATGTTTACGTATAACATAAGGTGATTTTTAGAAACGTATGTAGTCAAGATGGAATTTGTTCCTCTTATTCGTTAAGAGCAAGATGTCTAAGGCCTGATTAAGTTAAATCAACAAGGAATGATCATTCAGTGTCCTTGGATTTAACATGACATCTGAAACAAAAGAATAGATGATCGATTCACCTAAATCATTTCTAGTTTGGAACTTGAAGGGGATGATGTTATTTAATGGCTTTAAAGTCATGCGTATTAAGGGTAGTAAACTGTTGTTAGGCGGTATTTACTGCTTGCATCAATCGCCTATGAATCTTGTGCAAGTGGGAGATTGTTAGATCCTATATGCCCAAGACACATAGAACATTGATGTGGTTAGTATGTCATGATCCAAGTCGAGTCATACCCAATAACAAGCTTAGCAAACACCAATAAATATTTATTTGATGATATGATCATGCAATTAAATATGAGCACCTAATTAGAAAATGGGTTTTCTAATTTAAAGAAATGAGAGATAGAACAAATTATATGGATAATTTGTTCATGAACTATTATTATTTACATTGTTATTTAAATGGTTAAATAACAACAAATAGTATATGTTCTTATGTTATACATTAAAAGGCTTTAATCATATAACATATCAACATCTTAATGTAATTAGTTGGTTTTATATTTTAGGGTGTATAAGTTATATAATTAAAAGGTTAATTATATATATCTTATCATCTAACTAATGAACATTAATAATGTGCCATATGTTACATAATTAAAAGGGTTATTACGTAACAAGTCCACTCAACTTTTAATGTGTTACAAGTATTTTTTTTTTAAAATAGGTGAACTTGGGTTTTAAAAGGGCTGAATTCGGCCCCCCCTTGGACTTCCCCATTTTTTATTTGTCTTGAAAATAGAACACTCATTAAGAGTGTGGTTGAGTGGAAGAGTGCAAGCATGATCCTCCTATCTCTCTCTCTTTTCACAAGATGAACAACTAGAGAAAAGCTCCTCCTTCTCTCCTCATTCACGGCTGAAACAAGGGGTTTTGAATCCCTTTTGGTCGTTTTCTTGGGTATTCTAATGATCCAAGATATGCTCCTTCATTGGTATGAAGTGGAAATGGTTTTCTTTCTTCCACCCATTGAAGAACTTGGCTGGAAACAAGGTCCCAGCAGCGTTGTTGTTCGTTTTGGTGCTTTAAATCCTAGCAAAGATGGTGTTTTCTTAGAGGCTTGTGGATATGGACACTTGAGGACATCTACTTTGGTGTTGTTGGCCATTCAAGAGCAGCCCTTTCTTCACCCAAATCACGTTTTTAGCAGCCCTTATGGAAGGTGTTTCATTCACATTTTCAGCAGCCTACAAAGGTAGTTTGTTGATGTTGTTTTGGTTGTTTCCTTCTCTTAATAGCTAGTTCAAACACATATGAATGATCCTTATGTTTTGGGTTTGTTGAAACAAAGTTATGAACTTTTAATTTTCTGATTACAACATGATATTAATCTATTATTCCGCTGCGTTTTCTCAGTTTAAATGGTTAAACTAGTTTGTTAAAGGTCCAACAAACCCAACAATTTCAACATTTTACTTGGTTTAGTTAGGTTATTAGTTCATTTAAAGTCTCGGTTCTTGTTAGGTTCAAATTCTTGATTTTTGAGTCTAATCGATGGAGTTTTTGGCAAGTTCACACCGTATTTTACCTGTATAATCAGTAACGAAGGTCAGAATTTGAGAATAAGCAAGATATTTGGGTCAGATGAAAATTGGCAGAGTAACGGTAGGCTGTGCAATTTTAAGGCGATTAGTGGTGATGAGTTGAATGCGATCGACTGTGGCCCTATTTATGCTGAAGCTGATTTCAATCGGCCAACTGGACCCATTCGCTCGTTTCATTCGGGTGAATGGACCTCAGTCATGCGATTGGCCCAGTCGATCACAATCACTCGACCAACTGGATTCAGTCGGGCGACTAACTCATTCGCACAGTTCCATTCGGTCGACTGGCTCATTCAGATAAGCCATTCGGTGAATAGTTCATACTCATGTGCCATTCGGGTGTTTAGTGCATGAGTATGGTCCATTCGTATGGTTGGTCCATACTAATGGTCTAGTCGTGCGATTGGATCATACTCATGATTTTGACTTTATGACCATTTCTCACTTAAACCGTTTTTAAGTTTTGATTAAACTTTATGAGCATTTGATCATCTCAGACATGATCTATTTAACTTGAAAAACTGTTGATCACCTGAGACGTGATTGATTTTACCTTTGAAAACATGTGTGGTCACCTCAGACGTGACCCTTTTAGATGATGACATCCCCAAATGAATTCCAAGGCGTAGTCCGATATCAAATACACAGAATTTGACTAAATTTAAACAAAGTGAAAGAGTTAACTGAAATACAAAACTAAAACTTGTTTTTGATGTTTTGTGTGAGGTGGAAATCCTAAGATAGAAATCTAATGGATTCGGTTCCGGAATACGCAACTTCAATTAATTTTGACCATAACTGGACCAATTCGATTTGGAATCATACAGGTACGTCAAATCATTTGGACATGTTATCAACACCTTTTGATGCTCAATTCTTGTTTTTCATCTAGAGTTGTTAGCAGGTTTAGGAAATCATATTAGTACTATTAGATCCCCACATTGATTTGAACTATCAAGAATTGTAGCCACGATGATTGTCAGTATTATGGTCCTCTTAAATCCATACGCAGACTTTTAACACACATTGGTGATAGTTTAAGGTTTGATTATTTCAACAAGCATATGTGGATCCCGCACTTATATTGTAATCAACATTCCTCGGGAGATTTTTGAGCGGTCTCAGGGTAGTTTTCAAGAAGAAACTATTCTTAGAACTTTCAATAGAGAAGCCAGGCCTCAGGTCATTGCCACCGCACAACAGAGAGGCGGGAAACAACAATGAATTATAGAATATATTGGTTATGCTTATCCTCAGGTTAGTGCATACCCCATAATAGAGAGGCATATAACCTATCTTCTTGTTTGAGCAATTTTAATCTTTTTGCACAGTTCTCACCAACAACATAGGTCGTTAGTTTGATTGCTTTTGCTCATATTTAGGTTTTACGCACATAACCTACTTTCACTATCATTTTTCCTTTTATATTGCTCAGACTATACAGACTTATACTTTGAACTTCGCATCTTATTTTATTTAATCTTTTAAGGTCCCAAATGTTTGTACCCGTGTACTATCATTTTCCAAAGTCATTGAATTGGTATCACATATACAATCTACTTTCTATGAGCTTGCCGCTCCTCCCTTGTTTTTTTTAATGTTACTAACTGACCTATTCTCCCGCTAAAATTCTAAAACCGTAACCGATTTACGCTTTTTAGGATTTTAATAGGCGACCAAATAACATCAATTTACTTAAACTACTATAAGATAAACAAATAATATTGAAAATAAAAATTAAAAGAAAAATTGGACAATACGCATCAGACTACACATGGTCATCATCGGGAATTACATCACTTTTCTTTTTAACGATGTTTACCTCTAACAAATATAGAAAACATGGTTTATCAAAAGCCTTTGTATAGAGATCAGCCCGTTGAAAATCAGTATTTATTTTAATCACATCGATTAGGTTCTTTACAAAGCAATCACGTATAAAGTGATATTTTATGCCGATGTGTTTGATCTTTGAATGTTGGACCGGATTTTTAGTTAATGCAATCACAGCAGAGTTATCAACAAAAATAGAAGTAGAAGAGAATTTCAAACCATAGTCCCGCCTTTGCTGTTGAATCATATGAGTTGTGAACAGTAACTTGTAGCAGCAACGTATTCTGCTTCACAGGTTGACAAGGCAACCGAGGTCTGCTTCTTACATTGCCAGGTAACTAATCTCGTCCCAAAGAATTGACATCCCGCTGATGTAGACTTGTAGTTCATCTTGCAGCCACCGTAATCCGAGTCACTGTACGCGGTAAACTCGAAGTCATCGTCATGAGGATATCACATCCTAAGTGTAGGAGTACCCTTCAGATAATGAAAGATCCTTTTAACCCCTATCAGATGGTTAATTTTTGGCTTTGCCTGATATCTTGAACATAAACATGTCGCGTACATGATATCAAGTCTTGAGGCAGTGAGATACATGAGAGATCCAATCATTCCTCGGTACATGGTGGCATCGACCAGATCACCATTCTCATTGGGTGCTACATCATGGTTTGTAGCAAGTGGAGTCCCAACTACAGAAGCATTCTCCATGTCAAACCGACTTAGGATATCTCCTATATACTTGGTCTGATGTAAGAAAATCACTTCTAGTGTCTCATCAACCTGTAACCCAAGAAAGAATTTCATCTCTCCCATGGCACTCATTTCAAACATAGCCTTCATTACTGCTTCAAACTCTTTGCATAGATCTTCTTTCTTTGAACTGAAGATTATGTCATCGAAATGGATTTGGACAAGCAGTAAATCTCCATCCTTTTCTTTTATGAATAGTGTACAATTAATGACACCTCTGTGAAAACCATGTTTCATAAGGTGAGTTGAGAGTTTCTCATACCAGGCTCTTGGAGCTTGATGAAGCCCATATAGAGCGTTATCGAGTTTGTAAACTCTGTCGCTATGATATGGATCCTCAAATCCCTCGGGTGGACTGACGTACACTGTCTCTCTGATTTCACCATGAAGGAATGCACTCTTCACATCAAGTTGATAAACTTTAATCTTCATATATGATGCGTAGGCGAGGAAGATACGGATTGCTTCCATTCTTCCCACGGGTGCAAACCCTTCATTGTAGTCAATGCCCTCAACTTGTTGAAATCCTTGAACAAGTCAAGCCTTGTTTCTGATGATCATGCCTTGATCATCTTTCTTGCATTTGAAGACCCATTTTGTCCTAATGTCCTTAGCACCTTTAGGTCAATGTACCAGAGTTCATACACCTAACTTCTTAAACTGAAGAACTTCTTCTTGCATGGCACTGACACATGCCTCATCATTCAGGGCCTCACTAACATACATTCGCTCGAACTAAGACATAAACCAACGATATGCACCATCATGAAGATAGCCCTTTTCCATCATCGACGCATAATCAGCTGAACGCAACTCATTTCTGGTTTGAACTCCTCATCTCACATCTCCAATGACATTATCCAAAATGATGATAGAGATTTAGTCATGATCCAAGAGTGGTTGGAACAACTACCTTAAAATCAAGATTATGAACATTCGGTTCAGTATCTGAGGCAGTAGGATTCTGAGGTTCTAAAGACGTAGAGGCATCAATGTTAGATGCTTGTGGACTATTGTAGGAGGAACCTGTTGCTCCTAGTTGTTCTAATCATTCTCCACAGCTTCTTGATTAGAGGAAGAGTCACTATCTTCAAGTGCTCCCCCTGAGTTGTTAGATGAATCGCCTTGTAGTCCAATGATGTAGATTCCTGAGATGGTGTGTTCAGAACATCATACATCATCTTTGTTGCTAAATCATCATCAAAAGTGGAGAGAGGTATGTGGAAGGACTTGAAGAATCCATCATAGTGGAAAAAGAAGGCGGGTCCTTTTCTAGCAAGTGGTTTGGTGTATCTCTGAACAGGACCATTACACCAGACTTCTACCTGACCCGTTGAGTTATTGTAGACCCTCTTGTTCGATATGTTGTATCCTAGAAAGATACCTTCATTAGCATTCTCGCTAAATTTTTCCTCCTGAGTCTTCTTCAGTAGGGTGCACGGAGCGCCAAATGGCTCGAGATACTCTAGATTGGGTTTACGTCGTTGTCGTAACTCGTCGCACGACTTTCCATGGTGTTTAACTACCAGAACCTGATTTAGTGTATAACTTGCATTTGCAACTACTTCATTCCAGAATTGGATAGGCAGTTTTGAGTCTGCTAGCATCGTCCGTGTTGTCTCTATCAAGCTGCGATTCTTCCTTTCAGCAACGTCGTTCATCTGTGGTGTGTAGGCAGAAGTGAACTGATGAACAATTCCCTTTTCCTTGCAGTAAGCCTCCATCCATTGATTCTTGAACTCGGTTCCGTTGTCTGAGCGCACTTGACGTACCTTCAACTTGTATACGGACTCCAGAGTAGTTACTAATTCCTTGAATGACTCAAATGTCTTTGATTTGGATTTCAGAAACATCACCCAAGTGAATCTTGAGTAGTCATTAGTAACTACATAGCAGTGCAAGTCGCCTACGATGCTTCTTGTACTGACTGGACCAAATAGATCCATTTGAAGAAGTTCAAGAGGATGTTCGATAGAATGAACTTTCTTTTCCTTATAAGACTTCTTTGTCTGTTTTCCCTTCTTGCACGCAACACAGAAATATGGAAGTTGGAAGTTTTTGATGTTAACTCCTCTCACTAGATCATTCTGGATCAAGTGATTCATCTTCCGTGCTTTAATGTGGCCCATTCTCCTATGCTAGGAGATGGATTCCTTCTTAGTAGCTTTTGACAAAAAGCACTGAACTTCATGATCCATTGTGGGGCCTTTGATAGATCCAAGACTTAAAGGTCTTATATCTTGAGGCAAACATTAATACATGATCCTTCAGGATGACATAGTCCTTTTTGAGGACATAACACTTCTTGTTGTGAAATACTAAAGTCTTTGTCACAAATTTGAGAAACAGAAAGAAAGTTATTCTGAAGTTGTTGAACGTAGATTACCTTGTCAAACTTCACTTTGTGATTACCTACTTCCCCTTGAGCTGTGATGTACCCACCTTTGTTTCCTGCAAACGAAACGTGACCTCCTTTTATCTGCTTGACATTTGATAAGAGATCCATGTTCCCTGTCATGTGCCTAGATGCTTCGCTATCTATAATCCACATGTTAGTTTCAGCAATATATCGAACACCCTGCACATTCAATTTGAAAACATTAGTTCATGTTAGGGACCCAAGTCTTCACTGGATTGGGTTTCCCAAAGGCATCACACATCATAAATGTTACCCATTGACCGTTTGAAGGTGAGGGAAGCTCAGATGTATTCTTGTTCTCATTATCAGACAATGAAGTTGATTTCTCCTTCTATAAGGCAGCTTTGTGTAAGGCATGTTTATGATAAACAGACAACTGGCTAATGTGTTGAACTTTAGGTTCACTATCTCATTTAGGTGGCGTCATTGAGTTCCTCTTAAAAGAGCTAGTTTTTGGTTAGGAAGTTCAACTTTCCTCCCCAGTGTCTGATAGTAAGGACAATGAGATGCAATATTTCCATACTCTCCACAACTGTAGCAAGCTCTGCTTTCAACTTTACGATTTAACTATTTTTGTGGAGATGTATGTGACACCCGGTGACCTTACTTGGTTTGGGTTTTGACACTTTCTCCTTTTCTATTTTCTGCACATTGACTTTTTTAATTTCTTTTGTCTCGTTTAACAAAGTTAATTGCTTTACAATTTTTAACATCTTTTCTTTTCTATTTTCTACACTTTGATATAATGCACGTGATTGGTTAATATGACTGGTCCTTTTAGGTTCAGATTTGACACTTGTTGAACTAGACTTTATACTAACCCTTTCAAACTCTATGTCCAGATTAACACAAGGCATTTTACCTTTTGCCTTTGTAGTGGCCTCGTTTTGTTTAGTGCCAGATTCATTTAATGAACATGTGGAATCTAGATCACTAACAAGAGGAATAGAGACCACATGATCCTTGATTGGATTATCATTAATTGGTTTACATTTTGTATTCATCAAGATCTTATGTGGTGGTAGAACCACTTTATAACCCAATCCCTCCCCGTTGTTTCTCTCTCTCACTAAGTTTTGGACAACATGAGATGAACTTGTCCAACTGTGCAGTTTTTGCTTTAAGGAATTAACTTGTACTTCTAAAACAGCCTTTCTTTCTTAGTGCCCTCTAGAGAGTTACAGTAGTACCTAATGTCATTAGTTTGGTAAAAGGCTACAACTTATGTTTCCCTAAGCTGTTTGTTCAAAAGGTCTATCTTTTCTTTGTAACTATGCTCATTTTGTTTTAACACTTTGTTAGCTTCAGTGCATAGTTCAAGTCCTTTACTAAGTTATCATTATGATCTAATATCATAGCAAAATTCAAATCAATGCTTTCTCTAAATTTATTACAATCAGAACAAACATGATTATTAAAAAGTTGGTCAGTAGTACTTACCTGAGCGGGTTCTGAAAAAATCAGCCATCAATGAAGAATCTGATGTTTTTGGAGCTGGTGATTCTGACGTTGTCATAATTTTCCCTTCTTCTGGCAGGTAATTGACCACTGGTGCAGTTTCCTCTGAGTATGACATCGCAAGTTCAACTGCAATATCTCCTTCACTGGTAGAGTCATAATCTATATCCTCCACACTAGCGATATTAGATTTTCCTGGTGAGACAACCGAAAGCTCGAGTCTTGTCCTTCATCATCATCAGCAGTCAGGCTTTGGGATCCTTGCTTGTTGAAGTAGGACTAGTAGTGGGTTTCTCCTGACGATTGAAGGAGGAGAAAGGATTCCCATAGCCAGTCTTCTTTGGCTTCACGCACTCCATTTTGAAGTGCCCTTTCTCTTCGCAGTTGAAGTAGGTTACCTTGGATTTATCAAAGCCGAAGGTAGTTTCCTTAGTTGCAATCAATTTTGTCCGGTCTTTTTGACAAACTTCTTAGCTCTCCGGACCGCACTTGCTAAGGCCCATATTATGTCCATCCGCTCCAGCTCTGTCTCATCCACCTGCTCATATTCCTCATCTGCCAGATGGTAGTTCCCAATTTTACCAGCAATTAGTCCATCATAGGAGTGGACTACTACAGCTAAGAGATCCATGTGCTTTTTAGCTACCTCAACTGTCACATTGCCGAAGTTCTCGGTCTTGAGCTTTGCTGCATTTGCTTCAGGTGCAATGTATTAGGTACAAACAACCCTGATGTTTCTGACCCTGATGTAGAGGTTGGTGAAGGACTAGACGAGCTTGACACAAAAGCTGTCTAAAGAGGTGCTCCAGATGTTTTGGCTTGAGGAGTCGTGTTGTACAGCGCCAGATTATGATCATAAGAAGACTTTTGAGCTCTGTATTTCATCCTCAGTTCTTGTTTTCTCAGTTTCAGAATGAAGTCATTGATATCTAACTTCGTTAGCATACCACTCTGTCTGAGATTGGCGACAAATGAAACCCATTTCTCCGGCAGCCCATCTGCAAAGTTGGACACTTTGTCCTCCATTGACATCGATACTCCATGAGTGCATCTCACTCATCAAGTGGTAAAACCTATTGATAACATGATCTAGGCTTTCTTTTCTATCGAGGAGAAGTTGTCAAACTCCTTCTTTAAAGCCTTAGCCTTCATGGCCTTCAATGATGCGTTTCTATCATACCTTTTCTCCAATTCATCCTATCGTTTCTTTGCTTGTGTATATTCCGTGAATTTATGGAAAATATCCTTTGGAATTGACTGTGTAAGCAAATCATAAACTTTCTTTTCGGCATTTTTATTTCACCATTTGTCCATCAGTCATACCACCAAGTGTGAGTTTGATACCATCAGCTCCTACAGGCATGTTGTACCCTGTCTCTATAGACTCCCACAGATTGGGATCTACTCTATTTAAGTAGATCTCAAAACGTTGCTTCCATTGTGGATATTCCTCTAACGTGATTAGCTTTAGGGGCTTGTTGTGATTCCCCACTTTATTCTCTAGCAGTAGTAAGTTTTGTATACGTGAGACTCTCCCTGCTGTGAATGCTGAGTATTGGTCTTCTATTGCGATGAACTTTAACTTTAAACCAAACTGATGTTTTAGTGTGAATGCTGAGTATTGGTCTTCTATTGCGATTGGGCTATTCATGCGATTGAACTATGCGGATGGTTCAATCCAGCGACTAAACTAATGCGGATGACTCTGTCGGGCGAATGAACTAATGCGGTTGAACAATGCGAATAGACTTCTCAGTCGTATGAATGGGAGTACGAATGAGTCCAATCATTAGTATGAGGATGCGCATGAACTCACTCGTGCGATTGAGTCAATCGTGTGACTGGGTCAACTGGATTTCCAAATTCATAGGTTTAAGGTGTTTGAACGCAAAAACACGAATTTTTGCTAACCCTAATTGCCGTATGCCGGAAAAAACTTAACTTTACGATGAGGAGACGTCTAAAACCTGACCCTAAAATTTAGCGTTTTTTAGTGTAAAAACACAATTTTTATATCAAAACGATTGAATCACAAGCAAATCTAGAGCCACTACTTTGATACCACTTGTTAGGATCGTGTACTGGACGAATACTAACAAATATACGAGTATACCAAATCAAATAGTGCAGAATCCTATTTGATTGGCGATCCAATTAGTGAGAACGCACATAGAATCAATTAAAGATTGAATCTAAACGTTAAGAATGATTAGCAATCGACCTACTCCAGTGTATGAAGTTGGAACAGGTTGCTAGAGGTATCTGGACGGCTAGGGTATGTCTGGGTATTGAAATATTCAAAGTGTCTCGTTTTTCCATGATTTAAGTGGTATTTATAGGTTAGGGTTTCTCAATCATGCTACTTGACCATTTACATGGTTCAGTCGTGCGATTGAGTCATGCGTTGATCCATTCGCATGACTAAGTGTTCAGTCGTGTGACTGAGTCAATCTCATGTTTCAATCATGCGACTGATCCAGTCTCCTGGTTCATTTGTACGACTGCTTCATTAGCATGAAGTTGTTCATGCGTATGGTCTATTAGAATGGGTCAATCACATGAGAACTTCATATGATTATGTTTGAATATGTTTCATAGTCATTAATTGATTTAGATATTCTTCAAACAACCACAACCAATATAGTTAAGTCAATAAGCATTATTACATACCAACCAATGAAATATTCAACATTATATAAGCACAACCACATATTGTATTTCATTAGGTTCCCATACAATTACATATGCGTAAGACAATACAAACATGTTACATTAAGTTCAAAAACTAGGGACGCATGTATCTACACACCTTTGGTTTAACATAGTAAACTTCTAGTGATCTTAGTATGATCCTCATCATCCTTCTAATTTGTGTAAACAAAGACCTGGGTTAAAGGCACTTCTGTTTTACGTAAGTAAAGGTCTTGTGACCGGATGATGATCATATTTATGCTCTAAAAGAATCCAATGTGATCAACTGTATATTAAATTCTAGAGCTTTTTTATCACTCTACTTTTATAAGATTTCATAGAAATCTTAAGACAAATCTTATTATAAGGCACGTAGTTTTCAAATATGAAAAGGTGATTATTTGACTCATCTATGGAGGCAAAACTTAATATGACTTACATGTGGTGTCCACTTTTTTCTATATTTAATCCATATCACAACATGATAATCAACATGACATGTGAAAATATACTCTTGTCTGAATTGAAGTGGATCAGTATACTTGCAATCAACACTAGGTTCGTGTCTACTAATTTTAATCACATTTTATCAAGGAAGTTGATTTTTTGCATCTTTAGGACAGCTCATTTGCTTTTCAAGCTATTCTCTTAATAAATTTTTGATAAATGCATAAGTTCCTCATTAATCACAAATTTTGTGGAAGTAATAATTAGCATGAGTATTGAGTTACCCATAAAGAAGAAAATTTTGAACATGAGCACTAACTTGGCTGAAGGATATTTGAAGGGTTTATTAAATCAATTTCTTGCAAATTGTCCATTGAAACAAGTCAACAAGGTCCAAATGCAAAAAGTGATTCTAACAATTTGATAGAATCATACAAACTAATAAGTTTCAAACTTTGCATTTCAGCACAAGCTACAGTTCAAAATTTGCACTTCAATAGAAGTTACAATGTGAATTTTACATTTGAGCAAATGCTACAGTGTGATAACAAGACAATGTGACCATTCGTAGATTGGTAACCAACAAATGTGTTGATATATTAGCAAAGAATAATACATTTCCATATATTGGTAACCTATAGAAAATCAAATTATACTTCAATAGATTCAATTTTTTCAAACAAATTGAACAAAACTATATCATCAAACATTCTTGATTTTTAATTTTGACTGTAATGACTTTATCTAATTAATTATAAACTCTTAACCAATAATTAAGAGTTTATCATTAATTAGATTATTTATAAAGGAATTCTGTTTTAGTTTAGTATTAACACATTAACTAAAATGAGTAATTCACTTGGTGGATCATCATACCAACACCCAAAGTTAGAAAACATAGTGGATTTGAAATCCTGGAAGATCAAATTTAGGAATCATAAGAACTACACTGATTCTGATTTATGGGTGTCAATTGCTAAAGGTCCTTACACTCCGCCAACACTAGGACATGATTAGAAGGACAACAATCAACCCATAAATACAAAGGATCTAACAGCTAAGGATGCTAAGAAGCTCAAGTTAATATTAGAGCATATAGCATGCTCAATATGGCTTTACCTAAAAAACTATTAATCATGTGTGAAAACTAGAAAACAAGAAATTCCTTGTTGAAGATTCTTCACACTCTTTGTGAAGGGAGTAATAAAAAGGAGAAACATAAGGACGGATACTCGTCGTGCATAATATGAAACATTCTATCATATTCAGGATGAATTTGTTCCTCAAAAACTCCATAGATTTAAGCAGTTAGTAACTAAGATGAGTATCTTGGAACTAAAATACACCAATGAGGAGTTAAACAAGGATACGCTCCACACTTTACCAAAATGTTGGACTCAAACAGTATCCATGTTCAAGAATACCCTTGTTCTTCAAACCATCGGGTTAGATACATTGGTAGCTAAAGTTGAAGCACATGAACTGGATGAGAAATCAAGAAAGAAGCATGTAAAAGCATACATTGCTCCATACCAGTTCAAAGAAACTAAAAGTGTTAGTACTTTTATTTCCAATCGTGATGATGGAAGCTCTTGTGCTTTGTGTGATGATAAAGAAGTTGGTTTTTATGCTTTGAAGATCAAGTATAGGTTGGACTCACCATATATTACATTTTGGTTATGTTTCATTGTAATAGGATTAATGTTAGTTTACTTTTGATAGTTTGTTAGTTAGTTAAGCTTTGCTGCCCAGCAAAGCTGTACTTTCGCTCTTAGCAAGCTGCTAGTTTCACCCGATGAAACTGTATATCTCCGCCGGGCGAAACTATATATTAGCATGATAGTTTTCCAACAGTGAAAATGTCAGTGAAACTATCAATACTATATATAAATTTGATCTTTCTCATTCTAAGGCATCCTTGCAAAACCCTAATCAGTTTATCATTGTTGCATGTGCCTATTGTAAGTTGGTTTTTCACATAAATATATTGAGCATTGTTATATTGTTAGTATTGGATCATGATTGTTACATTTTGATTACTTTTGGGTTCTTCTTCATCATCAAATTGTTTGTTGTTTGTTCTTAGTGTTGATATTTAACGATTCAAACTCTCAAGTGTACTGTAATTTGATCGTTTGGACCAACAAAATGGTGTCAGAGCCTTTGTGCTCTTGATTGTTTGAGGTTTTTATGATAGTTGAGTTCAATATCACAAGTCATCAATTTCGGATCAATTTTCAATGTATTTGATATGGAATTTGATTGAAATCTATAAGTTCTTGGTTGAAAAAGCCTTGGTAATCATCAGATCTCAAATTCATAAAGATTTGGGTGATTATAGATTGATTTCGTGTTCAAAAAGTTTTTCAGGCTCATCAGGCGAAATTGTAGTTCTTCGAGACAAATTGTTCTCTTCATCCTATGAAACTGCAAGTGTTTTGCACTTTGTGGTTGTTTTGAGAATCTCAGCGAAAGTATAGTTTTTGAACGAATGTTCAGCCATGCTTGTGTTCCACTTTCAAGCGAAATTGTTTCCTAAATTACATTTGAAAGAAAGTTCAAGCTTGTTTCGTGCGAAACTATAGGCGGAAGTAAGCATATCATGCTTTTGGCTAGCGAAACTGCTGTCGAAGTTTGTAGCGAAGCTATTGTCATGAAAAACTGCTAAGCCTTCTACGAAACTACCATGTCAAAAATGACCTCTCTCACGCTTGCTGATTTAGAAAGTGTGGCACACAACAAACCCCCGAGGCTCATCAATGATGAAAATTTTGAAGATTGGAAGAGAGGCCTTAAAACATTGTTTTTCAACACTAATACAACCAATAGGAGTCAATTATCTCTGGTCTACACATACCAACTGTTACCGTCGGTGATGTTTTTTCTTAGAAAAAGAACCCAACCATGTTTAAAAAAATATCTAAAGTTGATTGATAGAGATGAGAAAGCTTTCGGTGCTTTAACTCTATGCCTGGCACTAGACATCTACAACCGTTTTGTTGAACACAAGAATGCTGAGTCTCTCTATGATGCTCTTCGTGAGTTTTATCATGGAAATGATGAGTTGGTAAAATACTAGGGTATTCAAGCTGAAAAGGAATTTAACTCATTTGTGGGTTACAAAAATGAGAGCCTAACTGACCTAACAAACTATTTTCTGATAGTCTCTAACACATTGAAGAAATATGATGAAAAACTCTCTATCATTGAGCAAGTAAATAGGTTGTTGGACTCACTCCGATTACAACGAAGTCTACAAGTGAGGATGTTGAAGCAAGAAAGAGGTTTTTTTGACTACAAGCATATGGACATCATTAATAAAATAAAATCATTTGAGTTAGGCATGGAGAGATTGATGTTTATACATAATCACACCATGATGCCATCATCTGGTTTTACTTAGAATGTTGCATTGCTTACTTCCACTGCAAGCTCTCCAATGCAAGCATCAAGACAAGGAGGAGTGAATACATGTGATCAATCTGGTGGTGGTGTTAATTCTAGTAGAGATCATGCTAACTCAAAAGCAAGTGCTGGAACATCAATTCCATCTGAAACAATAACATTGTTTGGCATGTTCGTGCAAAGTTATGAGGCATTAGTGGTTGTAGAATTGAAAGGGAAAGGAATGATCGTGGAGAATATGTATGAGGTGGATCCGGATGATATGGAAGAGACTTATATTGAGTGGCAATGGCGATGTTGACACTCAGAGCTCGAAGGTTTATGGATAGAACTCACATGAAGAATTTTGGGGGTCAAAACTCTAACTCTAAATTAGGTTTTGATAAATTGAGACTACGGTTCTTTAATTGCATGTAGTTAGGACAGTTCAAATGAGAATGTCCATTGCTGATTGTCACTGATCCAAGCAATTCAGGAGTCCCAAGATTAGCTTCTAGCGGAGATAAGGAAGAGATGAAATAGAAGAAAAAGACAACTTTGATCTCTAACTTTAATTAGAGTGCAGAAACAGTAAAGACTAAAGAAGAAATCAATCAAGCTATGGTTGCTCAGATTGTTGAAGAGAAGGAGAAGATGGATTGTGAGGAAGAGTATGATCTCTTTAAAAAGTTCAGAGGTGAAGCTGAAGTAGCTGAGGATATGCATGAGGATTGTGTGGAGTGTGTAAAGAAGGTTAAAGATGATGACTTGAAGGCTTAGGTTGTGATACAGGGTTTGGGTTATGAAATTGTTAGAGTTTATCCTCCTCCTAGTATGTATTGTTATTCACCTATGCATGTTCCACCCCCTTCTAATGATTAGATTCAAATAGATACTAACAGTCAGTCTGTAGGTTTAGAAGATGGAACTCTAAGAACATGCGAGAGGAGTATGGTTATAGACTGACTAGCAGGCTTGTATGCAACAGTTTTAGTACACCTAAACCCTAACATTCTATTTTAGATAATAGCTCTAGCTTAAGTCTTGTTTTTGTTTCCAAAAAAATTGTCTCAGACATTGATGTGGCTTGTTCTAGTAATGTTTCTATTTCTTTTTTAGATAATTGAGTTGTAATGTTGATGCTTGATTAGATTGTGTTAATGATGTTATGAATGATTCTCCAGTCAATAGTAAATAGAAAATTAAAAGTAACAGTTTTGAAAAATTCTTTTCTCACCCCATCCCATTATTTACACCAATTAATATTTCTCCATCAAGTGAAAGGGTTATGTCATCATCATGTGCTAGTACAAGTGGTATAAGTTGATCGGTTTGATAGAACACAAAATAAACAAGTTTAACCTTTTTAAACTTTCTGAAAAACGCAGCGGAAGTAAAGCATTATAACATGTTTATAATCTGAAAAATTCATGTTCTTAATGATGTTTTAAGATGAAAAACAAACCCAAATCAAAAGGATCTTTAATATGTGAATAAACAAGCTATATAAACACATAAAATATTCGTAATGTGACAACCAAACAAGCTGCCAAACTACCTCCTTCCAGCAGCTAAAACGACCAAGAGAAGAAGGATGATGAATGGTCAAATCTCGGCCAAGGCTCCAAAAGAGGATCCGTCAAGCTTGTATACCCCAAGCCTCCTTGCAAGCACCTTCTTGTTAGGGAGAATAACACCAAGAACCACACAAAACACCCACTCCTGCTGCTGCTACAACCGAAAAAAGGAGAGAGGAGAAGAGAGAGTTCTTTTGTGTTTGCATGTCGGAGAGAGAATAAGATTGAGTGAGTTAGGAGCTAAGTGTGTAGCTTTCAAGGACATCAACAAAACCAAGAGAGACCAACCCCCAAGGGCGGCCGAATCCCCTTGGTTATTTGATTTCCCCCCCCCCCAAAAAAAAGTTAAAATGAAATGTTAACACATTAAACAAGTCATTTCCTTTTAAAAGATGTTCATTCAATAAACCTTTTTATTAGAATAACACTTATACACTCACTAATTATTTGATGTTATTTAAATAAGTTAAATAACATTACAAACAATATCTATAAACAAAATATCCACATAAATTGTTTAATCTCATATGCAACTTATTTAGAAAACCCATTTTCTAAATTTGGTGTTATTATTTAATTGCATGATCATATCATCAATTGAATAATTGTCGGTGATTGCAAAGCTTGTTATTGGGTATAACCCGACTTGGATCATGACATACTAACCACATCAATGTTCTATGTGTCTTGGGCACATAGAATCCAACAATCTCCCACTTGCCCAAGATTCATAGAAGATTGATGCAAGAAGTAAATACCGCCTAACAACGGTTTACTACCCTTAATACGCATGACTTATAGCTATTCAATAAAATCATTTTATTCAAGTATCCTACTTGAAATGATTTAGGTGAATTAACCATCTATCCTTTTGTTACATATGTCATGTTAAATCCAAGAACATAGAGTGATCATTCCTTGTTAATTTAACTTATCAGGCCTTAGACATCTAACTCTCAACGAATAAGAGGAACAAATTCCATCTTGACTATATACGTCTCTTACAAACACCTCGTGTCATACCTGAACATACCCTTATGTACTGTCCATTATTTCAGGGCAGTGAAGAATCAACTCAAGGCATAATACTTGGTGAATATCAAAACCCAATATGTATCTCAGGTCGGAGGATACCAAATGATATTCGCCTTTACTCAAAATTACTTATGATGAATCAATAAGATTCCATGTAGTAAAGTTTGAGTTGTGGCTTAGTCCAATATTTGTATCCCACAAACATCTATGAACCTTGGTAGCAACCCATTGCTCTATATTCATCGTTATGAATATCAACCAATCCAGTTCATAATAATCTTACCCTCACACTTGTTCCCACAAGTATGAACGACTACGGACATTTAGAGTAAACAATTTACTCATGGATTAACCATGCTAAATTGGAACATTAATTGAAACATTATAACCAAATAATTTTATTCAAATAATAAAGAGTTCCACATATCCAAATACAAAATTTACAGATCAAATCCAATCACTAGAATATCAAGTCCCATGGCACAAGTATGACCTTCATGCTTTGCCTTTTCAAGGAGCTTCATGAGAGGATCCGCAATGTTCAGATCCGTGTGAACTTTGCGAATACATATCTTTCCCTTTTCAACTTCATCTAGTATGTAGTTGAATCTCCGCTCAATGTGCCTAGTCTTTTGATGAGCACGAGGTTCCTTGATTTGAGCAATCGCACCCTCATTATCACAAAAGATCTCTAGGGGGTCCTGAATGGAAGGGACAACCCCCAAATCAGCAATGAATTTCTTTAACCATGCAGCTTCTTGAGCTGGCAATGAGGCGGCGACGTATTCTGATTCTGTAGTTGATAGAGCCGCCACATCCTGTTTGGAGCTTTTCCAAGAGACCGCTCCTTCATTCAGAATGAAAATATACCCCGATTGTGACCGAGAATCATCACGATCGGTTTGGAAACTCGTATCCGTGTAACCTTTTACAACGAGTTCCTCATCACCAGATCCATAGATTAAGAACATATCTCTTGTCCTCCATAGGTACTTAAGTATGTTCTTAACAGCCATCCGATGACTGTTTCCAGGATTTTGCTGGTAACGACTTGTAATGCTTAAGGCGCATGACACGTCCGGTCGAGTGCATATCATCGCATACATGATGGATCCAATAGCAGATGCGTATAGGATAGCCTTCATTTTATCTTGCTCATCCTTTGAGCTAGGACATTGAGTCGTACTCAATATCGTTCCCCTTTGAATAGGTACGGTACCTTTCTTAGAGTTCTCCATCTTGAACCTTTTCAAGATTTTATCAATATACACACTTTGATTTAAACCAATCAACCGCCTTGATCTATCCCTATAGATCTTTATTCCTAGAATATAGGCGGCTTCTCCAAGATCCTTAATGGAAAAAGAACTTCCAAGCCAGGTTTTTACACCTTCCAAGGTTGGAATGTCATTTCCAAATAGTAGTATGTCATCAACATACAATACTAGGAAAGTTATTGTGCTCCCACTAGCCTTCTTATACATACAAGCCTCATCAGCGTTTTTGATGATGCCAAATTTCTTTATCTCCTCATCAAAACGATGATTCCAGCTTCTCGATGCTTGTTTCAATCCATAGATTGATTTCTTTAACTTGCATACTTTATTAGGATGTTTTGGATCGATAAAACCTTCAGGCTGAACCATATAAACATCTTCCTCAAGATATCCATTTAGGAAAGCGGTTTTGACATCCATTTGCCAAATCTCATAATCATAATGAGCAGCTATGGCAAACAATATCCTTATAGACTTTAGCATCGCAACAGGTGAGAAGGTTTCATCATAATCAACCACTTGAGTTTTAGTGAAACCCTTTGCTACAAGTCTAGCTTTATAAGTATCCAAGTTTCCATGCATATCGGTTTTCTTCTTGAAAACCCACTTACTTCCAACTACCTTGGAATTAAGAGGTGGTACAACAAGTTCCCAAACTTGATTGTCATACATGGATTGCATCTCAATGTTCATGGCCTCAAGCCATTTGTCACAATCCAAATTGGACACTGGATCATGGTATGCGGTTGGTTCATCTGAATCTACCACATAGCATCCATCCATGAAAAATCCGTATCTTTCAGGTGGATTACTAGTTCTACCACTTCTACGAACGTTTTGTGTGTATTGATCAACCACTTGATCAACTTCAACATCCTCATGTTGAGTGCTAGTTTCAACTAAACGTGCCTCGGGTTGTGGTTCTTGATCCGCCTCAAGATCCACTGTTCTACTGCTAGTTCCTTCCATAAGGAACTTTGCTTCTAAGAACTCACCCTTTCTGGCAACAAACACCTTTTGTTCCAGTGGATCATAGAAATATATCCCATATAATCTCTAGGATATCCAATAAAGATACACTTGGTGGATCAGACTTCCAATTTGTTTGGGGTGGGAGTCTTAACATAAGCCTCACAACCCCAGACCCTTAAGTATGATAGGGATGGAACTCTTCCATGCCATATTTCAAAAGGTGTCCTTTCCACCTTTTTGGTTGGGGCCATATTTAAAATACGGGCCGCGGAGAGCAAAGCGAAACCCAAAAATGATAGAGGTAATGTGCTTCTAGCCATCATAGATCGGACCATATCCAATATGGTTCGATTCCTCCTCTCAGACGCACCATTGTGTTGTGGTGTTCCAGATGGAGTGAGTTGTGACACAATCCCACAACTCCTAAGATGATCTTGGAAAGCATCACTTAGGTATTCACCTCCTCTATCGGTACGGAGAACTTTAATTGACTTGTTGAGTTGATTTTCCACCTCATTCTTGATGATTTTGAACATTTCAAAAGCTTCATCTTTGTGCCTTAATAAGTACACATACCCATGGCGACTATAATCGTCGGTAAAGGTAATGAAGTATCTTACAGCATTCCTAGTCATTGGCTTAAAAGGACCACATACATCCGAATGTATGATTCCTAATAAATCTTTTGCCTTTTCGTTAGTTCCACTAAAGGGTGCCTTAGTCATTTTACCTTGTAAACAAGATTCACACACATCAAATGAATCACATTCATTTCTTTTTAAAAGACCATTCTTTTGAAGTGTTTGTATACGTTTCTTGTTTATATGACCAAGACGACAATGCCAAAGATAGGTATCACTCAAATCCAACTTGAGTTTTTTGGTGTTAGTATGGTACAATGAACTATTTAAAGCATTTTCATGAACCAATTCATAAATACCATTAATAGGTATAGCTTTAAAATAGAACATATCATTTAAAGAAACATGAATATCATTTTCAATAAAAGATAATACATAATCATAAAGTCTTAATTGGGATACTGAAATAATGTTCCTAGTCAAACTAGGAGCATACAAAACGTTCTTCAAAATAACATCCAAGCCACTTGGAAGTTTCAAGATGTAGTCCCCACGAGCTTCAACTTGGACTTTGGTTCCATTGCCCATGAAGAGGCTAACATCCCCTTGATTGAAGTCCCTACTTCTTTTGAACCCCTGTAACAAATTGCAAATATGAGTTCCACATCCGGTATCTAATACCCATGTGTTTGAAGATGTAACATTAAGATCAATATGAATCATGTATATTATACTTGAGGTCTGCCCGGCATCCCTCTTGGCTTTCAACTCTTGGAGATGGATTAGACAATTTCTTGCCCAATGTCCAATTCCCACACTTGAAGCACGGGTCATTGGTAGCAACCTTTTGCTTCTTCTCCTACGGTTTGGGTGGCACCCTTGCCACCCCTTTCCCTTTTCCCCATACGGGTCCCTTACCCTTAGCAACCTTTGCCTTGGGTGCGGGATGAGGCCTTTTCTTGTTCCCACCTTCATTGATGGTGAGAACGGGTAAAACCCTTTTACCCATGGCCGCCTCGGCCGTTTTAAGCATTGAGTGAAGTTCACCAATGCTCTTGTCCCATGCATTCATGTTGTAATTCAACACGAATGTCTCGAACTTCTTAGTAAGGCCATTAAGGATCAAATCCGTGGCCAATTCCTTCGAGACAGAACAATTAAGCCTCTCAAGGCGGTCAATATGACTTTTCATCTTAAGTACATAAGATGAAACAGATTGGTTGTCGTCCATAGGACATGCATGGAGTGCTCGAACTGTTTTGAAGCGCTCAACCCTTGCTTGCGTTTGGAACGTTTCCTTTAGCTGGGTTATCATGTCGTAAGCTCCATGATGTTCATACTCCTTTTGGAGATCCAGAGTCATGCTCACTAGCATGAGATAAGACACTTGGACAGAGTCCTCAGTGTACTTGAGCCAATCGTTGTAGGCCTCCTCATCATCCTCAGTAGGTTGATCGGGGATAGGGTCGTCTAAAACATATGATCTTATCTCTTGCTTGAGAACGATTCTCAAGTTTCGATACCAATCAATAAGTTATTATGATTTAGACGTTCCTTTTGGAGGATCGCTCGTAATGATTGGTGGATGCAGATGAGTTATCGTGATTTTCATTGTTGGTGGCCATCTACAAAATTTAACAAAGATCTATTTTAGTATTTTCGATATGCTATTAATGCTTTTTAAGGTCATTTTATATTAAAGTCTAGAACCCAACATCACATTTAAACTGTGGTTAGGTGATCTTTATCCCACGATTTAAATTAATAAGGTTGTCAACGATTGATGGTTGCAGCCATTTGCAACTTCTAGAAATATGGGATCGACTTGAAACATCATATGTAAAGTTGGCATGTTAATCCCATCAACACCATTTGGAAACCACACCGTAGGTGATCCATTTGACATGGTTTGCAAATCAAGATACCCTACTTACACCTACGTGTGAGTTTGCCAAAATGAGTGGTTAGGTGACCTTTATCCCACAAATAAGGCATTCTCACCTCAAATCGCAAGTTCCCTCAAAATGGTTAGGTGACCTTTATCCCACTAAGAGTTCCCAGGTGACTCAAGTGTTGTGTAAAAGGACGGTGTTAAACTTGTTCGAAATATTGTTTGGAAAAATTTAGAGATTTCATAATCTTAGTTTAGAAACTCTATGTACTTGTACTTGCATGCTTTCAAATACAAGATACCTTATGGTCTTTTGATTAAAACCCATTTTAATCTTTGAAATCATTAAATCAATTTAATAACCTTTTATTACTTTTTAATGATAAAGAACCATTAATTTTCAGCTTGTTAAGTTTGTTAATTAGTTTGTAATGCATGTCAAAATATCAACCATACAATCAAATAACAACATTCAAACAAGCACAAGCATACAAACATGAGTGCATAACCATAGCCACTAAGTTGACAACACTTGTTTGGCATCACAAGTGTCATCATAAGGTCTTTCCTAAGGGTTGAAATCAACACAAAATTGAGGTCATCTTAGACCCCCACAACTTGCATCCATATGCTTCAAGTTCCATGTCTTTGATGTCCATCTTTGGGTCTTGATCTTGTGCATCTTCCTTTTACAAAATTGTATCCTAATACATTTTTCTAATAAAAGAAATGCACCTAATCTATTAATTACATGACCAAATGAACAAATAATTACAACCCAAATAATAAACATAAACATTATAACCCAATTGAATGAATAAAACCAACCATTCCAATCATCCAAATCAAAAGGCCAAAGGCTAGGTTATGCACACTAACATCCAATGATCATATCATCTTAACATATAATGTAACCCCACTTAAAAACACCAAATTTCAGCCAACATAAACTGAAATTTTGGGTTTTAAACATTGTCTAAACAATCAACATTTCATAATATATATCTTTCAAGGTCTAATCACTAGCATGTGTGATATGACCTTGAAAGTTTGGGGAATCATACATACAAAATATAGCAGCCCAAAATCAGCCTATAATCAGTGATAATACATCTTTAAAACCGATTTTAAAGACTAAGTACAAGCAAGTTATCCACATAACCGGCTCTTGATGCCATTGATGGGTTTGATAGAACACAAAATAAACAAGTTTAACCTTTTAAACTTTCTGAAAAACGCAACGGAAGTAAAGCATTATAACATGTTTATAACCTGAAAAATTCATGTTCTTAATGATGTTTTAAGATGAAAAATAAACCCAAATCAAAAGGATCTTTAATATGTGAATGAACAAGCTATATAAACACATAAAACATTCATAATGTGACACCAAGCTGCCAAACTACCTCCTTCCAGCAGCTAAAACGACCAAGAGAAGAAGGATGATGAATGCTCAAAACTCGGCCAAGGCTCCAAAAGAGGATCCCTCAAGCTTGTATACCCCAAGCCTCCTTGCAAGCACCTTCTTGTTAGGGAGAATAACACCAAGAACCACACAAAACACCCACTCCTGCTGCTGCTATAACCGAAAAAAGGAGAGAGGAGAAGAAAGAGTTCTTTTGTGTTTGCATGTGGGAGAGAGAATAAGATTGAGTGAGTTAGGAGGTTAAGTGTGTAGCTTTCAAGGACATCAACAAAACCAAGAGAAACCAACCCCCAAGGGCGGCCGAATCCCCTTGGTTATTTGATTTCCCCCCCCCCCAAAAGTTAAAATGAAATGTTAACACATTAAACAAGTCATTTCCTTTTAAAAGATGTTCATTCAATAAACCCTTTTATTAGAATAACACTTATACACACACTAATTATTTGATATTATTTAAATAACTTAAATAACATTAAAAACGATATCTATAAACAAAATATCCACATAAATTGTTCAATATCATATGCAACTTATTTAGAAAACCCATTTTCTAAATTTGGTGTTATTATTTAATTGCATGATCATATCATCAATTGAATAATTGTCCATGATTGCAAAGCTTGTTATTGGTATAACCCGACTTGGATCATGACATACTAACCACATCAATGTTCTATGTGGCTTGGGCACATAGAATCCAACATAAGTACAACATGTACTTCTGATGAAAGTGTTTCATTATCTGTAAATAATCATTCTTTTATAAATAAATCTAGATCCAGAGATATGTACTAGACTTATAGTGATGTTGATTCTAGATTGTCTTAATGTGATGAGGAAACATACATGGATAAAATCCTTGACTTGTGGCATAACAGACCAAGATTGAAATCACATTGTTTGAGGTGTGGTAAAGATGATCATGTAGTTAAAAACTGTTCTGAGCTTCATCATAGACATATTCATAAGAATTCTTTTGGCAGTAGATTAAATCATCTGGTTAATAATTTCTTTTGAAAAAAGTCATCTACACCAAAGCCTAATGTATTCAAGCATGTGTTCTTGTTTCAACTGGTTAATATGTTTACGCTATTATTGCATGGGTCATCCATTAAAGTTGTAAATAATGTTTGGCATGTTGATAGTGGATGCTCAAGACATATGACGGGGCTGAAGAATTTATTGACAAACTACCACATAATTGTCGCATTTACCGACGACAAGAAAGAATAAAAAATAATTATGACTGGGTGTGAGAAGGATATTTTCCGTTGATGTGAATTAACAAGTATCAAATATGATGATTGAGTCAATGATTCTAAGGCGAAATCAAACAATCACAGAACATTGAATGCAACAAATACTCATAAATTCTGTTTGTATTAATGAAAGTGAAAACAATTACAATGAATGATAAGGATTGAGAATTAAATAGTAACAATACACCTTGTGAACATAAGACTAAAAAATATATTCTGATTGTCTATATTCTATCAACAGTCACCTCACATACGAGGTTTCCTATTCTATTTATAGGATGACAAGATGCCTTTTACAAATTCACAAAACTACTCCTGACCTATACATCAGATAACTTGTCTAAGTACAAAAGTCTTCATGAGCATTTCTTGTTCATCTGCATTGACTAATACGGATGTGTTGATAAGCATTTCTTGTTTCTTCTTCAACATTAGTGTTTGGTCATCAACATTGACAAATGCAGATGAACAAACACTTGAGCGTATTTGTTGCTAGACATCAACATTAGTAAATGCGGAGATGTACAAAGTACTTGTCAAGATTTGTTTTGGCTATACATATTTATTAATGTGGAAAAGCAATCACTTGTTAGCATTTGTTCTATGTTCATCCACATTTACAAATGCGCTTAGCCAACACTTGACTTCTATTTTCTTTGTAGATTCTTCATCTATATTGGTTCTTGGACTTTTGGGATTTCTATTAGAACAGCCATCAACCCACCACTTGAATTGGCATGTATGATTCATTTAGGGTTCAACAATACTCGCCTTATGGATTATATAACCTATGTACTTCATGTCACACCCCCGCTAAGAGCGGAAACACGGGGGCGTAACGAGACGGGAATTGTCATAACACATGGTAAGCGATAGAGATGCAATAATAATAATGATGACAAGCGTGTCATGACAACACCCGACAAAAAGGGGACTTCTGTCGTGTTTAGTCAGTAATCACGACCACATAGCCATAAGCATAAACCTGATACATAAATCACAAAACATAGATGATACATTGTATGCAATTCCCACAACCCGGGAACAAGTAACAAAGTATAATGTTGTTTGAAACAGTTACATCAATTGTTTTCAAAATGACAAGTTTGGCCCGAAAATGCATCCTAGGGTCTCCACTAAGGCAGCACACCTAGAACCTTAGCTAGCATGTTCACCTGAAAAGATATGCTCAAAATGGTCAACAAAATTGTTGGTGAGTTCGCAGGTTTAAAGTAAATAAGTAATTGATGCTGTATAAAGTTGTTGCAGAATACCGTGCATATAGTTATAAGTAAGCAAAATCACATGACAAGAGCTTTACAACCAAACCTAATGACGTACACAAAGAATCTTGTTGGAATATATTCACCCAAGGCCCGTACCTGGCTATTGTTGGTACTAACTAGTATACCAACACGAGGGTGGGGGTGTCAACCCAATAGTACTACCAATACCTAACCGTCGGTTCCATACTGGAATTAAATGGTTGTAAGAAAGAACCACAAAGCAGACTCAAGCATGTATGAGATAAGTACCCACAAAACAGTAGCATGTTGATTCCAAGTATGTAAATTGTATGTATGTTGTACAACATAGAAAATGGGTGAGCATACTTTTCCCCCCATGTTTGTAAATGTTTGTAAAGTAGTATAAGCATAAAAGGGGCGACGAAACTCACTTGTTAAGTGGTAAGTATGAAAGATCGAGATTCCCAACAGTTGAATGCAATGATCGGTCAAACACCTATTGACAGTTATTGTCAAGCATTAATGACATGTATGAAGCGTATAGTATGTTCGGTCGGCTCGGGTTGTATCGGTTCGGTCATGGGTAGCACACACACACAAGCGGACACATGTATCAGATCTTATGTAGAACCAAGTACTACGAGTAGTCGTCATTGCTTATGACATCCGTGAAATGATCTCGTGGTTATGAAAGATAGCACTTGTTAAGTATTTGGAGTTCCAATTGGATTGTTGATAATTGTAAAATGTTAGGTTGTTTTCAATTGATATAGTATGTGCATGTTGATAGCGTTGACTTTAATCTTTGTGGTCAAGCAATGACACTTTTACTGATGTTACCTTATCATCGTCAGACGTTCAAGGGTAAAATCACACTCAACATCATCAGTCACACAACAGGACCAGACGCTTGACTCAACGCTCCATCCTTACAAATCAACCTTCAATCGTACGAATCAGCTTCATTCGTATGATTGAGTCTTCATTCGCATGACTGGCATTCAGTCGTACCACACAACACACATTTGCACGATCCAACCTCCATGCGCACGAATCAACCCTCAATCATGCGAATTAGCTACTTTCGTGTGATTGAACCTTCATTTGTGCGATTGGACTCCAGTCGTGCAAAACACGCACAGTCGCATACATTCAGTCGGTCACCTGACTCGATCCCACACAATCATTCATACGCATGACACAATCACATACACTCATTCGCATGCATGACTCAATCACATACAAACTCACAGTCGCACGACTCAATCGCACGACATGCCTAGTCGCACAACTCAGTCGCACGATTGACTTAGACACAAGATTCAGTCGCATGACTCACTCAGTCGCACGGCTCAATCGCCTGACAGACCCAGTCGCCGGAACTGCAGAATCGCGACTGTGGTCGGGCTGAGCAGCCCCCGAGCAGCTCTAAACGCGAGTTTTACACCACAAGGACTTCTAGAAACACTCTACACACATACACAAACATGAAACACAAGCAGAAAGACCTCACACGCACCCACACGACCTCATGTGCTCGGATGAACCCGAGCACCCAAAACCCTAGAAAACACACAGTAAACCAAGCCAAAACGGGTTGAACAAGGTTGTGTACCTTCTAGGAACGAGTATACACGAGGATACCCAATATTTGGCAGTGAAAACGCAACAAACGTGATGGTTTTAGTTCTAGATCGAGAGAGAAAGTGGAGAAAATGTTGAAGGTGAAGAAGATGAGGATGAGGATAAATGGCTGGAAATGGGGTTTATATACCCAGTCCAAGTTTACAAATTACAAGTTTAGTCCCTGCACTTAACCCTCGAGTTTCCCAAAAATTTGTTTCGGTTGATTACGATCTTAAAATGTTTGTTATATTAAGGTTAAAAGCGTGTTTAATGGCATTTGATAGTCTAAAATGCTTTTATTAATGACAATGGTTGAAATTAAAAATGACATATTTGGGGGTAATGGTGATGAAATTTATAAAAGGTTTATGCTTAACACACGTTCTCGGAGGAAGTACAGGCACAAGGGAAAATAAGCAGACATGATTCCTTAAAGCAGTAGTTCATGAAGAAAAGGAAGAATAATTAAAATATTTCTATGCTTATTTATGTCGTTCGACGGAACTTAAGGCGACGGATGTCACATTATCCCCCAGTTGAGAGAATTTCGTCCCGAAATTCAGCTGGAGTTAGGTCCAAGAGTGTCATCCACGAATAGGTGTGGGTATTTGAGTTTCATTTGATCTTCCCCTTCCCATGTAAACTCTGGCCCTCGTTTTGAATTTCACCTTACGCGAACAATTGGTATTCTACTGCGCTTGAACTGTTTGACCTTACGATCCATGACTTCAATGGGTTCCTCAATAAAATGAAGATTTTCGTCGATTTTGATATGGTCAATGGGTACGTGAAGTGATTCGTCAGCCAAACACTTCTTGAGGTTCGACACATGGAAAGTATCATGCACACCATTGAGTTCTTGTGGTAACCTTAATCGGTAAGCCACTGGACCAATTCTTTCTGTAATCTCGAATGGTCCGACGTATCTCGGGGCTAACTTCCCTTTCTTTCCAAACCGAACAACTCCTTTCCAAGGAGAAACTTTGAGTAACACTCCGTCCCCAACGTTGAATTCCAGAGGCTTTCGACGATTGTCGGCGTAGCTCTTTTGGCGATCTCTAGCAACTTTCAACCTATCTTTGATTTGGAAGATCTTGTTGGTTGTTTCTTGAATGATCTCTGGGCATGTTAACTGACTTTCACCAATCTCGGCCCAACAAACGGGTGATCTACACTTCCTTCCGTACAACGCTTCGAACGGAGCACACCCAATGCTGGTGTGGTAGCTGTTATTGTAACAGAACTCAATCAATGGCAAATGAGTATCCCAACTACCACCAAAATTGATTACACACGCTCTCAGCATGTCTTCTAGCGTTTGTATGGTTCATTCACTTTGGCCATCTGTTTGAGGGTGATAGGCGGTACTCTGTCTAATCGAGTGCTCATTGCTTTCTGTAGTGTTTGCCAAAATCGTGAAGTGAATCGGTCGTCACGGTCGGATATGATTGACACCGGCACTCCGTGTCTTGTCACGACCTCCTTTATGTACAATCTCGCCAACTTGTCCATTTTGTAGTCTTCTCGGATTGGCAAGAAGTGTGCTGATTTCGTCATTCGATCCACTACGACCCATATCGAGTCATGCCCGTTGCTCGCTCGAGGAAGGTTGGTAAGGAAGTCCATGGCTATTTCTCCCATTTCCATTCGGGAATCTCAGGTTGCCGTAACAGTCCCGATGGTTTCTGATGTTCAGCTTTAACTTTCGAGCATGTCAAGCATCTGCTGACGTACGTGGCAATGTCTTTCTTTAGGCCTGGCCACCAGTACAGATCTTTGAGATCGTGGTACATCTTGTCTGCGCCAGGATGAATAGAATATCGCATCTTGTGTGCTTCATCCATGACCAAGGTATGTACACCTCCCCACTTGGGTACCCATATACGGTCCACGAAGTACTGTACACCATCGTCCTTGCACATCAGTTGTTTGTCCAACCCTCGGAATTCTTCTCCCGCAAGGTTTTCTTCTTTCAACGCCTCACTTTGTGCAATTTGGATCTGAGCTTTCAAATTTGTTTGAATGGTCAATCCCAAAGCTCGAGCACGTAGTGGTTTCACGCGTTCCTTGCGGCTTAGAGCATCAACCACCACATTAGCTTTCCTCGGATAATACCGGATTTCACAATCGTAGTCACTAAGAAGCTCTACCCAACGTTGTTGTCGCATATTGAGCTCCTTCTGATCCAGAATATGTTGAAAGCTTTTATGATCTGTGTATACGATGCATTTGGTTCCATACAAGTAATGCCTCCATATTTTAAGTGCGAATACTACAGCGCCCAACTCCAGATCATGAGTCGTGTAGTTCTTCTTGTGCACCTTAAGTTATCGCGAAGCGTAGGCGATCACCTTATCTTTCTGCATTAGTACACATCCCAACCCTTGATGCGAAGCATCACAGTACACCACAAAATCATCAGTTCCGTCTGGGAGGGACAATATCGGTGCATTGCACAGCTTATCTTTCAGTGTTTGGAACGCCCATTCTTGCACATCTCCCCAATCAAACTTCTTGTCTTTCTTAGTCAGCAACGTCAACGGTTGAGCGATCTTTGAAAAGTTCGCGATGAAACGACGATAGTATCCTGCTAATCCTAAGAACTGCCGTATCTCTGAAGGTGTCTGGGGTGTATCCCATTTCTTTACTGCTTCGATCTTGCCGGGATCTACATGAATCCTGTCTTTGTTAACCACATGACCCAAAAACTTCACCTCTCGCAGCCAGAATTCACACTTCGAGAACTTGGCGAAAAGTTTCTCTTCTCTTAACAGTTCCAGTATTGCCCGAAGGTGTTCTTCATGGTCCTCCTTCGATCGAGAGTAGATAAGTATGTCGTCAATGAATACGATCACAAACTTATCCAAGTAAGGTTTGCACACCCGATTCATCAAGTCCATGAACACAGCTGGTGTGTTAGTCAATCCGAACGGCATGACCAAAAATCATAGTGTCCATAACGAGTTCTAAACGCTGTCTTCGGTATGTCCTCCTCCAAAACTCTTAGTTGGTGATATCCAGATCGAAGGTCGATCTTGGAAAAATACGAAGCTCCTTGTAACTGATCAAACAGGTCGTCGATCCTGGGGAGAGGATACCGATTCTTCACAGTTAATTGTTCAACTCACGGTAGTCGATGCACATACGGAACGACCCATCCTTCTTCTTGACAAATAACACTGGTGCTCCCCAAGGCGAGTGACTCGGCCGAATAAAACCCTTCTCCAGTAGTTCCTGTAACTGGCTAGATAACTCTTGCATTTCAGACGGTGCCAACCGATACGGTGTCTTTGCTACCGTGTAGCTCCAGGAACCAACTCAATACGAAATTCCACCTGTCGTGGAGGAGGCAAACAAGGCAAGTCATCAGGAAATACATCTGGGTAATCCCGCACTACAGGATATTTGCCAATTTCTACTCCTTTTCCTTCTTTTCCACCACGTGAGCCAGAAAAGAGTAGCACTGTTTTCGTAAACTCTGGCATGCTTTCATGTAGGAAATAAGCTTTAAGTTTCTCCCCGGTCTTTCTCCTTGAATTCTGAGTACTCCCCGTCTGACATAGGGATTCGCACTACCTTGTCTCGACAGACAATCTCGGCCCCGTGTTTCGACAACCATCCATTCCCACAATCACATCGAAACTTCCTAACTAAAAGGGTATCAAGTCTATATCGAAGGTGTGGTTCTCTAATATTATCGAGCACTTTCTAATAATCCCGTTGGCCTGAACAACCTTCCATTGGCCATTTCTACAGAGTAGCTAGTTTCTAGCCTACTAGGACTCAGATCGAGCAATTGCACAATTCAGAAGATATAAAGCTATTGTCTGCTCCAGTGTCAAATACACAGATGCAAAGTGATTATTGAGTAAGTGCGTACCCGTGACAACATTTGGGTCCTGACGGGCTTCATTGGCTCCATGACAAAAGCGCGTCCCCGAGCCGCGTTCCCCTGGTTTGTCGGGCCTTGATTTCCAGCTATAGCCATAGTCTGATGCTGGTTGTTCCTTTGTTGGCCCGACGCCCGATTCAGTTTGGGGCACATGTTTCGGTAGTGATCAGGGCTTCCACACTCATAACAGCCCCTGGCGTTCCCGGCGGGGTTAACCGCGTTGATGGTGCGACCATATTCGGCGCTGTTCTGCAGTCTCTTGCTAAATGTCCTGGGCGTCTACAGTTAGCGCACACCCGGCACGGCATAGCTGGGGGATGATGAAAGTTGCACCTATCGCATCGGGGTACGGACCCACATATTCTCGCCTGCCCTGGGTCACGGCCACAAAATTTCTGGTTGTCTTGGCCCTTTCTCGAATTTCCCGGCACTCGACCGGCTCGTTTCCCCAACTTCTTTCCTTTTCTCGCTCCCCTGCCCAATACTCCTGTTCTCACCATTTCATCAGTTAGAGCGCCAGCCTTCAGAATCGCGCTCTGGATAGTAGGAGGAGCAGTAGCGGTTACCATTGCCCGGATTTGAGGCGCAAGTCCCCAAATGTACCTCTCTATCCTTTTTGATTCGGGGTGACTAGATTCGAACCAACCTTGCTAGCTCGTGAAAACGATCGGTGTAATCTGCGTGCCAGCCCCCACCATGGCATGATTCCAGAACTCATGCTCAAGTTTTTGGATCTCATTGAGAGGACAGTACTCCTCGGTGATTAGGGCCTTGAACTCATCCCACGACATTTGCATCGCGGATTCTCTTCCCCTAGCCTGAATCTGAGTGTTCCACCACGTTAGTGCCTTGCCCTGTAGTGAGCAAGTGGCGTACTTAATCCTTTGACTGTCGAGGCATTCGCTGAAGTCGATCACGGCCTCCATCTTTTCAAGCCATCGGTCAGAGCTATGGCTCCACCTTTGCCATCAAACTCTCGTGGTTTACAAGCCACAAATTCCTTGTATGAACATCCCCGTCTAGCATTCACAACCCCGGTCTCATTAACAATTCCAGTTTCGTTAACAGCTGTACCACCATTTCCGGTCTCCTGATTGCTTTCGTTCCCTGTCGGGTTACCGTTATCCTCATTATCATTGCCACCATCCCGTGGGGGTGAGAATTCTGAAGAGCATCGCTCACTTGGGCCACGATAGTCGGAATTAGTGCGGCCAGCTGTTGAGCGATCAGGGCTGCCACATCCGCGTTCCTCTTTCCTTGATTGTTACTGGCAGGAGCATCACTTGTTCTTGGGGTTCTTCCCCTGCCTCTGCCTCTGTCTCTGCCCCTTGGGGCTTCAATTCCACTACTATTACTGCGAGTAGATCTTCGAGGCGGCATGTTCTGTTCATAAAAGAGGTAACATGTAAGCTTTAGTCACCATAGATACACAAGTATTCCACTTATCAAGTTCCAATGTTCATGTTCCTGTTGTCAAGATCACCATGCAGCCCATTTCAAGCATATTCTCGGTATAGCGGTGATGTTTATATATAGGGTTCCCCGCAGCGTTCCCACCGCACCCACGATGTACCGAGAATGATGCCATCCGGTACATGACATCCGACCTTCCTTTTTATCATATCCATAATAATCCATCAAGTCGAGAACCCAAACATGTAATCACGTATAGTCTGGTGGAGGTTGCCTATCTCGCATCCTTAAAGGACTCAGACATAGCCTCCTCGGCTCGGTCTCAGTATCCAAGGTTAAGCGCAGTATATGATCTGTGAAGATCTCTTCGGGTCTCCATACCCAAATTTGGTTATGATAACTTGGCGCGCATAGGGAACGGAAGATCTAATAGGAGCACCCATAAAAGAGTGAGCACAAGGGCTCTCTCATAGGGTGAAAAGATCACGAAATAGATAGACAAACGAACAAGTAATGAGGAACACGTATGAGATACAAATGCACACAACCTGGCATGCAATCTACATGAAGGTTCCTAGGTTATAGTCTAGGTCAAGCGTATTGCCTAATTCTCTATAACCAATAGCTCTGATACCAGTCTGTCACACCCCCGCTAAGAGCGGAAACACGGGGGGTAACGAGACGGGAATCGTCATAACACATGGTAAGCGATAGAGATGCAATTAATAATGATGACAAGCGTGTCATGACAACACCCGACAACAAGGGGACTTGTGTCGTGTTTAGTCAGTAATCACGACCACATAGCCATAAGCATAAACCTGATACATAAATCACAAAACATAGATGATACATTGTATGCAATTCCCACAACCCGGGAACAAGTTACAAAGTATAATGTTGTTTGAAACAGTTACATAAATTGTTTTCAAAATGACAAGTTTGGCCCGAAAATGCATCCTAGGGTCTCCACTAAGGCAGCACACCTAGAACCTCAGCTAGCATGTTCACCTGAAAAGATATGCTCAAAATGGTCAACAAAATTTGGTGAGTTCGCAGGTTTAAAGTAAATAAGTAATTGATGCTGTATAAATTGTTGCAGAATACCGTGCATACAGTTATAAGTAAGCAAAATCACATGACAAGAGCTTTACAACCAAACCTAATGACGTACACAAAGAATCTTGTCGGAATATATTCACCCAAGGCCCGTACCTGGCTATTGTTGGTACTAACTAGTATACCAACACGAGGGTGGGGGTGTCAACCCAGTAGTACTACCAATACCTAACCGTCGGTTCCACACTGGAATTAAATGGTTGCAAGAAAGAACCACAAACAGACTCAAGCATGTATCAGATAAGTACCCACAAAACAGTAGCACGTTGATTCCAAGTATGTAATTGTGTATGTTGTACAACATAGAAAATGGGTGAGCATACTTTTCCCCCATGTTTGTAAATGTTTGTAAAGTAGTATAAGCATAAAAGGGGCCACGAAACTCACTTGTTAATGGTAAGTATGAAAGATCAGATTCCCAACAGTTGAATGCAATGATCGTCAAACACCTATTGACAGTTATTGTCAAGCATTAATGACATGTATAAAGTATAGTATGTTTGGTCGGTTCGGGTTGTATCGGTTTGGTCATGGGTAGCACACACACACAAGCGGACACACGTATCAGATCTTATGTAGATCCAAGTACTACGAGTAGTCGTCATTGCTTATGACATCCGTGAAATGATCTCGTGGTTATGAAAGATAGCACTTGTTAAGTATTTGGAGTTCCAATTGGTTTGTCGATAATTGTAAAATGTTAGGTTGTTTTCAATTGAAATAGTATGTGCATGTTGATAGCGTTGACTTTAATCTTTGTGGTCAAGCAATGACACTTTTACTGATGTTACCTTATCATCGTCAGACGTTCAAGGGGAAAATCACACTCAACATCATCAGTCACACAACAGGACCTGACGCTTGACTCAACGCTCCATCCTTACGAATCAACCTTCAATAGTACGAATCAGCTTCATTCGTACGATTGAGTCTTCATTCGCATGACTGGCATTTAGTCGTACCACACAACACACATTCGCACCACCCAACCTCCATGCGCACGAATCAACCCTCAATCGTGCGAATTAGCTACTTTCGTGCGATTGAACCTTCATTCGTGCGATTGGACTCCAGTCATGCGAAACACGCACAGTCGCATACATTCAGTCGGTCACCTGACTCGATCGCACACAATCATTCATACGCATGACTCAATCACATACACTCATTCAGTCGCACGACTCACTCAGTCGCACGGCTTAATCGCCTGACAGACCCATTCGCCTGAACTGCAGAATCGCGAATGTGGTCGGGTTGAGCAGCCCCCGAGCTGCTCTAAACGCGAGTTTTACACCACAAGGACTTCCAGAAACACTCTACAGACATACACAAACATGAAACACAAGTAGAAAGACCTCACACGCACCCACACAACCTCATGTGCTGGATGAACCCGACCACCCGAAACCCTAGAAAAGACATAGTAAACCAAGCCAATAATGGGTTGAACAAGGTTGTGTACCTACTAGGAACGAGTATACACAAGGATACCCAAGATTTGGCTGTGAAAACACAGCAACGTGACGGTTTTAGGTGATAGATCGAGAGAGAAAGTGGAGAAAATGTTGAAGGTGAAGAAGATGAGGATGAGGATAAATGGCTGGAAATGGGGTTTATATACCCAGTCCAAGTTTGCAAAATACAAGTTTAGTCCCTGCACTTAACCCTCGAGTTTACCAAAAATTTGTTTCGGTTGATTACTATCTTAAAATGTTTGTTATATTAAGGTTAAAAGCGTGTTTAATGGCATTTGATAGTCTAAAATGGTTTTATTAATGAAAATGGTTGAAATTAAAAATGACATATTTAGGGGTGATGGTGATGAAATTTATAAAAGGTTTATGCTTAACACACGTTCTCGGAGGAAGTACAGGCACAAGGGAAAATAAGTAGACATGATTCCTTAAAGCAGGAGTTCATGAAGAAAAGGAAGAATAATTAAAATATTTCTATGCTTATTTATGTCGTTCGACGGACCTTAAGGCGATGGATGTCACACTTCAAGGGTTTGATGGTGGATGAGGTTGTGAGGATTCTGCTAGGTCTTGAGGATTATGAGAAGGGATAAGTGTTTCTTCCTTGGATGGATACAGAACGGCCTTTATCATGTTGACAAAGTCATTGGCTTCAGACATCACTCTGTTTAGCACATGGATCTTCATTAGGCTCATTGTGTAGATGCTTCTACACGCAATTTCATTAAATAAATTTGTTCCCATACTAACACTATGGATGCCCATCTCTATGTATCAATAAAGCTCCATCCATGTAACACCGATTATTTTTTTAAAGTCAAAGAAAGAAGAATAAAGTGAAGAAAAGAAAGAAATGATATTTTACCCAAGTTGAGGGGTAAAAAGTGTCAAAGGACAAAAAGGTTTGAAAGTGGGTGTAAAGTGGGCATGGCCACCCACTCCCTTCTCGCAACACCTAGATCTTCAGTTTTAGAGAGAGAGAATGAAAAGGGAGCAAAAAAATCTCAGGTTTTCTTTTAAGAAGAGCTGAAAATTCGAATTCAACGTAAGAATTCATGATTTTATGGTGTTCTTAACTGGTAATGTCCTCGGGTTTATGCTCATGTGTGTTGTGTGTGTTCAGTTGTATGTTTTTAGTGGGTATGTAGGTGGTTGAACTTAATTACAAATGAGTTTGGAAGAAGCCATACTCAAGAGCTAGAAAGGTGAGTTCTAGAACCCATCTTTTTACTTCTTTTAACTGATTTCGGGGCTGGAAATGCATGATTGTATGTTTTTATGAAACTGGGTTTTGTACCCGTATGTATGAATGTGTGTATGTTGTAATTATGGTGTGATTTTGGACTATGTTCATGCTTGATGATATTATGGTTATGTTTCTAAGGCTTGATATGTATGACTTAAGCATAGAACATGATAGATGTGGTTTCGGGGACTGAATCTGCTCATAAGTGTGCCCTAGGATGCTCATACGCCCAAAAAGTAGTTGATATGCCTAAGTTTAGAAAAAACTGCTTAAGTGTGAACAAATGCGGGTGGGGAAATGTGTATGAGTAGGAAATGCGGATGAGAGAGTCAATGCGGATGAGAAAGTCAACGCGGATGAGAAAGTCAATGCCGATGAGTAAAGTCAACGCGGATGAACAAATGAGGATAAGTTCATACGACTGAACAAATGCGGATGACTTTGTTTATGTGGATGAAAAAACATGGATGAGTATTGAAAAATGTGGATGAGTAAAGTCAATGCGGATGAACAAATGTGGATAAGTTCATACAACTGAACAAAGTTAATGCGGATGAACAAATGCGGATTAGTATTGACAAATGCGGATGAGTAAAGTCAATGCGGATGATCATATGTGGGTAAGTTCATGCGACTAAACAAATGCGGATGAACAAAGTCAATGCGTATGAACAAATGCGGATGAGCATTGAAAATGCGGATGTGTAAAAGAAATGCGCAAGAACAAAAAGGGAAATGCGGATGAACACTTGGAATATTTTCTGACTTTTTGGGGAAAAAGTGAAATTTTGGCTTTAACTTGGGAGGTTCCCGGGGGCTATGTAAGTTGACTTTTTGAGGTCATAGATCTTATGATGGGCATGTTATGATGTATGATTGATGCTTATGCATGATGGTATGTATGATGTATGTTATGTATGTATGATGCCCTGTATGATAATGTGTGATTGATAATGTGCAATTGATATCCTATGCATTATGCTATGTGTGATGTATGTTATATGTGCATGCTGATATATATATATAAAGATTTGTATGATGTTGCTGATGTTTCTGTTTATCTATGTTTGTCTTCCCGTGGCTTTGCATTGAATGTTAATGAAAGAAACGGTTAAGTATGATGTAATGTAAAGTGGAAGATAAGGAAAACAGGAATGAAATAATCAATGCATGCATTAATGAATGAAAATATGAAAAGGCTTGCAAGCAAATGAAAGGAGGTTCACAACTCATTGAGAGTTGTTAACTCAACTGTGTGTATTTACATCATGCGATTTTTGCTAACTCATAACGGTCCATACACACAGTAGGAGTTCAGTAGGAGTTAAATGTAATTATATGTTTTATGTGTGATAATCGACTAGTTGTAAGCATCCCGGATTAGGGCCTTACAATACACATCCACCTCTAACTTCACAATATTTCCCACCTACAGGGGGGACTTCTTCTTCTTCCTCTGCTCTCTCTTAGCATTGATTCTATCAAATACGATCTTTAGACTCATTATACATTTCAGAAAGAAATGCATATCTTCTTCTCCCATCTTGTTGTTTATCTCTCTAAAACGCCTTGTGTGTTGACACATGTATGTCCCTAGATCATGATATGAAATGTAATAGATCTTGTTTATCTGATTCGGATATAATTTGATATGATTAATGAAATGATATTGATTGTTTGTGATTTGTAATGTCTAATCTTTCATTAATGAGTCGATATTGAATTGGTTAAATAGGTTAGTGATTGTTTGAATGGTTACACATAATGTTTATTAATTAATATATTCAAACTTAACATAATGAAGTTCTCATGCGAATGGCCCATGCGAATGAACCACACGCATGAATAACTTCATACGATTGACTCAGTCGCACGACTGAACCAGGAGACTGGATCAGTCGTATGATTGACACATAAGATTGGCTCAATCGCACGACTGAACACTCAGTCATGTGGATGGATCAACCGCATGGTTCAATCGCACGACTGAATCATACTAATAGTTCAGTCGCACCAATGAACAATACTAACCTATAAATACAAACCAACTCATGGAAAAACGAGAGAATTCATTCTATTACGACTCCAGACGTACCCAAGCCGTCCAGAAGCCTCCCAATTCGTTCTCCAAGTTCATAGAACACATTATATCGATTCCCAATCGATTTCTAACATTAGTTTCAATTCTTTATTGATTCTTCGTGTGTTCTCACTGATTGGGTCGCCAATCAAATAGGATTCCGCACTATTTGATCTGGTTTACACGCTAATCACTAGGTATTTCGTTCAAATACAAGGTCCTAACAATTGGTATCAGAGCTTTGGCTCTTAATTATGTGTGATTCAATCAAGATTGATAAAAAGTTTGTGTTTTTGCACTAAAAACGCCATCTTTTTGTGTCAAAAGTGATCTTGGACGTTCCCTGCTCATCAAAGTTTGGTTTCTATGAACATAGGCGATTAGACCTTGCGAAATTTAGAATTTTTAGGGCTAAAACACGTTTAACCTAGAAATTTTCTCAAAACAGCAGCTTCAGTCACACGAGTGAGCCATTCGCACGACTGGACCTCATTCGTGTTGCTCAGATGCATGATTTGACCTAGTCGTATCTCCATTCGTACGATTGATCCATTCGTTCGCAATGTTCATACGCATCAGCTTCATTCGCACGACTGAACCGATCGCTTAGTTCAGCCGCATGATTGAACCATTCGCATAGTACATTCGCACGGATAGCCCAATCGCATCCTTCAGTCACACCAGCTGACAGTTTGTTTTAGTAGACTTAAAGTTATTTGCCATGGAAGATCAAATGTCAGCATTTATTGCTGGGAAGGACTCTAGGATCCAGAACCTGCTGTTACTTGAGAGTGAGGTGGGTAATCATAATAAACCACCAAAGCTCTTAACGTTAGATGTGTTTCCCCACTGGAAACAACGTTTTGAGATCTACCTCGATGGAGTGGATCCAAATCTGTGGGAAGCTATCGAGATTGGGTATAGTACGCCGGTGGGAGCCGATGGAGTAAAGCTAACATTAGGAGGGATGACAGACGCGTAGAAAGTTAAATATAATGTAGAGAAGAGGGTTTATGCATTGATTAAACAGTCTATCCCTAAAGACATTTTCCACCAGTACTCAGAGAATAAGCAGTCCAAAAAACTATGGGATGAGCTGGAAAAGAGGTACGACGGGAATACTTCGTTGAAGGCAATCAAGGCTAAGGAGTTAAAGAAGGAATTCGATAACTTCTCATCGATGGGAAACGAGAGTTTGGACGATGTATAGATAGATTCTACCATCTGATGAGTGAACTGCATACACATGGGGTGGCTACTACCATGGAAGAGAAAGTTGTTGATATATGTATGTCCCTAGATCATGATATGACATGTAATAGATCTTGTTTATCTGATTCGAATGTAATTTGATATGATTAATGAAATGAAAGTGATTGTTTGTCACTTGTAATGTCTAATATTTCGTTAATGAGTCGATATTGGATTGGTTAATTAGATTAGTAATTGTTTGAATGGTTACACATAATGTTTATTAATTAATACATTCACACCTAACATAATGAAGTTCTCATGCGAATGGCCCATGCGAATGGACCACACACATGAATAACTTCATACGATTGACTCAGTCGCATCACTGAACCAGGAGACTGGATCAGTCGTATGATTGACAAATAAGATTGGCTTAGTCGCACGACTGAACACTTTGTCGTGCGGATGAATCAACCGTATGGTTCAATCGCACGACTGCATCATACTAATGGTTCAGTCGCACGAATGATAATACTAACCTATAAATACAACCCAATTCGTGGAAAAACCAAGGGCTTTCATTCTATTTCGACTCCAGACATACCCTAGCCGTCCAGAAGCCTCCCAATTCGTTCTCCAAGTTCATAGAACACTTTAGATCGATTCCCAATCGATTCCTAACGTTAGTTTCAATTCTTTATTGATTCTTCGTGTGTTCTCACTGATTGGAACGCTAATCAAATAGGATTCCGCACTATTTGATCTGGTTTACACGCTAATCACTAGGTATTTCGTTCAAATACCAGGTCTTCACAATTGGTATGAGAGCATTGGCTCTTGATTACGTGTGATTCAATCAAGATTGATAAAAAGTTTGTGTTTTAGCACTAAAAACACAATCTTTTGTATCAAAGGTGATTTTGGACGTTCCTTGCTCATCAAAGTTTGGTTTCTACGGACATTGGCAATTAGACCTTGCGAAATTTTGAATTTTTACGGCTAAAACACGTTTAACCTAGAAATTTTCGCAAAACAGCAGCTTCAGTCGCACGAGTGAGCCACTCACACGACTGGACCTCACTCGCATTGCTCAGACGCACGATTGGACCTACTCGCATCTCCATTCGTACGATTGAACCATTCGTTCGCAGTGTTCCTACGCATCAGCTTCATTCGCACGATTGAACCCATCGCTTAGTTCAGCCCCACGATTGAACCAATCGCATTGTTCATTCGCACGGACAGCCCAATCGCATCCTTCAGTCACACCAGTTGATAGTTTGTTTTAGTAGACTTAAAGTTATTCGCCATGGAAGATCAAATGTCAGCATTTACTGCTAGGAAGGACTCTAGGATCCAGAACCTGCTGTTACTTGAGAGTGAGGTGGGTAATCATAATAAACCACCAAAGCTCTTAACATTAGATGAGTTTCCCCACTCGAAACAATTTTTGAGATCTACCTCAATGGAGTGGAGCTGAATCTGTGGGAAGCTATCGAGATTGGGTATAGCACGCTGGTGGGAGCCGATGGAGTAAACTAACCTTAGGAGGGATGACAGACGTGCAGAAATTTAAATATAATGCATAGAAGAGGGTCTATGCATTGATTACACAGTTTATCCCAAAAGACATTTTCCACCAGTACTCAGAGAATAAGCAGTCCAAGAAACTATGGGATGAGCTGGAAAAGAGGTACAACGGGATGCTTCGTTGAAGGCAATCAAAGCTAAGGAGTTAAAGAAAGAATTCGATAACTTCTCATCGATTATGGATTATGGAAAGAAACAGGCATTGCACAAATCTGGATTATGGAAAGAAAATCATCCTCTGTGTCTGGTAATGATGACAAGAAGGAACCTGAGCTACCCTCACTTTCTAAGGGTCAATGGGTGGAATTCATGATGTGTGATGCCGCTGGGAAACCCAAGCCAGTAAAGGCTTGGGTTCCTAACCTAAACTAATCTTGTACATTGTATGTGAAGGGTGTTCGCTACAGTTCTAAAACTAACACGTGGATTGTAGACAGCGGAGCATCAAGGCATATGACAGGAAACAGGGCTCTTTTATCAAACGTAAGGCAAATAAAAGGAGGGCATGTTTTGTTTGCTAGGAACAACGGAGGCTACATCACAGCTCAGGGAGAAGTTGGAAATCAGAAAGTTAAGTTTGATAGGTGAACTACGTCCAGCAACTTCAAAACAACTTACTTTCTCTTTCCCAAATCTGTGATAAAGGTTTTAAAGTCATATTCGACAACAAGAAGTGTTACGTCCTAAAGAAAGATTACTGATTCCGGAGGACAAGTGCTGATGACAGCTTCAAGATATGAAGACCTTTATGTTTTGAATTTCTCAATAGCTTCTACAACAGATCATGAAGTTTAGTGCTTCTATCTAAAGCTACTGAGAAGGATTCCATCTCCTGGCATAGGAGAATGGGACACATTAGTCAAAGGAAGATGAATCACTTGATTCAGAAGGATCTTGTTAGAGGAGTTAACGTCAAGAATTTCCAACTTCCTGATTGTTGCGTAGTTTGGAAGAAAGGAAAACAGACGAAGAAGTCTCATAAGGAAAAGAAAGTTCATTCAATAGAACTCTCTCTGACCTGCTTCACATGGATCTGTTGGCCCAGTCAGTACAAAGAGCATTGCAGGCGACTTGTACTGTTTTGTGGTTACTGATGACTACTCAAGAATCTCTTGGGTAATGTTTCTAAAGTCCAAATCAGAAACATTTGAGTCATTCAAGGAGTTATTGACCACACTGGAATCTCTCTACAAGCTAAAGGTGAGACAAGTACGCTCAGACAACGGAACTGAATTCAAGAATCAGTGGATGGCGGATTACTGCAAGGAAAAGGGAATTATGCATCAATTCACTTCTGCATACATGCCTCAGATGAATGGTGTTGCTGAGAGAAAGAGAAGAAGCTTGATAGAGACTGCACGGACTATGCTGGCAGACTCGAACCGCCTATCCAATTTTGGAATGAGGCAGTAGCTAATGCATGTTATACACTGAATCGAGTTCTGATTGTCAAGCGCCATAGAAAGACATGTTACGAGCTACTACAAAGACGCAAACCGAATTTGGAGTATCTCGAACCATTTGGCGCACCGTGCACACTTCTGAAGAAAACACTAGAAGGTAAATTAAGCGAGAAGGCGGATGAAGGAATCTTTCTATGATACAACATACCAAACAAGAGGGTTTACAACAACTCAATGGTCTAGTAGAAGTGTGGTGTAATGTTGACGTTCAGAGATATACCACACCACCTACTGGCAAAGGACCCGCCTACTTTTTCAACTATGATGGATTCTTCAAGTCCTTCAACATCCCTCTCTCTCCCTGGGATGACGAGTTAGCTACATGGATGATGGATGATATCTTGGATACACCATCATCTAGCTCACAGGGAGAATCATCTACTCAGTCAGGGGATGTAGTCGACGACAGTGACTCCTCCTCTGAAGATGAAGCTGAAGAGATGACCAAAACAGTCAGGAGGAACAGGTTCCAGTTCCTGAAAGTCCACAAGCATCTACCAGGGATGCACCTTCGACTTCGGAGCCTCAAACTCCAACTTCCTCAGATGCATAACCAAATGTTCATAATCTTGGCTCTGAGGTAGTTGTTCCTACTACTCCAGGATCATGTCTAAACGTCTATCATCCCTTGGACAATGTCATTGGGGATGTCAGATCAGGAGTACAAACCCGAAATCAGTTGTACTCAGCTGATTATGCCTCTATTATGGAAAAGGGTTACACTCATTATGGTGCTTATCGGTGTTTTGTCTCGCAGTTTGAGCCAAAATACGTAAGTGATGCATTAAACGATTAGGCATGGGTGAGTGCCATGCAAGAAGAACTTCTTCAATTCAAGAAGTTAGGAGTATGGACTCTGGTTGATAGACCTAAAGGTGCTCAAGTCATTGGCACCAAATGGGTCTTGAAATGCAAGAAGGATGACCAAGGCGTCATTATCAGGAAGAAGGCTCGACTGGTTGTTCAAGGATTTCGCCAAGTCGAGGGGATCGACTACAATGAAGTGTTTGAACCAGTGGCAAGGATGGAATCCATCCGTATCTTCCTTACCTATGCATCGTATATGAAGATTAAGGTCTATCAATTAGATGTGAGGAGTGCATTCATTCATGGGGAAATTCGAGAGACAGTGTATGTCAGTCAATCGGAGGGATTTGAAGATCCTTATCTGTTGGACCAAAAGAACCAATGAGCCTGATCAGAAAAACCTCTAAGTCCTACAGGCATTACAACTGCTGAAGAAGATCACAACAGCTGAAGACATCAGCTGATTACACGGTCTGAAGACAAAGTCTGAAGACAAGAACTGAAGACTACTACTGAAGACAAAGTCTGAAAGTAAAGAACCGAAGACAAAGTATGAAGCTATCAGCTGAAGACAAAGTCTGAAAGTAAAGTACTGAAGACAAAGTCTGAAGCTATCAGCTGAAGACAAAGTCTGAAAGTAAAAGTCCAAAGAACAAAGACTGAAGACCAAAGTGATAAGTAGTTGTCACAACAGCTGAAGTTATCAACTTCAGTAGTTGTGATGGTTTCCTTTCAGTACTTGTAATTTACTTTTTAGTAGTTATAGTTTCAGTAGTTTAGTTTCAGTAGTTTTATGTTTTTGTACTTAAGCATTCTCTGAGATGTAATCAGTAGTTGAGAACATTCTCAGTAGTTTGCATAGTTTCAGTAGTTTGAATAATTCTGTTAGATGTCCCTATCAAGTGACATCAGCAGACGTCACATATCCCATATAAGGAATGTTGACCTAATTGTAAAGCGTGACATTAAGCCACCACGAAAGCATATGAATGAAATATCTCTTTTGCAGAATACTCTTTTTCTATAACCATTTACTGTTAGATTGGATATCAATTGTGTTCTTATGATTGTTTAATTCGTTGTTCGTACTCCGTTGCAATACTCTATAATCAACCAAACTTAGATCACTGATCCTAAAAAATGGTATCAGAGCTAGGTTAATCATTGATCGATCTAACAATTGATCATTGAAACTGCTATTCGATATCTAAGTTTGATTGAATTAGCATATTTGCAAGAATTGGTTATAGATCATTGAATTTCTGCTGCTTTCGTTTATCTGCTTTGAGTTTTCTCTGGGTCATATTGAGTTGTTGTGTTTTGCACTAAATCAGTTAAAACTTAATTGAATTTGGTTGAATCTGAGAATGACTACTCCTTCTAATGACCCTCATAATACCGGTTCCTCAACCAAGCCTCCAATGCTGGTTAGGACTGAGTATAACATATGGCAACGAAGAATGCTTCATCACTGTCTGTTAACAGTTCAGGTTCTTGGACATCTGTGGTACATGGTCCGCACAAGCCTATGGTGAACAATCTGGAAACCAACCAAAGAAGAAGGAACAATACTCAAATGAGGATCGAAAACTCTTGAGATTGATGCTAAAGCGCATGGAATTATGGCCATGGCACTGCCGAATGAAATCTATTCTGGGCTTATGCATCATGAAACTGCTCATGACCTCTGGAATGCATTGAAGGAACAATTTGTGGAACAGATGAGGTCTTAGCAAACAACAGAGAAATCCTTGCCCAACAATATGAGACATTCTCTCATAGGAAGGGTGAGTCACTGACTCAATAGTTTGAGCGTTTTTCCTGTTTGATCTCTGAGCTGAAAATGGTCAAACATGAATACACTAATAGTCAGATGAGCAACAGATTCCTCAGATCACTGTCTGAGAGATAGGACACATATAACATTGTCCTACACTCCAGTGCAAATCTGTATAGTCTATCTCTCACCCAACTCCGTGGGAAACTGCTTACATTTGAAAGAGAGATAGAGCAGAAAAGGAAACTGGCATCATCAGAAAAGCTCACCGATGACTTTGTACCAGGGAACACTGCCTTGGTTGGTCATGAGTTAGAATATGCTGTATCACAAAGCAATTATGAAGAGCATATAGATTTCTCCTCAAACGGTTCAGATCATGCATTTGTTAGTGTTGACAGTCAGTCAGGCTGTAATAGTGACAATTTGTGTTTCATTATGGATGATTTAAAGGGTATTGCTCATGATGACTTAGAAGAGATGGATATTCTGAGCCAAATGGCCTTGATTAATATCAGATCTCAAATGTTCTACAAGAGAACTGGTAGGAAATTCCCAGGACTCTCTTGCAAAATCAAAGTTGGTTTTGACAAGAGTAAGTTGAGGTGTCACAAATGCCACCCACATTGCGGACCTTTGCAAGAGAGTGTAGATCATCTAGATCTATACTCCTCTGCACCCTTTGTGACTTTCCAAGCAATAGTCCACAAAACAGAGGGCAACATCCTGCTAGCTCTGGTCATCATTCACAACCTATATCTCCTGCATATTTTGCCTCAGGGTCCAATGTCATATTCATATCCCTGCTATTACATGCCACACCCAAATCCAGTTCAAGTTCCTAATGCACAACAACCTCAAGCTCTACCTGAGCCTCTACCATCTCAATCATCTCAATCACAACTCATCACAGCTTCTTCACCCCTGGTATTGTTGACTGGAGCAGTTTACCAGATGATCTCTCTGGTAATGAGCAATTATTTGCTGGTGATGATCAACATGGTGGTGAACATCCTTTTGAGAATCTAGCTCTCATGGCCCTGGAATCTACTGATAATTCATGCTCAAATGCATCTTCATCACAGGTAACCAGGTATCCTCTGATGCTAAGGCCAAGCTATGTTCTGAATCTTGCATAGCTGCATTTATCTCTCTTAGAGAGGCAAATGTAGCTTTAAAAAATCAAAATCCAGAGCTTAAGCAAACCCTTTCCAAAAGAAAAGCTGAATATGAGTCTGTCTCTAAGGATAAAAATGATGAGATTTATAATCTTAAATGCCAATTAATGTTGAAAAGGCTAAGCTAGAGGTCATTCTTGAGAACCATAGAGATCTCAAAGAAAAACTTGTAGTTACCCAAGTTGAGTGTGACCGCTGGGTATCATCCTGCAATGGATTTGAAATGCTGCTCAGCAAGCAATCTGCTTCGAATGTGAAGTTTGGAATACAGTACAACCACATTGCACCACCTACAGATTTTACTCCAAAACCAATAGTAAAATCTGAAGGTGAAAGTAATTTCCAAACCACATCATCATGTGCATCATCCTCAAGTGATCACCCAACATCACAAGATGAAATCAGTGTTAATACCTCAGCAAATCAATTGGCTGATGGGTTAACTACTGATAAGCACATGAAGCTAAGTACTTCAGGTGTTGTCCCTCAAAGTACCTCATGTACTGAAGGGAAAGTCACAACATGTGAAAAGCATTTCAAATCAGCTCAAATAAAAGGATTAACAACTTCTGATAGAGAACAGTTGAAGAACAAGTCTTCAGTTGTTACAGATCCTTCAGTACTAAACAAAAGTACGAAAGGAGGAAAGTACTAAAGAGCACACCTTCAGTAGTTTCCACATCAACAGTTGATCAATTCAAGATGAAGATTAAGCCATGTGAAATATGTGGTAAGTTCAATCATCTTTCTCATGAATGTTGGTACAGATGGGGTTCTAAACTCAACAGAGATAAGCTCATCAAAATCCAGTGGATGAAATGAAAAATGAGTTTGAGACTAAGTTTGTACCACAGTCATCCCTTTGTGATAAACCTAAGCCTTCAACCAAATCCAAAAAGAAGGATAGGGTTTATCATAAAACAACTGATAGTGCTCCTCATGATAAACATCTGACTAAGTCTGTGAATTTTAAGGAGGAAATGGTGAGTCACAGGAACTCATCAAACACAAGTACTGATATGTCACAAGAGCTGAAAGCTTTAGCTACAAATCAGACACAACTTGTTATGATGGTTCAGCATTTGTTGGGGAGAGTTAACCAACTAGATGCACCTGTGATCAAACCACTGAAAAGGCATTCCAAGCCCAAATCCAAGGAATCCATTTCAGCACCATCTCCTTCTTCATCAGCTGTTAATCATAAGAAACAAGTTATGGTTAAATCTGTTGATGAAAACAGACCCAAAACCAAAAAGGTTTGGGTCTCAAAACCTAACTTGTTCTTTATGATGAATGCAGGGCTCTTCAGCATGCCAAAGGAGCATCTGGTATGTAGACAGTGGAGGATCTATGCATATGACTGGGAGCAATTCTCTTCTTAATGACTACTCTCAAGGAAAGAATGGATTTGTTTCATTTGGTAATGATGCCAAGGGTTACATCATTGGGAAAGGATATGTGTCTAATGGACAAATTAGGTCTGATGATGTTAATCATGTGGAGAATCTCAAGTATAATCTGCTGAGTGTCAGTCAGATGTGTGATAAAGGACACGTTGCACTTTTCACAAGCGAGAACTGCAAGATTCTGTCTTCCATGTTCTGAGGCTGATTGACAAGGTATTGGTGAACATACTCTCCTGAAGGCCATAGGATTGGAAGAGTGTATGCCTTGGATTTGTCAAAGAAGATTTATTTGAAGGGTCATCCTTGCCTGTTCTCCAAAGCCTCACCTCAGGAATCTAAACTGTGACATAGAAGGCGGGTCATGTTAATCTCAAAAACATGAATCAGCTGATCCATAATAGTTTAGTGAGAGGTCTACCAATAAAGGAGTTCCACTATGATGAAACCTGCACTGCTTGTTTGAAAGGAAAACAACACAAAGTCTCATTCCCTTCTATTAAAGAACCTAAGTCCACTGCCTGCTTGCAGTTACTACACATGGATCTATTTGGTCCTGTGAGAGTGATGAGCATGGCCAAGAAGAAATACTGTCTGGTAATTATGGATGATTACTCGAGATTTGTATGGACTTTCTTCTTGCATTCGAAGGATGAGGTTGCTCAGATGATTATAAACTTTGTGTTGTATGTTGAGAAGCATTATTCCCTATCAGTCAAGTGTATAAGAAGTGATAATGGAACAGAATTTAGAAACCATACACTTGATTATTTTTATCTCTCAAAGGGAATCAAGAGGCAGTTTAGCATCCCAAGGACTCCAGAACAAAATGGAGTAGTGGAGAGAAAGAACAGGACTCTAATTGTAGCTGCAAGGTCCATGTTGGCTGACTCTGGTTTGCCATTGACCTTTTGGGCTGAAGCTGTCAACACAGCTTGCAATGTGCAGAATAGAGTATTAGTAAATCAGAGGTTGATGAAGACTCCATATGAACTTCTACATGATTTGGCTCCTCTAATTTCATTCTTCAAAGCCTTTGATCCTAAGGTGGATGCAGGGTATTTTGTAGGTTATTCATCCACATGCAAGGCTTACAGAGTCTTCAACTGCAGAATAAAGTTAGTTGAAGAACCTTCCATGTGAAATTCAATGAATCTCCTAAGGATAAAATTCCACAAAACCCTGTGGAGTTATTTGATCTGGACATACGACAATATGTTCCTTATAACCTCCAACTGTTGCAGATCTTGTGGATAAATCGTCTTCTGCAGCAAGTCTTCCACCTGGTGGTACTAAAAATGATGATGATATCAGTACTCACCTTTTCAAGTTTAGTGACCACTACTTGAGTCCACTAAACTTGATGTTCCTGTAGCTTCTGTAGCTCCATCCACAACACATGCTGATGAGATTAAATGATTCCTCTACATCATTTAACTTGCCATCTAATACTTGGTTTCAAGAATCTGGATCAACATCTGCTGCTGCTAAACCTACTACAAACATTTGCACTGATCTTATAGTGTACCAAGAGCTGAAGAATCACCCCATGTCTCAAATCATTGGTGATATCAATGCTGGTGTCTCAACTAGAAGTCATTGTCCAACTTCTGCTTCTATGCTCTCTTCATCGGTCAGCTAGAGCCAAGGAACTATCATGTTGCTTTAAGAGACAATGGATGGGTTGAAGCCATGCAGCTTAAGCTACTTCAATTCAAAAAGCAGCAAGTGTGGGAACTGGTTTCTCTACCCCCAGGTAAGTGTGCAATAGGCATTAAATGGGTGTTTAGGAATAAAACTGATGAAAATGGGCTTATTGTCAAGAACAAAGTAGACTGGTTATACAAGGGTTTTCACAAGAAGAAGGTATTGATTATGATGAAACCTTTGCCCCTGTAGCCAGACTAGATGCAATTAGATTGTTCTTAGCCTATGCTGCATTCCACAATCTTAAAGTTTTTCAAATGGATGTCAAAAGTGCATTTTTATATGGTAAAATAAAAGAAGAGGTTTATGTGTGTCAACCACCAGGTTTTGAGGATAATAAACATCCTGATTGGGTGTATAAACTTGATAAGGCTCTTCATGGGTTGAAGCAAGCTCCTAGAGCCTGGTATGGAACACTTTCAAATTTTCTTCTTAAAAATAATTTCACTAGAGGCTCTATAGATAAAACTTTGTTTATAAAGAAAGTGGATAAGCATAAGCTACTTATTCAAATTTATGTTGATGATATTATTTTTGCATCCTCTGATCCCTAGTTTTGTGATGATTTTACAAGTTTAATGAAACAAAAGTTTGAAATGAGTGCAATGGGAGAACTACAGTTCTTTCTAGGCTTGCAAATCAAACAAAAGGCTGATGGAACCTTTATTCATCAGTCAAAATATACAAAAGATCTTTTGAATAAGTTTGATTTACAAAATTGTAAGCCCTGTTCTACTCCCATGTGCAAGACCACACAACTAGATGCAGATCAGAAAGGTAAAGTTGTTGATGAAACACTTTACAGATGTATGATTGGTTCCTTGATGTACTTAACAGCTTCTAGACCAGATATTATGTCTGCAACGTGTGTTTGTGAGAGATTTTAGGCTGCTCCTAAAGAGTCTCATTTGATTGCAGTCAAGAGGATCTTTAGATATCTGCAAGGTACACAATCTCTAGGTCTTTGGTATTCCACTGGACACTCATGCAAATTAGTTGCTTTTTCTGATAGTGACTATGCAGGGTGTAAGTTAACCAAAAAGTCAACTTCTGGTGGATGTCAATTCCTAGGCAACTTTTTGATTTCTTGGCAAAGTAAGAAACAAACATCTGTTGCTACATCCACTGCTGAAGCAGAGTACATTGATGCTGCAAGTTATACATCTCAGGTACTCTGGCTTCAAAACCAATTATTGGATTATGGCATTAAAGAGACCAAGACTCCATTATTAATGGATAGTGCTTCAGCTCTGTGTATTGTCAAGAATCCAGTCCAGCACTCTAGGACCAAACATATAGAGATCAGACACCATTTTATTAGGGATTGTTTTGAAAAGGTCTGATTGATCCAAAGTTTGTGCCTAGTGCTCATGAGCTTGCAGATATATTTACTAACCTTTGGATAGTTAAACTTTCCAAAACCTTGTGTTAAGGCTTGGTATGCTGCAGCTAGAATAAGTCATAACTACTGATGATCTTAGTAAACAAGTACTCATGATCATTAGTAAACATGTCACAAATATGTACTAATTCTGTTAAACCAAACTCATGCAGTTACAACTACTGATGTAGTTATAACTCTGATGTCAGTAAAAACAGATAAGTATTGATGTCCTATGAAACAACTGAACTCAGCTAAAAAGTCTGATGAGTAAGTGTTGAGGACAGTATGAAACAGCTGAAAAGCTAAGAATTGACGAAAACTACTAATGAGAATTTTCACTTCAGTCGTTTCCACAAACTGTTGTCTCACTCTAAACAACTGATGACAAAACCATGTCTTCAGTAGTTTCATAACTACTGATGACTAATACCAAGTCCTCAGTTGTTTACAACAGCTGAAGACAAAACCAAGGTTTTCAGTAGTTTCACAACTACTGATGACTAAAACCAAGTCTTCAGTTGTTTTCAAACGTCTGATAGTTAAAACCACGTCTTCAGTTGTTTTCACAACAACTGATGCCAACACAACACTTTCAGTCGTTTTCTTTTAAGCCTCTTCTTAACCTATAAATACCTGCACTTATAGACAAACGTTTCATTAGTCGTTTTCAAACCTCTCTCTCTCTCAACAATGGCGACCATGAAACTCAAACCCCGACACAACTGTGTTGCCTACCTTTCGAAATCGGTCTTCTCGAACAAGTTTGACACTGCCATCGATCTTATGGTGGAGTCCCCATACAGAACAGCCTTTCTTCTGAATCCTATCATATATCCTGACTCCTTATCCTAGTTCTGGACCAACGTCTCTGTAATAACTGGTGAGAATGATAGACAAATCACTTCCAGTTGTTGGTGAACCAGAAACAGGTGCTTATCACCCCTGACATCATTCCCCAAACCCTAAATTTGCATGATGGCACCTATCCTAAAGAATACCCGAAAGGCATCACTGATATGTCTTTTATCCATAACGGGCATGAAGGCGAATTATGTGCTACAACTATACTTAAAAATCACTTCCATGACGCTAAACGACTTATCTTTCATATGTTGAATGTCTGCCTTGCATCAAAGACATCTTCTGGGATCAGATGTCTTCCCGATGGCACCAGGTATTGTTCTCTATCCTTGAACGCCAAAATTTAAATTTTTCTGAGATAGTGTTCATGGAACTAAAGGATCTGGCTCAGAAACCTATGGCAAACAGATGGATACTTTATCCCAGGTTTCTGATGGCCATAATTTTGAGTCAATTACAATCTGATGGCCTTGTTGGTCTTGGAGTCCCTACTCCAGCTGTTTTAGCTGAGGTATACTCCCAACATAACTCAGACCCTACTCTTAAAGGGGTTGCCCGGATGCTAAAACCCAAGCAGAGGGAACCCACAGCCTCCACTTCCAGATCCAAAGTCCCCACCAAACCCAAATCCAAAAAGCCCAAAAAGGCTACTCAGGGAGATGAGTCCCCTAAGGATGCCCATGTACCACCAACGCAGGAAATACATACGGTTATAACCCCCCCAGTTATGTCCAAGACTCAACTTGCTCAAGCCACACAAGTATCCTCTCAACAGGATCCTGTTGCAACACAATTGGGGATCCCACATTTCTGGAACCTCTCTCAATTGAGAGGGTTACCATTGAAGGCACCTCTCTCCCCAGGTGCATTCTGCTTCAGACCAATCTCCACATGCAACCACCCCTCAAAGCCCAACACTAATCGTTGCTAAAGTGTTGAGTCAGTTGCATTCATCACCCCCTCCCCAGAAACCACTTATCACTGGGAATACCTCAACTATTGAGGGGGAGGACCAAAATGCTTCTGATAACCCATAACATAGGGGTTACAATGTTCCCTCTCGAACTGTAGAAACGGAGAATAGAACATCTGGTAAGGCTGCCACTTCTACTAATTCAGCAAATGATCAGGATGACGTTGGTAACATCCATAAGACCTTACCAGAGGCAACTGCCAATGAAGGACACCGTCTTGAGGCAGGAAGTCCCGAGTACCAAGAACAAGGGGCATATGCTTTTACTGATCTACACTCAGAGCATGTACGTCCTGATTCCATGAGGTGATCAGGTGATTCAGCACAAACTGATGATGACCTGGGCTTTTTCTATGATGTATTAGTCCATAATACCATCCTTGAGACTGAGGTGAGCAGACTCAAAGAGTTGTTAGACAAAATGTCTCAAGATCCAAGTCCATCTACCTCACAAACCCCACAGATGGCACCTTCATTGAAGGTTCCCCAAACACTTAGCCAATACACATAACTGAGCCAGCAGCCACTGCTTTTGGCACCACCTCTCAGGGACAGAACCCCTCTGAGCAGATGGTTGCTATCTTTCAAAACTCCTTACCTCTCATCATTCCCATCATCACTGACATAGTGCATAAAGCCATGATGAGAGGATATCCTCAAATCTACAACTCCTCATTGATGATGTTGTTCAAAAATCTATTTCTGCCTTTCAAGCCCCTGATCCCAATGCAACCAAAAGGGGGAGACTTCCAAGTCTAAGGCAGTGAAAGAAAAGAAAAGAAAAAGAGTTGATGATGAGAAAGAACCTGCAAAAAAGAAGGAGGTGGAGAAAGAACTGATCTCAGAACAGCTGATCACATATAAAAGAAAGAAAAGTGCTAAGTCAAAAGCTGATGAAGATAAATCCTTAGAAGATCTTGTCCAAGATGCTGATGAAGCTCACAGCAGATCCATGGATAAAACTATAGATCAGCTCTTTCGACAAGGTCATGACACAGCTACACTAGACACTGAGATCAGAAGGCTGGAAATAGAAGAGATTCAAACTAGATGGGCCGGTTATAGTGTGTTGGAAAGGGAAAGATTGGAGATAATGATCAGATTCATTGCCAAATACCTTGGAAGATCATTGATAGAGATAACCAAGAAGATCTGCTCTGCTGGAGGCTATAATAAGGCGTTGATAATTGAAGCACTGGATGAAACAGGTGTAGAGAAGAGAACTGAAATGGCAAAGCTCTCGAAAGCCAAACTCACCACCAAAATGCTAAGTCAATCTTCTTACATTCCCACTCAAACATAACCCTTATCTCTAAAATCTCCCAAATCTATCCTTAAACCAAAGCTACCCACAACTCAACCCACAAAACCAATCCCTTTACCCCAAAAACCACCTCAAACCTTACCCAGTGATGCACCCAGAAGGAGGAGAAGGGTGTTGAGGGTAGAAGAAGATGAAGAAGAGGATGATGATGATGATAGTCTGCCAATCTCTGTTGTTCTCAAACTCAACTCACCTGAGCATAGAAGTCAACAAGTGATTACTCCTGACTTGCAAATGCAGATGGTGAAGGTAAAGATTGAAGAAGCAGAATAGTAGAAACAGCATGATGAGAAGTTTCTCAAGATGGTTGATAAGGATTTCCCTCAGTCCTCATCCATTCAAGAAATGAAGAAACAGGCTCTGAGGCTGTACACTCTTAGACATACCTTTCAACATCAAAAAGAAAGAGTGCGGATCTGGCTAGACCCCAGGGTAGGTTCTAGAATTCATAAGAAGAATATACCAAGTAGATATCATGGCCAAGTGAAGAAGACCTTGAATGCTGCAATTACATTGGCCATGGTAGTCTCACCCTCGGAAATCATTGAAGAATTCAAGAGAGCTCACAAATCCAAGACAACCCCTCAATCTATTCTTGAGAACAAAATGATCATGAAGGGGTTGTTATACAAAAGACTTCAAGATCTTCAGAAGAGTGAACTCCAGTTGTTGCTTGAAGGCTCTCACCCTGATGAATTTGCATATAGAGAGATAACACCTATGGAGTTGAAAAATGGAAAGACAGTGAGATACCTGTCTGAGTATTATGGCCCAGAGTTCTTCTCGAAGGAGAAGCAGAAGAACTCACCAAGGAGGAACAAGTTGTTCTCCTTGAGGCCTATGCTAGTGAGTCTTATAGACACATTCATAGGAATTAGGTTTCATTGTTGGGATAAGACTATGTGTTCAGTTTCCCCAAAACAGAGTTCCCTTCCATACTTAGCCAATCAAATGATTAGAAACCTTATCCCGGCCTGTGCTTAACTGATTACCTCTGAAGCTGATCAAGAGGGTGTTTCAGCCAAGAATAAGTGGGATCATCAATAAGTTTAGATGTTTTGGCTGCAATGGTTCAGGGGGAGTTTGTTGGACCAAAAGAACCAATGAGCCTGATCAGAAAAACCTCTAAGTCCCACAGACATTACAACTGCTGAAGAAGATCACAACAGGTGAAGACATCAACTGATTACAAGGTGTGAAGACAAAGTCTGAAGACAAGAACTGAAGACTACTACTGAAGACAAAGTCTGAAAGTAAAGAACTGAAGACAAAGTCTGAAGCTATCAGCTGAAGACAAAGTCTGAAAGTAAAGTACTGAAGACAAAGTCTGAAGCTATCAGCTGAAGACAAAGTCTGAAAGTAAAAGTCTGAAGAACAAAGATTGAAGACAAAGACTGAAGACCAAACTGATCAGTAGTTGTACAACAGCTGAAGTTATCAACTTCAGTAGTTGTTACAACAGCTGAAGTTATCAACGTCAGTAGTTGTTACAAGAGCTGAAGTTATCAACTTCAGTAGTTGTTACAACAGCTGAAGTTATCAACTTCAGTAGTTGTGATGGTTTCCTTTCAGTACTTGTAATTTACTTTTCAGTAGTTATAGTTTCAGTAGTTTAGTTTCAGTAGTTTTATGTTTTTGTACTAAGCATTCTCTGAGATGTAATTAGTAGTTGTGAACATTCTCAGTAGTTTGCATAGTTTCAGTAGTTTGATAATTCTGTTAGATGTCACTATCAAGTGACATCAGCAGACGTCACATATCCTATATAAGTAATGTTGACCTAATTGTAAAGCGTCACATTAAGCCACCACGAAAACATATGAACGAAATATCTCTTTTGCAGAATACTCTTTTTCTATAACCATTTACTGTTACATTGAATATCAATTGTGTTCCTGTGAATTGTTTAATTCGTTGTTCGTACTCCGCTGCAATATTCTCTAATCAATCCAACTTAGATCACTGATCCTAACATTATCAACGGGATAGAGTTTACAAACACAACAAGGCTTTATACGGGCTTCATCAAGCTCCTAGAGCCTGGTATGAGAAACTATCAACTCATCTTGTGAAACATGGCTTTCGCAGGGGAGTTATTGACTGCACAATGTTCATCAAAGAAAAAGATGGAGACCTACTGCTAGTACAAATCTATGTCGATGACATAATCTTTGGTTCAAAGAACGAAGAATTATGCAAAGAGTTTGAAGCAGTTATGAACAAAGAATTTGAGATGAGTGCTATGGGGGAGATGAAGTTCTTTCTCGGGTTACAGGTGGATCAGACTCCAAATGGGATATTTCAACATTAGACCAAGTATGTAGGAGACATTCTCAGTCGTTTTGACATGGAGAATGCTTCTGTTGCTGGGAGTCCACTTGCTACGAATCACGATATAGCACGTGATGACAATGGAGATCTTGTAGATGCCACAATGTACCGAGAATGATTGGATCCCTCATGTATCTCACTCCCTCAAGACCTGATATCATGTATGCTACATGTTATGTTCTAGATATCAGGCTAAGCCTAAGGTCAACCATCTAATCAGGGTCAAGAGGATATTTCGTTATCTAAAAGGTACACCGACACTTGGGTTGTGGTATCCTCATGATGATGACTTTGAGCTCACGGTGTATAGTGACTCGGATTACGGGAGCTGCATGATGAATTACAAGTCTACATCAGTAGGGTGTCAATTCTTTGGGAGAAGATTAGTTACCTGGCAGTGTAAGAAGCAGACATCAGTTGCATTGTCAACTTGTGAAGCCGAATACGTTGCAGCTGCAAGTTGCTGTTCAGAAATCATCTGGATTCAACAGCAAATGCGGGATTATGGCTTAAAGTATTCTTCTACTCCTATTTTTGTTGATAACTCTGCTGCAATTGCAGTAACTAAAAATCCGGTACAACATCCAAAGACCAAACACATCGGTATTAAATACCATTTCATAAGAGAATGTTATGAAAGAACCTAATAGATGTGGTAAAAATAATACTGATTTTCAACGCGCTGACCTCTATACTAAAGCCTTTGATAAACACGTTTTCAGTATTTGCTAGAGATCAACGGCGTTAAAAAGAAAAGTGATGTTATTCCTCATGACGATCATGTGTAGTCCGATGTAGTTTAGTTAATTTTTCTTTTTTATTTTATTATATTTGTTTATTTTAGTCTGTTTAAATTAAACTGATATTATTTTGCTATTTATTAAAATCCTAAAATATTTAAACCAGTTTTGATTTTAGCATTTTAGGGGGAGAATAAGTCAGCAAGTAACATTAATAATAATAATAATAATAATAACGAGGAAGAGGATGGAAAGCTGATATAAGGTAGATCGTATCTGTGATACCGATTCAAACCCTTTGGAATATGATAGTACACAGGAACAAATTAAGAAGGACATGAAAATATTAATTTAGAAAAGATGCAAAAATTCAAATTATAATTCTGTGTAGTCTAAGCTATATTAAAGGGAAGATGATAGAAAAACTGGTAACTCCTAAGATAACACAACGAGAGTAGACCTAGAGGTTGCTAGACCACAATTGATATGTCGGTAGATTGAACACAATAGATGATTTGACCTGACTGGTGATCTCAAGATCAAACTAAGTTGTTCAACTAACTGTGGGCTTCCATCTTATCACTGGTTAACACAATCAACAATTCCAATAAGGGGTAATGAGCATGTAAACGCCACAAATGTGTGCGGATGACATAAATAGAGCAAAGCACGATAAAATGAAAGAAAAATGCTATCAAGCTAATGACTTATGTTGTTGGTGCATTTTGTGCAAAATAAAATCAAGGTGCTCTAACAAGGAGATAGGGTGTGTGCCTCTCTGCTGTGCGATGGCACTGACCTGAGGATAAGCATAACCTAGATATTCTAGAATTCATTGTTGTTTGCCGCCTCTCTGCTGTGCGATGGCACTGTTATGAGGATTGGCTTCTCTTTGAAAGCTCTAACAATAGTCACTTCTTGTAAAAATACCCGTAGACCGCTCAAAAGCTCCTGAGGAATGTTGATTACCTTATAAGTGTGGGATCCACAATGTTAGTTGAAATAATTAAACCTAAATCTATCACCAGTCTGTTCAAAAGCCTGTGTAGGATTTAAGAGGAAAAACATATTGACAATCATTGTGGCCGCAATTCTTGAAAGTTCAAATCAATGTGGTAATCTAATATTCCAGTATGATTTCTTAAAGTTTGCTAACGACTCTGGATGAAAACCAAGAATTGAGCATCAAAAGGTTTTGATAACAAGTCCCAAATGATTTGGCTTGCCTGTATGATTCCAAATTTGAATTAGTCCAGGTGTGGTCAAACAAAAATGAAGCTACCTAGTCTGGAACCAAATTCAGTAGAAGTCTATCTTAGGATTTATCTCTCACAAAAACTCAAAAACAAGTTTTATTTTTTTATTTAGTTCAAATTTCTAGTTATTTAGCCACTTTAGTTTGTTTGTTTGTCGGACTATATCATGAAAATCAGTAAGGGGTCAACTCACTAAAAGGGTCATGTCTGAGATGACCACATGTGTCTTCAAAGTTTAACAGGGTCACGTCTGAGGTGACTAAATGTGTAAAAAGGATCACGTCTGAGGTTATCAAAAGTTTTTCATAAAATGATCATGTCTAAGATGATCAAATACTCATAATGTTAATTCAACAGGTAAAAAGAGTTTAAGTGCTAAATGTTCATATGTGTAACCCATTCGCCCGACTGGATCAAAAGTATGGACCAACCATGCGAATGGATCCCATTCGCACGGCTGGACATGAGATTGAGACATTCACCCGAATGGCTTATCAGATTATACATTCGACCGAATGAAAGGGTGCGATTGAGTCAGTCGACCGACTGAACTCAGTCGGTTAACTGAGGGTGCAAATGAAAGGGCACGAATGAGTTAGTCGCCGACTGAGACTCAGTCGGCCACTGAATGCGACTAACTGGGCAATCGCACGACTGAGCTCAGTCGCCCGATTGACCTGGGTGAATGAGGCCAGTTGGTTGATTGAACTCAGCTTCAGTATTTAAAGGGCTATAATCGATCGCATTCCACTCATCACCCTCAATCGCACCTAAATCGCACCTAGTAACGTTACTCTGCCAAAATTTCTATAGACCTTGTTTTTCACATTGCTGTTGATCTAGTGACGTTCGTTGACTTATATAAACGTAGATGGCATTGATATCGCACTAAAAACAGAAGGAATTGAACCCAAATTTGTGATATTCGAGTGAAACAAGAACGGACTGAAAATGTCCTAATAACCAACATAAACTAAGCAAAATGTTAAATTAAGTTTAATAGGTTATCCTTGACTAAATGGCGAGTCTATTGAACCGATAACCCATGTTAAATCACTTGTTCTGGTCAAGATTCGAACCACAGCTAACTAAACCAATTGTAGACTCAGTCAGCACATTGAACTTAGTCGCATGTCTCATTCAACCGAACGCGCTCAGTCGCATGACAGAACAACCGACTGACTTCAGTCGCATGATTCATTCGCACGAATGAATCAGAATGAATTTAAACATTACACTTAGAACTAAATTTTGATGTATTATGTACTAACGGTTTTATGTCTTATGTTTCAGGAAAGTGGCTGATAGATGGTCCGTTAATCCAAAGCACAACATATGTGCTCACTTCTATCATACTACTCGGAACGAGGCCGAGTTCACAGAGATTATAGCTTTCCTTAGACGTTCCCGGATACATAAGGCTATATCTACACCTTGCGTGCCCTACAGGTCATTACACCGGCACTCTGGGACAATGCCTCAGTTGATCGCTCTCGAGAGCCGTACAATATACGGAGCTCCATTCTGGGTCATGATGTCGAGGTTACTGCTGCTGATATCCAGAGAGTTCTTGTGTTTGGGGACAATACGATCACCCCACCAGATTACATCCACTGACTATGAGAGGCTGTGTCCTAAGATCAAGTATGCTGGGGACTAACTCGGGTGCGCTCAACAAGAGCAACCTGTGCCCCCAGTACAAGTACTTGGCGCATGTGATCCTAAAGTGCATTGCTTCGAGGAGGGGTGGGTTCGATGATCTATCAGACCAGATTCAGAATGCCTACGTGGCATTGGTGCTGAACCACCCTTTCAGCTTTTCGAGTATGATCTTCTCCTATTTGGTGGAGAACCTGGATGCAAAGGAAAAGGAAGGATTTTGTATGTACCCCCGGTTTGTACAGCTGATCTTCAATGAAAACTGCACTTCTTCCCAAGGAGAGTCATGATGGCAGTTGCTTTGGAGATTATGGCGCACGACCTTTGGTCGGATGAGAGTGTATAGCGCAAGCAAGTGAAGCCCCAGGTGAAGAGGTTGATTGGCCATTTGCCAATGAGAGATATGTGCGCCTGAGGAGACGCAAATGGCGTCATGATGACAGTGAGCTGATGAAGAGAGGCTACTGCTCCCAGAGCATGACTCTGATCATGACGACAGTGGGGACGCTGGGGATGATATGCTACTCCATCGAGAGGCTCAGTTTCTGATTTATACCACGAGTGTCCGCCCGAGCTGGGACATAGCCGAGTCTACTGGTTTCCATCAGGATTTTTTTCCTGGTGAGGAGGAAGAGGAGTCGGAAGAGATGAGCCTTGACATGTACTGTGGGAAGCAAGGTTCTTCCACGGATCATAGGCTTAGGGCGTTTGGTGAACGCCCAAGACACTCAGTAGAGACAGCCACTGATCCTAGTTATGCACCGGAGTCAGCTAGCAGGGTTGTAGGGGAGCATCCACCTCAACGGGAACGAGGAGGGAAAGATGGGGCTCAGCCCCAGGTCAGAAAAAGAAGAAAAACGACACTCACCTTCGCTACCACCACAGCCACCACCACGAACCACTTCCACCAGCCACACAATCCACCCCCCACCATAGCCACACCATCCCCCACCACAGCAACCACATACTCACACCTTCCACCACTACAGATTCCATCTACCCACCATTTCTTTCACTCCCACATCACCCTCCACTATTTCACACACCCATCTTACTACAGCCACCAGCACCACCACTACCCACCAAGCTGGATCCTCAGCCCACCATCTCATACTTGTGGATCACCTCTACCTCCAATTGGGGTAGAGGAACAGCTGTCTGCGCTCAATAGGTCGGTGATGCGCCTATTAGCTGCAACTGAGGAGAAGGCGGCTCAGATCCGCCAGCTGCTGATCTTACTACTTCTTAGTCTAGTAGATAGAAGAGCAGGCTCGAGTGATTGAGGAGCAGGCCCAACAGATGGCTGCTCAGAGCCATGAGATAGCCCAACTCCAAGCACATAGTGTCACATCAAACAAGAAGATAGAGGTGTTGGAGGAGGCGAAGAAGACAGATCATGTAAAGCTAAAGGGATCTAAGGAGGAGCCCTTGAAGATCAAAGAGGGAGACAGAGATGATGAAGATGATGATGAGGATGATGAGGGTGATGAGGATGATGAGGATGAGACAGAGGAGGATGAGGGGACAGAAGAAGAAAGGACAGAGGAGAAGGAGATGATGATGATACAGCAGGAGGAGATGCAGCTGCATCGGCCTCTGCTTCATGTCAAGGAAAGAGGTCTAAGAAGAATCAAGAAACCAGCTTCTTCTTCTGCTCCACCAAGTGACGAGGAGGATGATACAGGACAAAAATCCAAATACCAAAGGGATGAGTTTGATGTTGCTCCCCTTCAGCATGTCAAGAATCAGCTAACAATGATTCTTGATCTGCAAGGGATCGTAAGGAGATCGGTGAGGAATACCCCTGAAGAATGGGAAATAATTCATGACCTATCAACGAGCAACTCGCAGAGATTTTCAAGCTCAATCCAGATGAGATAGTGAAGGATGCTCCGACATGCGACTCGACCAGTGACGAAGAGCTCAGCGATGTTCATGAAATCAAGATGGAAGATGTCACTGCCAAGCACTACCCTCAGTACGCTAACAATGAGGGAAATGTGGTCCCCAATCTGGGTCATCTCTCGTCGGAGATATTTTTGAGGTGTTAGACAAGATGGAGCAAGAATCGAGAAAGTAGAGGAAACGGCCCAAGCCTCAAATGATGATGTCAATATCCAAAAGGCTAAGTGGCCTACGTGCTTTAAAAAATTTAGAGCCCAATGCGCTGCACCGAAACAAGATGCCTACACCAAACTCTACAGAGTCAAGAAACATCATAAGGTGACTGGCAGGATCATAGCATGGGCGTATTTTGAGGATCTTAACGTATATGCAGTTAAGAGAGAAAAGGGCATAGAGTACTTCAGATTCCCACATGATCTAAAGACTCTACCAGGTTTTGAGCTCAACCAACTGGCCAAACTAAAGCTCTTGTATGCTGACCCGAGGAAGATGTCAGGCTGGTTTGAGGCTGCCATAAAGAAGGAGTACCACACCAGGTGGATTAACTTCAGACCCAAACAGCCTACAAGGTATATCAGAAGGTCTGAGGTTGATACCATTACTGAAAAGCCTAAGATAGTGTTGAAGTGGAGTCCTCCCCGCACAATGTCAAGAATCCCACTCAGGGAAATGCCACAGGACTTCACTCCACACTTTAAGTGGTGGTACTGCGATTGGAGAACTGCTAAAGTGGTCATAGTCCTAAACAAAGAGGGCCAAATGGTTACAATCAGGGTATTCGACCCAATGTGGCTTACCAACTTGTCAGAAATGATGTCTACACACTATACAAGTGGCCACTGCTCTATGATACGCTAGATATTGTACAAGCACTCCAGTTCCAAATGTCATAAGACTCTGCTTCGCGTTTGAGATTCATGCGGGAGTCACAAAAGAAGACAAGTACAAGAAATATGAGGAGGTGATGCAGAAAACAAGACATTAGAGAGATCTAGGTCCAAGGGGGAGTTTGTTGACATGTATGGTGATGCAGAAAACAAGACATTAGAGGGATCTAGGTCCAAGGGGGAATTTGTTGATACATGTATGTCCCTAGATCATGATATGAAATCTAATAGATCTTGTTTATTTGATTCGAATGTAATTTGATATGATTAATGAAATGAAAGTTGAGTTTGTGATTTTTAATGTCTAATATTTCATTAATGAGTCGATATTGAATGGTTAATTAGATGAGTGATTGTTTGAATGGTTACGCATAATGTTTATTAATTAATACATTAAACTTAACATAATGAAGTTTTCCTGCGAGTGGCCCATGCGAATGGACCACACACATGAATAACTTCATATGATTGACACGTCACATGACTGAACCAGGAGACTGATCAGTCGTATGATTGACACATAAGATTGGCTCACTCGCACGACTGAAACACTCAGTCGTGCGGATGAATCAACCGTATGGTTCAATCGCACGACTGAATCATACTAATGGTTCAGTCGCACGAAATGAACAATACTAACCTATAAATGCAACCCAATTCATGGAAAAAAACCCAGGGCTTCATTCTATTTCGACTCCAGACGTACCCTAGCCGTCCAGAAGCCTCCCAATTCATTCTCCAAGTTCATAGAACACTTTAGATCGATCCCAATTGATTCCTAACGTTAGTTTCAATTCTTTATTGATTCTTCGTGTGTTCTCACTTGTTGGACGCCAATCAAATAGGATTCCGCACTATTTGATCTGGTTTACACTAACACTAGGTATTTCGTTCAAATACCAGGTCCTCACAAAAGTTACTAACTATGCAGATGGATTGCCGGAAAGTGGGCTTCATTCGTGTCTAACCCGAGACAGAATGGAATGCTGGCAAAGCTGGATATAAATGACTTCATTCTAAAGCTATGAGAAGAAGCTCTTAGGATGAAGTACAGTGCTTAGAATTCTTCATATACTCAGAATCTAGCTTTGTACAATGCCACGCCTCAAGCTAAGACATTTGGAGCACCTCTTCAAACTGCATTTGTGTCTAGCTCATCGGGTCCTTCACATGCTTCTCCTTCAGGATCAGACACGTCGGGGTCTTCTTGTACCCATCATATTGGATCTGAAACAAATCCTACTAGACTGAAGACCGAGAACCTCGGTAATGTGACTGTCAAAGTAGCTCGAGAACACATGGATCTTTTGGCTGCAGTGGTTCATTCTTATGATGGACTTGTTGCTGGGAAGATTAGAAACTATCATCTGGCAGACGAGGACTATGAGCAGGTGGGTGAAATGGAGCTTGAGAGAATGGACATAATGTGGGCCTTAGCTAGTGCTGTCCAGGGGGCGAAGAAGTTTGTGAAAAAGACCGGACAGAACTTGGTTGCTACTAAGGATACCACATTTGGCTTTGACAGAGCAAAGTGACATGCTTTAACTGTGGAGAGAAGGGGGACTTCAAGAGAGAATGTGTTAAGCCAAAGAAGACAGGTAACGGGAACCCATTGTCGTCCTTCCCTCGTCAAGACAAGCAAGCTACTAGTTCTACTTCATCAAGCAAGGATCCAAAAGCCTTGACTACTCATGATGATGAAGGACAAGACTGGAGCTTTAGGTTTGTCTCTACAGGGGAATCAAACATTGCAAGTGTAGAAGACATTGACGATGATTCCGCGAGTGAAGGAGATCTAACAGTTGAGATAGCGATGTCAATATTGAAGAGACAACTGCAACTGAGGTCAGCTACAAGCCTAAGAGGAGACTACCACAGCAAAGACAGAAACGACAGAATCACCAGAACAGAGACATCTGATGCTGCGTTGATGGCTAACTCTTCTCAACCAACTCAGGGTGTTCGCTACAGTGCTGAAACTAACACGTGGATTGTAGACAGCGGAGCATCCAGGCACATGACAGGAAAATGGCTCTTTATCTAACGTCAAGCAAATAAAAGGAGGGCATGTTTCATTTGTTGGAAACAAGGAATGATTATCACAGCTCAGGGAGAAGTGGGAAATCAGAAAGTGAAGTTTGATACGGTGAACTACATTCAACAACTTCAAAATAACTTACTTTCTATTTCCCAAATTTATGATAAGGGATTTAAAGTCATCTTCGACAAAAAGAAGTGTTACATGCTCAAGAAAGATTACGTGATCCCAGAAGACCATGTTTTGATGACTGCTTCAAGATATAAAGACCTTTATGTTTTGGATCTGTCAACAGCTGCTACAACGGATCATGAGGTTCAGTGTTTTCTATCTAAAGCTACTGAGAAGGATTCATCTCCTGGCATAGGAGAATGGGACACGTTAGTCAAAGGAAGATGAATCACTTGATTCAGAAGGATCTGGTGAGAGGACTTAATGTCAAGAACTTCCAGCTTTCTGATTTTTGTGTAGCTTGCAAGAAAGGCAACCAGACGAAGAAGTCCCATAAGGAAAAGAAAGTTCATTCAATAGAACTTCCTCTTGAACTTCTTCACATGGATCTGTTTGGTCCAGTCAGTACAAAGAGCATAGCAGGTGACTTGTACCGTTTTGTGGTTACTGATGACTACTCAAGGTTCTCTTGGGTAATGTTTCTGAAGTCCAAATCAGAAACATTTGAGTCATTCAAGGAGTTAGTAACCACACTGGAATCTCTCTACAAGCTGAAGGTTAGACAAGTACGCTCAGACAACGGGACGGAATTCAAGAACAAGTGGATGGAGGCTTACTGCAAGGAAAAGGGAATTGTACATCAATTCACTTCTGCCTATACGCCTCAGATGAATGGCGTTGCTGAGAGAAAGAGAATAAGCTTTTTTATTATTGGAAGTCCAGTTCAGCGTCACAAACTTTTTTCACACCAGAGGTCTCTTAACAATATTTATAGAGCGAAAAAAAAACAAAAAAAAAATTCTTTTTTCCTTAGTTTATTAGAGACTGCACGGACTATGCTGGCAGACTCGAAACTGCTTATCCAATTTTGTAATGAGGTAGTTGCTAATGCATGTATACACTGAATCGAATTCTGATTGTCAAGCACCACAGAAAGACATGTTACGAGCTACTACAAAGACGCAACCCGAATTTGGAGTATCTCGAAGCATTTGGCGCGCCGTGCACACTTCTGTAGAAAACACAAGAAGGTAAATTCAGCGAGAAGGCGGATGAAGGAATCTTTCTAGGATACAACATACCGAACAAGAGGGTTTACAACAACTCAACGGGTCTAGTAGAAGTGTGGTGTAATGTTGACGTGCAGAGACATACCACATCACCTACTGGCAAAGGACCGCCTACTTTTTCGACTATGATGGATTCTTCAAGTCCTTCAACATCCCTCTCTCTCCCTTGGATGACGAGTTAGCTACACGGATGATTTATAATATCTTGAATACACCAACATCTAGCTCACACGGAGAATCATCTACTCAGCCAGGGGGAGTAGTCGACGACAGTGACTCCTCCTTTGAAGATGAAGCTGAAGAAGATGACCAGAACAGTCAGGAGGAATAGGTTCTAGTTCCTGAAAGTCCACAAGCATCTACCAGTGATGCACCTTCGACATCGGAGCCTGAGGTAGCTCTTCCTACTACTCCAGGATCACAACTAAATGTCTATCATCCCTTAGACAATGTCATTGGGGATGTCAGATCAGGTGTACAAACCCAAAATCAGCTATACTCAGCTGATTACGCCTCAGTTATGGAGAAGGGTTACATTCATGATGGTGCTTATCGGTGTTTTGTCTCACAGTTTGAGCCAAAATACGTAAGTGATGCATAAACGACGAGGCATGGGTGAGTTCCATGCAAGAAGAACTTCTTCAATTCAAGAAGTTAGGAGTATGGACTCTGGTAGATAGACCTAAAGGTCCTAAAGTCATTGGCACCAAATGGGCCTTGAAATGCAAGAAGGATGACCAAGGGGTTATTATCAGAAACAAGGCTTGACTGGTTGTTCAGGGATTTCGCCAAGTCGAGGGGATTGACTACAATGAAGTGTTTGCACCAGTGGCAAGGATGGAAGCCATCCATATCTTCCATGCCTATGGATCGTATATGAAGATTAAAGTCTATCAATTAGATGTGAAGAGTGCATTCCTTCAAGGGGAAATTCGAGAGACAGTGTATGTTAGTCAACCTGAGGGATTTGAAGATCCTTATCATCGGGACAGAGTTTACAAACTCGACAACGCCTTATACGGGCTTCATCAAGCTCCTAGGGCCTGGTAGGAGAAACTCTCAACTCATCTTGTGAAACACGGCTTTCGAAGGGGAGTTATTGACTGCACACTATTCATCAAAGAAAAAGATGGAGACCTACTGCTAGTACAAATCTATGTCGATGACATAATCTTTGGTTCAAAGAATGAAGAATTATGCAAAGAGTTTGAAGTAGTTATGAAGAAAGAATTTTAGATGAGTGCTATAGGGGAGATGAAGTTCTTTCTCGGGTTACAGGTGGATCAGACACCAAATGTGATATTTCTACATCAGACCAAGTATGTAGGAGACATTCGCAGTCATTTTGACATGGAGAATGCTTCTCCTGCTGGGACTCCACTTGCTACGAATCACGATATAGCACCTGATGAAAATGGAGATCTTGTAGATGCCACAATTTACCGAGGAATGATTGGATCCCTCATGTATCTCACTGTCTCAAGACCTGATATCATGTATGCTACATGTTTATATTCTAGATATCAGGCTAAGCCTAAGGTCAACCATCTGATCGGGGTCAAGGGATATTTTGTTATCTGAAGGGTACACCCCACTTGGGTTGTGGTATCCTCATGATGATGACTTTGAGCTCACGGCGAATAGTGATTCAGATTACGGGGCTGCAGATGAATTACAAGTCTACATCAAGAGGGTGTCAATTCGTTGGGAGAAGATTAGTTACCTGGCAGTGTAAGAAGCAGACATCGGTTGCATTGTCAACCTGTGAAGCCGAATACGTTGCTGCTACAAGTTGTTGTTCACAAATCATCTGGATTCAACAGCAAATGCGGGATTACGTTTATGTTTTCTTCTACTCCTATTTTTTGATAACTCTGCTGCAATTGCAGTAACTAAACATCCGGTCCAACATCCAAAGACCAAACATATCGGTATTAAATACCACTTCATAAGAGATTGTCTTGAAAAGAACATAATTGATGTGGTAAAAAATAATACTGATTTCAACGCGCTGACCTCTATACTAAAGCCTTTGATAAACCACATTTTCAATATTTGCTAGAGGTCAACGGCGTTAAAAAGAAAAGTGATGTTATTCCTGACGATGATCATGTGTAGTCCGATGTAGTTTAGTTAATTTTTCTTTTTTATTTTATTTATTTGTTTATTTTAGTCTGTTTAAATTAAACTCATGTTATTTTGCTGTTTATTAAAATCCTAAAATAATTAAACCAGTTTTGATTTTAGTATTTTAGGGGGAGAATAAGTCATCAAGTAACTTAATTAAAAAAAACGAGGGAGAAGGAGTGGAAAGTTGATATAGTAGATCATATGTGTGATACCGATTAAAACCATTTGGAATATGATAGTACACAGGAACAAATCAAGAGGGACTTTAAATTTTAATTTAGAAAAGATGCAAAAATTCAAAGTATAAGTCTGTGTAGTCTAAGTAATATAAAGGGAAGATGATAGAAAAACTAGTAACTCCTAAGGTACACAACGAGAGTAGACCTAGAGGTTGCTAGACCACAATTGATATGTCGGTAGATTCAACACCATAGATGATTAGACCTGACTCGTGATCTCAAGATCAAACTAAGTTGTTTACTGACTGTGGGATTCCATCTTATCACTGGTTAACACAATCAACAATATTTCCATAGGGGTAATGAGCATGTAAACGCCACAATATGGGTGGATGACCATAAATAGAGCAAAGCACGAAAAAAATGAATGAAAAAAGCTATCAGCTAATGACTTATGTTGTTGGTGCATTTTGTGCAAAATAAAATTAAGCTGCTCTAACAAGGAGATAGGTTGTGTGCCTCCTGCTGTGCGATGTGACACTGAGGATATAGCATAACCTAGTATTCTAGAATTCATTGTTGTTTGCCGCCTCTCTACTGTGCGATGGCACTGACCTGAGGATTGGCTTCTCTTTGAAAGCTCTAAGAATAGTCTCTTCTTATAAAAATACCCGTAGACCGCTCAAAAGCTCCTGAGGAATGTTGATTACCATATAAGTGTGGGATCCACAAATGTTAGTTGAATAATTAAACCTAATCTATCACCAGTCTGTGTCAAAAGTCTATGTATGGATTTAAGAGGACAAACATATTGACAATCATTGTGGCTGCAATTCTGAAAGTTCAAATCAATGTGGTAATCTAATAGTTCCAGTATGATTTCCTAAAGTTGCTAACGACTCTGGATGAAAACCAAGAATAGAGCATCAAAATATTTTGATAACAAGTCCCAATGATTTGACTTGTGTGTATGATTCCAAATTGAATGGTCCAGTTGTGGTCAATCTAAGTTGAAGCTGCCTATTACGGAACCAAATCCCGTAGATTTCCATCTTAGGATTATCTCTCACAAAAAGCCAAAAAAAGTTTTCTTTTTTGTACGTTAGTTTAGTTTTTTTATTCACTTAGTCTTTTAGTTTTGTTGTTTGCCGGACTACATCATGAAAATCGGTAAGGGATCAACTCACTAAAAAGGCATGTCTGAGATGACTACATGTGTTTTCAAAGTTTAAAACAGTCCGTCTGAGGTGACTAAATGGTTTTCAAAAGGATCACGTTTGAGGTGATTAAAAAAAATAATAATAATAAAAAATTTGAAGTTAAAATGATCATGTATGAGATGATCAAAAGCTCATAATGTTAATTTCAAAAGTTAAAAGGGTCTTAAAAGTAAAATGTTCAAAATGGCAGAAAACTTACTAAGTGTGACCCATTCGCACGATTGGACCATGAGTATGGACAACCATGCGAATGGCTCCCATTCGCACGACTGGACATGAGATTGAGCCATTCATCTGAATGGCTTATCAGAATGTTCCATTCGACCGAATGGAAGGGGGCGAATGAATCAGTTGACCGACTGAGACTCAGTCGGTTAACTGAAGGTGCGAATGAAAGGGCACGATTAGTCAGTCAATCGACTGAACCTCAGTCGGTCAACTGCATGCGACTGGCGGAGCCAATCGCACGACTGAGACTTAGTCGCCCGAATGAACTGAGCTAATGAGGCCAGTCGAACAATTGAGCTCAGTTTCAGTATTTAAGGGGCCACAGTCGATCGCATTTTACTCATCACTCCCAATCGCTCCCAAATCGCATTTCTTCCCGTTATGCTGCCAAAATTTCTCTAGACCTTGTTTTCACATTGCTGTTGATCTTCTGACGTTTGTTGACTTATAAATAGGTAGATGGCATTGATATCACACTGAAAACAGACAGAATGGAACCCCATTTGTTGATATTCGAATGAAAACAAGAAATGGACTATAAATGACCTAATAACCAACCTAAACTATGCAAAATGTTCAAATTATGTTTAATAGGTTATTAGTGTCTAAATGGCGAGTCTATTGAACCGGTAACCCATGTTAAATCACTTGTTTTGGTCAAGATTCGAACAGCAGGAGACTGAACAGTGGGACAGGTCACTAGTCGTCTGGATGAACTCTAATCGCACGATTGAAACTTGCGATTGGATCAATCGGCCGAATGAACCATGCGAATGAGCTCATTCGGCCGACTGAACCAATCACAGACTAAGTCAGCAGATTGAACTCAGTCGCATGTCTCATTCACCCGAACGAGCTCAGTCGCATGAAAGAACAACCGACTGACTTCAGTCGCATGATTCATTCGCACGAATGAATCAGAATGAATTTAACCGTTACACTTAGAACTGAATTTTGATGTATTATGTACTAATGGTTCTGTGTCTTGTGTTACAGGAAAATGCCTGATAAATGGTCCATTAATCCAAAGCACAATATATGTGCTCACTTGGATCATAATACTCGGAACGGGGCCGAGTTCACAGAGATTATAGCTTTCCTTAGACGTTCCCGGATACATAAGGCTATATCTACACCTTGCACCCCCTACAGGTCATTACACCTAGCATTCTGGGAGAATGCCTCAGTTGATCGCTCTCGTGAGCCGTACAGTATACGGAGCTCCATTCTGGTCATGATATCGAGGTTACTGCTGCTGATATCCAGAGAGTTCTTAAGTTTGGGGACGATATGAATCACCCCACCAGATTACATCCACTGACTGTGAGAGGCTGCTTCCCCAGGATCAAGTACGCTGGGGACATAAACTCGGGTGTGCGCAACAAGAGCAACCTGTGCCCCCAGTACAAGTACTTGGCACATGTGATCCTAAAGTGCATTGCTTCGAGGAGGGGTGGGTCCGATGATCTATCAGACCAAATTTAGAATGCTGACGTGGCATTGGTGCTGAACCACCCTTTCAACTTTTCGAGTATGATCTTCTCTTATTTGATGGAAAACCTGGAGGCAAAGGGGAAGGAATGATTTTGTATGTACCCCAGGTTTCTACAGCTGATCTTCAACGAGAAGCTGCCACTACTTCCGAAGGAGAGTCATGATGCAGTTTCTTTGGAGATTATGGATGACACGACCTTGGGTCGGATGAGGGTGTATAGGGGCAAGCAAGTGAAGCCCCAGGTGAAGAGGTTGATTGGCCATTTGGCCAACGAGAGATATGTGGCGCCGGGGAGACGCAAATGGCGTCATGACGACAGTGATTCTGATGACGAGAGGCTACTGCTCCTAGAGCGTGACTCTGATGATGACGACAATGGGGACGCTGGGGATGATGTGCCTACTCCACCGAGAGGGTCAGTTTCCGATGTTATACCTCCAGTGTCTGCCCCAGCTGGAGACATAGCCGAGTCTGCTGGTTTCCATCAGGATTTTGTTCCTGTTGAGGAGGAAGAGGAGTCGGAAGCGGAGCCCTTGACACGTACTGTGGAAAGCAAGGTTGTTCCCACAAGCATGGGCTAAGGGCGGTTGATGAATGCCCGAGAGACTCAGGAGAGACAACCACTGATCCGAGTTATGCATCGAAGTCAGTTGGCAGGGTTGTATGGCGAACATCCACCTCAACGGGAACGAGGAGGAAAAGGATGGCTCAGCCCCATGGTCAAAAGATGAAGAAAAGACGACTCACCTTTGTTACCACCACAGCCACAACATCTTCCACCACCACTACCACTTCCACAGCCACACCATCCACCACCACAGCCACCACACCCACCACAGCTACTACTACCACCACCACACCTCCCACCACTGTACAGATTCCATCTACCCCCATATCTTTCACTCCCACATCACCTCCACTATTTCACAGACCCATCTTCAATACAGCCACAACCACAACCACTACCCACCAAGCTGGATCGTCAGCCCATCCATCTCATACTTATGGATCACTTCTACCTCCAATTAGGGTAGAGGAACAGCTGTCTGCACTCAACAGGATGGTGATGCACCTATTACCTGCAGATGAGGAGAAGGCGGCTCAGATCCGTCAGATTGCTGATCTTACTGTTGCTCAGTCTCACCAGATTGAAGATCAAAGAGGAGACGGAGATGATGAAGATGATGATGAGGATGATGAGGATGAGATAGAGGAGGATGAGGGACATAAGAAGAAAGGACGGAGGAGAAGGATGATGATGATGATATAGCAGGAGGAGATGTAGCTGCATCGGCCTCTGCTTCAGGTCAAGAGAGGATGTCCAAGAACAAACAAGACCAACCAGCTTCTTCCTCTGCTCCACCAAGTGACGAGACGATGATACAGGACAAAAGTAAATATTAGATGCTTATGTATTCAATTACATTTGTATTTGAATCACATATTGAAACCTATGTATTCAATGTTTACATTAAGTTTAATGCATTTCTGTTTTGATTAATTACTAATGGTTGATATGTTGAATGTGTAAATCAAACAAATCCAAATTACCAAAAGGATGAGTTTGATGTTGCTTCCCTTCAGCAGGTCAAGACTCAGCTAACAATGATTCTTGATCTGCAAGGGATTGTAAGGACGTCAGTGAGTTAGACCCCTGAAGAAGGGGAAATAATTCACGACCTATGAAATGAGCAACTCGCAGAGATCTTCAAGCTCTATCGAGATGAGATAGTGAAGGATGCTCAGATATGCAACTCGACCAGTGACGAAGAGCTCAACGATGTTGATGAAATCGAGATTGAAGATGTCACTGCCAAGCACTACCCTGAGTACCCTGACAATGAGGGAAATATGGTCCCCAATCTGGGTGAATCCCTCGTCAACGATACTTTTGAGGTGTTAGACAAGATGGAGCAAGAGTCGGATAAAGTAGAGGAAAGGGCCAAAGCCTCAAATGATGATAGGATCAGTGATCTACGTTCGATTGATTAGATAGTATAGCAGCGGAATTCTAACAATGAATTAGCCAATTCACAAGAACGAAAAGATATTCAATGAAGAACAAAAACGATTATAGATAGAGAGAATTGTGCAAATATATTTCATTCAATATTCGCTTTCGTGGTAACGGAATGTCACACTTACAATTAGGTCGACACCTCTTATATAAGAGATGTGACGTCTGCTGATGTCACTTGATAGTGACATCTAACAGAATTATTCCAACTGAAACACAAGTACTGAAGATGTCAAAACAGCTGACATCTTCTACAAAAATACTAAGTGTTATCAGTTACTACAACTACTGAAAAACATAAAACTACTGATACTATAACGACTGAAGATCAAGCTCTTCAGTCGTTTTACAAAACTACTGAAAGTAAAAATATAAAACTACTGATATCACAACTACTGAAGAAATACTCTTCAGCTGTTGTGACAAACTACTGAAACTTCAGTACTTGGTCTTCAGACTTGAACTTCAGACGTTTCATCAGCTGATGACTTTAGTAGATGTCATCAGCTGATGTCTTCAGTCTTTGTCTTCAGACTTTGTACACCAGTTGTTGATCTTGAGCACTTGTAGACTCTTCAGCTGTTGTACTTCAGTACTTTGGTTATCAGCTTCAGCACTTGTGTTCTTCAGCTGTTCAGCTTCAGCACTTGTGTTCTTCAGCTGTTCAGCTTGAGCACTTGTGTTCTTCAGCTGTTGAGCTTCAGCACTTTAGTCTTCAGCTGTTGAAGTCTTCAGTACTTGATCTTCAGCTGTTGAAGTCTTCAGCACTTGTCGAACTACTGATGAAGCCTTCAGCAGTTGTTGTGATATCATGTGGGACTTAGAGGTTTTCTGATCTTGGCTCATTGGTTCTTTTGGTCCAACAAACTCCCCCTGAACCAATGCAGCCAAAACCTCTAATTAGTTTATTTTCCCACTTATTGTTGGCAAAATGGTTGGTCTTTTTCCTTCTTGATCAGTTGAGAAGATGACCCATATAAGCACTGGCCTGGGAAGGGATCTCAGAGATTTGTTTGGCAAGGTATGAATGGGAACTCTATTTTGGGAACTGGACACAGAGTTGTTATCCCATTCATGAGATCTACTTCCCCATTATGAGTCTGTACGACTCTCGAACATAGGCCTCAAGGAGAACAACCTGTTCCTCCTTGGAGAGTTCTTCTACTCCTCCTTCAAAGAAGAACTCTGGACCATAGTACTCAGATAAGTACTTCATAGTCCTACCATTCTTCAACTCCACAGTAGTTACCTCCCTATAGACAAATTCATCAGGATGAGTGCCCTCAAGGAGTAACTGGAGCTCATTCTTCTTAATGTCTTCAAGCTTCTTATATAATAACCCCTTTTGATCATCTTGTTTTCCAGTAAGACTTGAGGGGTCATTTTTGATTGATGAGCCTTCTTGAATTCATCGGTTATTTCCCATGGTGAGATTACAATGGCCAACATGATTGTAGTTCGTCTATGTTTTTTTCTAACCTGGCCATTGTATCTGTGTGGAATGGATCTTTTGTGGATTCTAGAACTCACCTTGGGGTCGGCCATACTCCACTCTCTCCTTCTGATACTGAAATGTGTGTCTGAGTGTAAAGCCCTGAGCATGCCCTTTCATGGCTTGTATAGATGATGACTGAGGAAATTCCTTGTCAACCATCTTCAGTAGTTGCTCATCGTGCTGCTTCTCCTATCTTCTATCTTCTATTTTGACTCTAACCGTTTCCCTTTGAGAGTCAGGTGTGATCATGAGTTGACTCCTGGGTTCTGGTAGCTTTAGAACAGTAGAGAGTGGCAGACTATCATCTTCATCCTCTTCTTCTTCATCTTCTTCTATCCTCACACCCTTCTCCTCCTTCTAGGTGCACACTGGATGATGGTTGGGTTGGTTTTTGTGGTAAGGAATTGGTTTTGAAGGTTGAGGATGTTTGGATTTGGGTTTTGAGATTGGTTTGGAGATTTGAGGGGTAGGCTGTTTTTGAGTGGGTGATTTGGAAGGTTGTTCAAGCATTTTGTTGTGAGTTTGGCTTTGTTAGTCTTGACATTTCAAACCTTTTTCCAGCCCCAGCCTCATCAAGTGCTTCAATGATTATCCCCTTATGAAATTGCTCAGACAAACAGATTCTGGTGGCTATAGCCAAATGCTGTCTCTGGTCCATGAACGAATCTCCATCAATGATCTTCCTAAGTATTTGGCAATCAATCGAATCATGATCTCCAATCTCTTTCTTCTCCAGCACATCATATCCAGCCCATCTATTTTGAATTTCCTCTACTTCCAACCTCCTGATCTCACTGTCTAATATGGCTGTATCAAAGCCTTGCTTGAAGAGTTGCTCAATGATTTTGTCCATGGATCGGCTGTGTGTGTCATCTGCATTTTTAACCAGCTCTTCCAAGGATTTTTCTTCAGCATTCGATTGATCACCAGCACTTTTCTTTCTTTTGTAAGTGATCAGTTGTTGTTGCTTTTTCTTTTTCCAACTCCTGGGTTTTCTCTTGTGCCTTCTCATCCTCAGTTCTTTTTCTTTTCTTTCTTTCACTGCAGTACTCTCCCCCTTTTTGGATGCATTGGTGGCAGGGGTTTGTACCGCAGAAAGTTTCTTTTGCACAGCATCATCAATGAGTGGTTGTAGACTTGAGGAGATCCTCTCATCAATGGCTTTATAAACAATTTCATTGATGATGGAGTGATGAGAGGTAGGGATTGTTGGAATACAGCAACCATCTGCTCTGGGGTTCTGTCCCGGAGAGATAGTGCCAAAAGTAGAAGCTGGAGGCTCAGTGAAGTGAGAGGGTAAAGTGTTTGGGGAACCTTCAAATAAAGGTGCCATCTGTGGGTTGGTGGGGGCAGATGGACTTTCATCCTGAGACTTCTTAGCAAGCAGTTCTTGTAGTCTGCTTACCTCAGCCTCCAGGATGGTGTGTGGGCTAGAACGTCATAGAAAAAGCCCAGGTCATCATCAGCAGAAGCTGAATCACCTGACCTCCTGCTGTAGCAGGATGTACATGCATTGGGTGTAGACCAGTTTTAGCATGTGCCCCTTTTTCTTGGAACTGGGGACTTCCAGCCTCAGGACTATGTCCTTCATCAGCTGTTGCCTTTAGTGAGGTCTTAGCATGTTACCAACCTCATTCTGATCATGTGCTGATGCAGAAGAGGTGGCAGCCTCACTAGATGTTCTAATCTCCCTATCCACACTAGGAGATAGAACTTGTAAACCCCGGTGCTGTGGGTTGTCAGAAGCATGATGATCCTCTTCCTCAATGTCTGTGGTTCTCCCCTTTGTTGGTGGTTGTTGGGGAGGAGGAGAGGCATGCAACTGAGTCAGCACGTTTGCAATGATTATGGTTGGACTTTGGGGGCGGTTGCATGGGGAGATAGGGTAGAAGCAGTGTGCACCTGGGGATGGTGCTCTTCAATGGCAATCTCCTCAAGTGAGGAAGATCCCTGATGTGTAGGTACCCCTTGTGTGGTGCTGCAGGCTCCTTTTGAGAGGAATCCTGAGCGGCTATGGCTGGTAGAGTCTCTGATACTGCTGGGGGTTTAAGCCAGCAAGTATATCCTGCGTTGGTGGTACAGGAGCATCTTCAGGGGACTCATCTCCCTGAATAGCTGTTTTGGTTTTTGGTTTAGTGGGGACTTTGGTTGGGTGGAGGAAGCTATGGGTTCCCTGTGCTTGGGCTTTAGCATTCGGGCAGCTTCTTTGAGTGTAAGGTCTGAGTTGTGCCTGGAGTATACCTCAGCCAAAACAGCTGGTGCAGGGACTCCGAGGCCAACAAGGCCAATAGATTTTAATTCATCTAAAATAATGGCCATCAGAAACTGGGATATAATGGCCATCGGTTTGCCACAGGTTTCTGAGCCAAGTTCTTTATTTCTAGAAACATATTTCAGAAAAATTTAGCGGTTGGTGTTCTAGAATAGAATACAATACCTGTTGCCATTGGAGATGACATTTGATCCCAAGATGTCTTGGAGGCTAAGCAGACATTTACCATGTGAAAAATGACTTTCTCAGGCGTCATGGAAATGTTTCTTTAGAACGGTTGTAGCCCGAAGATCACCTTCATACCCATTATTGATAAACGACATATCTGTTATGCCCTTTGGTATGCAGTCACAGCAGTGGAGAGTCGTGTAAGTGTAATGCCTGACGAATAATGTCGGTTGTAACGACCCACTGTTTCTGGTTGACAAGGGACCGAACAGAGATCTGGCTGGTAGACTCATCAGTATGAACAAGAGCATTTGACCAGAATTGACTGAGGGATTCAGGTAGATGGTTGGATTCAAGAGAAAGGCTGTGCGATATGGGGAATCCACCATTAAGTCAATGGCATTATCATATTTGTTCCAGAAAGCCGACTTATAAGGTAAGCAACGCAGTTATGTCGTGGTTTCAGACGCATGGTCGCCATGTTTGAGAGAGAGAAGTTTAGAAATAACGGCTAATGAAACATTAGAGAAGAGGACAGGTATTTATAGGGTAGGGGTGAAAATGACTGAAGGGTTTGGTATTAGTCATCAGTAGTTTTAAACCGACTGTTGACATGGTATTACCCTATCAGACGTTGAAACGGCTGAAGTCGTGGTTTTAGGCATCAGCAGTTAGAAAACTACTGAAAACCATGGTTTTGACTTCAGATGATGAAATAGCTGAGGACTTGGTGTTTGTCATCAGTTGTTGTAAACAGCTGAAGACTTGGTGTTAGTCATCAGTAGTTATAAAACTACTCAAGACATGGTTTTGCTTCAGTTGTTTAGAATGAAACAGCAGTTGTAGAAACAACTGAAGAGAAGTTCTCTTCAGTAGTTTTCGTCAATTCATAGCCTTCAGCTGTTTCATACTGTCCTCAACACTTACTCATCACACTTTGCATCTGCTTTTCAGGTGTTTCATAGGACGTCAGTACTTATCTGTTTGTACTGATTTCAGTAGTTGTAACTACATCAGTAGTTGAACTACATCAGTAGTTTAGAACAGATAAAGTACTTCAGTACTTGTGAGGCATTTAGCCGTCAGTAGTTATAAAAACTACTGAAGGTGAAAGGACTTATCAGTACTTATATGTGACATGGTTACCAATGATCACCAGTACTTTTTACTGAAATCATCAGTAGTTGTCACTTATTCTAGCTGCAGCATACCAAGCCTTAACATAGGTTTTGGAAAGTAGAACTATCCAAAGGCTTAGTAAAAATATCTGCAAGCTCATCAGCACTAGGCACAAACTTAGTTAATCAGACCTTTTTCAAAACAATCCCGAATAAAGTGATGTCTGATCTCTATATGTTTGGTCCTAGAGTGTTGGACTGGATTTTTGACTATACACAGAGCTGAAGCACTATCCATTAATAATGGAGTCTTAGTCTGTGTAATGCCATAATCCAGAAGTTGGTTCTGAAGCCAGAGTACCTGAGAAGTGCAACTTGCAGCAGCAATGTACTCGGCTTCAGCAGTTGATGTAGCAAGAGATGTTTGTTTCTTACTCTGCCAAGAGATCAAACAGTTGCCTAGGAATTGACAACCACCAGAAGTTGACTTTCTAGTTAACTTGCACCCTGCATAGTCACTATCTGAAAAAGCATCTAATTTGCAAGAGTGTCCAGTGGAATACCATAAACCCAGAGATTGTGTACCTTGCAAATATCTAAAGATTCTCTTGACTGCAATCAAATGAGACTCTTTAGGAGCAGTCCTGAAATCTAGCACAAACACATGTAGCAAACATAATATCTGCTAGAAGCTGTTAAATACATCAAGGACCCAATCATACATCTGTAAAGTGTTTCATCAACAGCTTTACCTTTCTGATCAGCATCCAGTTGTGTGGTGTTGCACATGGGAGTAGAACAGGGCTTACAGTTTTGTAAATCAAACTTATTCAAAAGATCTTTTGTATATTTTGACTGATGAATAAAGGTTCCATCAGCCTTTTGTTTAATTTGCAAGCCTAGAAAGAACTGTAATTCTCCCATTGCACTCATTTCAAACCTCTTTTTCATTAAATTTGTAAAATCGTCACACAACTGGGGATCAGAGGATGCAAAAATGATATCATCAACATAAATCTAAACAAGTAGCTTATGCTATCCACCTTCTTAATAAACAAAGTTTTATCAATGGAGCCTCTAGTGAAATTATTCTTAAGAAGAAAAGTAGAAAGTCTCATACCAGGCTCTAAGAGCTTGTTTCAACCCATAAAGAGCCTTATCAAGTTTATACACCCATTCAGGATGTTTATTATCCTCAAAACCTGGTGGTCGACACACATAAACTTCTTCCTTTATTTTACCATATAAAAATGCACTTTTGACATCCATTTGAAAAGCTTTAAGATTGTGGAATGCAGCATCGGCTAAAAACAATCTGATTGCCTCTAGTCTGGCTACAGGGGCAAAGGTTTCATCATAGTCAATACCTTCTTCTTGTGAAAACCCCTGTACAACCAGTCTAGCCTTGTTCTTAACAATAAGCCGATTTTCATCAGTTTTATTCCTAAACACCCATTTAGTGCCTATAGCACACTTACCTGGGGGAAGAGGAACCAATTCCCACACTTGCTGTTTCTTGAACTGAAGTAACTCAAGCTGCTTGGCTTCAACCCATCCATTGTCTCTCAAAGCAACATGGTAGTTCTTTGGCTCTAGCTGACTGATGAAGATAGCATAGAAGCAGAAGTTAGACAATTGACTTCTTGTTGAAACACCAGCATTGATATCACCAATAATCTGAGACATTAGGTGATTCTTCAGTTCTTGATAAACAATGAGATCTGTGCAAGTGTTTGTAGGACCTTCAGCAGCAGCAGATGTTGATGCAGACTCTTGAAACCAAGAATTAGATGGTAACTCAAAAGATGTAGAGGAATCATAGATCTCATCAGCATTTGTTGTGGATGGAACTGCTGAAGCTACAGGAACATCAAATTTAGCAGACACAGGAAGTTGGTCACTAAACTTGAATAGGTGAGTACTGATATTATCATCATCATCATCAATACCACCAGGTGGAAGACATGCTGCAGAAGATGATTTATCCACATGATCTGCAACAGCTGGAGATTGATAAGGAACATATTGCAGTATGTCCAAATCAAACAACTCCACAGGGTTTTGTGGAATGTTGTCCAAAGGAGATTCATTAAACTTCACATGCAAAGTCTCTTCAACTATCTTTGTTCTGCAGTTGAAGACTCTGTATGCCTTGCAAGTAGATGAATAACCAACAAAATACCTTGCATCCACCTTAGGATCAAATTTTTGGAGTTGATCCTTTGTGTTGAGAATAAAACAGGGACACCCAAATGCTTTGAAAAATGAAATTAGAGGAGCCAATTGATGAAGAACTTCATATGGAGTCTTCATCAACCTCTGATTTACTAAGACTCTATTCTGCACATAGCAAGCTGTGTTGACAGCCTCAGCCCAAAAGGTTAGTGGCAAACCAGAGTTAGCCAGCATGGACCTTGCAGCTTCAATTAGGGTCATGTTCTTTCTCTCCACTACTCCATTTTGTTCTGGAGTCCTTGGTATGCTAAACTGCCTTTTGATTCCGTTTGAAAGATAGAAGTCATCAAGTGTATGGTTTCTGAACTCAGTTCCATTGTCACTCCTAATACACTTGACTGGAAGGGAGTACTGCTTCTCAAGATACAACACAAAGTGAATAATCTTCTGAGCAACCTCATCCTTTGAATGTAGAAAGAAAGTCCATACAAATCTGGAGTAATCATCCACAATTACCAGACAGTATTTCTTCTTTGCCATGCTCATTACTCTCACAAGACCAAATAGATCCATATGCAGTAATTGCAAGCAGGCAGTGGACTTAGGCTCTTCAATGGGAGGGAATGAGACTTTGTTCGGTTTTCCTTTTAAACAAGCAGTGCAGGTTTCATCACAGTGGAACTCCTTTATTGATAAGCCTCTAACTAAACTATTATGGATTAGCTGGTTCATGTTTTTGAAATTTACATGACCCAGCCTTCTGTGCCACAGTTTATATTCTTAGAAGAGGCTTCGGAAAATAGGCAACGATTGCCTTTGAGATCTATTTTCTTAGAAAGATCTAAGGCATACACTCTTCCGGTCCTGTTGGCTCTCAGGAGAGTGTGATCATCCAACACCTTATCAATCAAATGCAGAACTTTGGATGATAGAATCCTACAGTTCTGACAGGTGAAAAGAGCAACATGGCCTTTATCACACATTTGACTGACACTCAAGAGATTGTACTTGGGATTTTCCACATTATTAACATCATCAAACTTTATTTCTCCATTGGAGACAAAGCCTTTGCCAATGATGTAACCCCTAGCATCATTGCCAAAAGAAACAAACCCCTTCTTTCCTTGAGAGTAGTCATGAAGAAGAGAGTTGTTCCCAGTCATGTGCATAGATCCCCCACTGTCTTCATACCAGATGCTACTTTGGCATGTTGAAGAACCCTGCAATAATAAACAATCAGTTATTTTTGGAGACCCAAACCTTTTTGATTTTGGATCTGGTCTCATCAACAGATGGTAAGCTAACAGGTTTATTGGAAACAACAGCCTGAGAGGAAGAAAATGGTGAAGAAGAAGAATCCTTTGGCTTGGATCTCCTTTTCTGTGGTTTCAACATAGGAGCATCTAATTGGTTAACTCTTCCCAATAGATGTTGAACCATCATAACCAGCTGTGTCTGATTTTGTGATAAAGCTTTCAGCTCATCAGACACATTGCTAGTGGAGTTTGATAAGTTCCTATGTTGCACCTTCTTCTTCTGAGCAATCTCAGCTGTTACCTGTTTAACCCCTTCCTTTTTGGATTTCTTTGTGGACTTAAGGGTTACAGGATTTGATGTTGCTCATACAAATGTGGTCTCAAACTCAGTTTTCATTTTTACCATTTTCTCTTTAATTTCTTCTTTTTGTTTGAGTTTGGAACCTCTTTTGTACCAACAATCATCTGTAAGATGATTGAATAAACCACATACTTCACATGGTTTCTTCTTCATCTTAGGTTGATCATTAACTAAAGAGGGTGAAGCAACTGGAGACTTGCTCTTCAATGCTTTGGAAGCATTGGTTGCTTTCTTGACTGCCTCTTTAGTAGTCTTCAAACTCTTTCTACTGACAGTTTTCTTCTCTTCAGTACTGACAGCAGTTGGAGTTTGAACTTCAGGTGTTAAATTCTTCTCTCTAATCCTTTCAGGACTTTCAGAATTAACTCCTGAGTTGATCAACTCATTGATCATGTGAGTGTCAGCATTTGAACCATCAACATCAGCTGATAGGTTCAGAGAGGGCTTGATGCTGACTGCTACTTCTGATTGTGCTGTATGAGAAAGTTGATCACATGATGAGATGGATTGGTTATCACTCTCACCATCAGATTCTACCTCTGCTCTTGGAGTAAAATCTGTAGGTGGAGCAGTGTGATTGTAACCAATGCCAAACTTCACATTGGAAGCAGATTGCTTACTAAGAAGCATTTCAAAACCTTTGCATGATTGTACCCATCTATCACACTCTACCTGGGTAACTGCAAGGGTTTCTTTGAGATCTTTATACTTCTCTAGAAGTTTCTTTGAGGTAGAGTTTGTTGATGAGATTGGGAAGGTTGTGGTTCAGGCAATGCTTGTGGTTGTTGTGCAATTGGAGCTTGAACAGGATTTGGTGAGGCATATAATAGTAGGGATAAGGATATGACATTTGACGCTGGGGAACAAAGTATGCAGGAGACCTAGGATGTGAATGATGACCAGAACCAGCAGTATGTTGCCCTCTGTTTTGTGGACTAGTACTAGGAAAAGTCAAAAGGGTGCAGAAGAGTTAGATCCAGTTGATCTACACTCTCTTGCAAAGTGTCCCAACCTTTGGCATTTGTGACACCTTAACTTACTCTTGTCAAAACCAACTTTGGTTTTGCCAGAGAGTCCAGGAAATTTCTTGCCAGTTCTCTTATAGAACTTTTGAGATCTGATATTAATCAGTGCCATTTGGCTCAGAATATCCATCTCTTCTAGATCATCATCAGCTATTCCTTTCAAATCATCCATGATGAAGCATAGATTGTCACTATTACTGCCAGAATGACTATCAATACCAACAAATGCATGATCAGAACTATTTGAAGAGAAATCAATATGCTCATCATAATTGCTTTCAGATGCAGCATATTCTGACTCATGACCAACCAAGGCAGTATTCCCTGGTACAAAGTCATGAGTGAGCTTTCCTGATGAGGACAGTTTCCTCTTCTGCTCTATCTCTCTTTCAAATGTAAGCAGTTTCCCATGAAGTTGGGTGAGAGGTAGGCTATCCAGATTTGCACTGGAGTGTTGGACAATAATGTATGTGTCCCATCTCTCAGGCAGTGATCTGAGGAACCTGTTATTCATCTGGCTATTGGTGTATTCCTGTTTCACCATTTTCAGCTTAGATATCAAGCAGGAAAAACGCTCAAACTGTTGAGTCAATGTCTCACCCTTTCTATGAGAGAATGTTTCATATTGTTGGGCAAGGATTTCTCTGTTGTTTGCTAAGACCTCATCTGTGCCACCGAATTGTTCCTTCAGGGTATTCCAGAGATCATGAGCAGTTTCATGATGCATAAGCCCTGAATAGATTTCATTAGGCAGTGCCATGGCCAGAATTCCATGGGCTTTAGCATCAATCTCACACAGTTTCCGATCTTCATCAGAGTATTGTTCCTTCTTCTTCGGAACCATTTGATTGGTTTCCGGATTGTTCACCATAGGCTTATGTGGTCCATGTACCACAGATGTCCAACAACTTGAACTGTTAACAGACAAGTGATGAAGCATTCTTCGCTTCCATATGTTATACTCGGTCCTAACCAGCATCGAGGGCTTGGTTGAGGAACCGGTATTGTGAGGATCATTAGAAGGAGTAGTCATCTCAGATTCAATCAAATTCAATTAAGCTAAAACAGATTTAGAACAAAACACAACAACCAATTGAACCAAGAGAGATCTCAGAATAAATGAATGAAAGCGTCAGAAATTCAATAATCTATAACCAGTTCTTGCGAATATACTAATTCAATCAAACATAGATATCAATTAGCAGTTTTAATAATCAATTGTTAGATCGATCAATGATTAACCTACTCCGATACCACTTGTTAGGATCAGTGATCTACGTTTGATTGATTAGAGAGTATAGCAGCGGAATTCTAACAATGAATTAGCCAATTCACAAGAACGAAAAGATATTCAATGAAAAACAAAAACGGTTATAGATACAGAGAATTCTGCAAATATATTTCATTCAATATTCGCTTTCGTGGTAACGGAATGTCACACTTACAATTAGGTCGACACCTCTTATATAAGAGATGTGACGTCTGCAGATGTCACTTGATAGTGATATCTAACAGAATTATTCCAACTGAAACACACTACTGAAGATGTCAAAACAGCTGACATCTTCTACAAAAATACTAAGTGTTATCAGTTACTACAACTACTGAAAAACATAAAACTACTGATACTATACGACTGAAGAACAAGCTCTTCAGTCGTTTTACAAAACTACTGAAAGTAAAAACATAAAACTACTGATATCACAACTACTGAAGAAGTACTCTTCAGCTGTTGTGAAAAACTACTGAAACTTCAGTACTTGGTCTTCAGACTTGAACTTCAGACGTTTCATCAGCTGATGACTTCAGTAGATGTCATCAGTTGATGTCTTCAGTCTTTGTCTTCAGACTTTGTACACCAGCTGTTGATCTTCAGCACTTGTAGACTCTTCAGCTGTTGTACTTCAGTACTTTGGTCTTCAGCTTCAGCACTTGTGTTCTTCAGCTGTTCAGCTTCAACACTTGTGTTCTTCAGCTGTTCAGCTTCAGCACTTGTGTTCTTCAGCTGTTGAGCTTCAGCACTTTAGTCTTCAGCTGTTGAAGTCTTCAGTACTTTATCTTCAGCTGTTGAAGTCTTCAGCACTTGTCGAACTGCTGATGAAGCCTTCAGCAGTTGTTGTGATATCATGTGGGACTTAGAGGTTTTTTGATCTTGGCTCATTGGTTCTTTTGGTCCAACAAATGATGATGTCGATATCCGAAAGGCTGAGTGGGCTGCGTGTTTTGAAGAAGTTAGAGCCGAACGCGCTGCACCGAAACAGGATGCCAACACCAAACTCTACAGAGTCAAGAAACATCATAAGGTGACTAGCAGGATTATAGCATGGGCGTATTTTGAGGATCTTATGTATATGCAGTTAAGAGGGAAAAGAGCATAGAGTACTTCAGATTCCCACATGATCGAACACTCTACCAGGTTTTGAGCTCAATCAGCTGTCCAAACTAAAGCTTTTGTATGCTGACCCGAGGAAGATGTCAGGCTGGTTCGAGGCTGCCCTAAAGAAGGAGTACCACACCAGGTGGGTTAACTTCGGACCCTAACAGCCTACAAGGTATATCAGAAGGTCTGAGGTTGTTGCCAATACTGGAAAGCCGAAGATAGTGTTGAAGTGGATTCCTCTGCGCACAATGTCAAGAATCCCACTCATGTGACGGGGCTGAAGGATTTATTGGCAAACTACCACATAATTGTCGCATTTACCGACGACAAGAAAGAATGAAAAATAATTATGACTGGGTGTGAGAATGATATTTTCCGTTGATGTGAATTAACAAGTATCAAATATGATGATTTAGTCAATGATTCTAAGGCGAAATCAAACAATCACAGAACATTGAATGCAACAAATACTCATAATTCTCATTGTATTAATGAAAGTGAAAACAGTTACAATGAATGATAGGGATTGAGCATTAAACAGTAACAAGACACCTTGTGAACATAAGACTAAACAAAATATTCTGATTGTCTATATTCTATCAATAGTCAACTCACATACGAGGTTTCCTATTCTATTTATAGGATGACAAGATGCCTTTTACAAAATCACAAAACTACCCCTGACCTATACATCAGATAACTTGTCTAAGTACAAAAGTCTTCATGAGCATTTCTTTTGTTCATCTGCATTGACTAATACGGATGTGTTGATAAGCATTTCTTGTTTCTTCTTCAACATTAGTGTTTGGTCATCAACATTGACAAATGCAGATGAACAAACACTTGAGCGTATTTGTTGCTGAACATCAACATTAGTAAATGCAGAGATGTACAAAGTACTTGTCAAGATTTGTTTTGGCTATCCGTATTTATTAACATGGAAAAGCAATCACTTGTTAGCATTTGTTCTATGTTCATCCGCATTTACAAATGCGCTTAGCCAACACTTGTCTACTATTTTCTTTGTAGATTCTTCATCTATATTGGTTCTTGGACTTGTGGGATTTCTATTAGAACAGCCATCAACCCACCACTTGAATTGGCATGTATGATTAATTCAGGGTTCAACAATACTCGCCATAAGGATTATATAGCCTATGTTCTTCAAGGGTTTGATAGTGGATGAGGTTGTGAGGATTCTGCAGGGTCTTGAGGATTATGAGAAGGGATAAGTGTTTCTTCCTTGGATGGACACAGAATGGCCTTTATCATATTGACAAAGTCATTGGCTTCAGACATCACTCTGTTTAGCACATGGATCTTCATTAGGCTTATATTGTAGATGCTTCTACAGGCAATTTCTTTAAATAATTGGTTCCCATACTAACACTGTGGATGCCCATCTCTATGTATCAATAAAGCTCCATCCATGTAACACCTGATATTTTTTTAAATGTCAAAGAAAGAAGAATAAAGTGAAGAAAAAGAAAGAAATGATATTTTACCCAAGTTGAAGGGTAAAAAGTGTCAAAAGGACAAAAAGGTTTGAAAGTGAGTGTAAAGTGGGCATGGCCGGCCACTCCCTTCTCGCAACACCTAGATCTTCGGTTTTAGAGAGTGAGAATGAAAAGGGAGCAGAGAAATCTCAGGTTTTCTTTTAAGAAGAGCTGAAAATTCGAATTCAAGGTAAGAATTCATGATTTTATGGTGTTCTTAACTCGTAATGTCCTCGGGTTTATGCTCATGTGTGTTATGTGTGTTCAGTTGTATGTTTTTAGTGGGTATCTAGGTGGTTGAACTTAATTACAAACGAGTTTGGAAGAAGCCATACTCAAGAGCTGCAAAGGTGAGTTCTAGAGCCCCTCTTTTTACTTCTTTTAACTAATTTCAGGGCTGGAAATGCATGATTGTATGTTTTTATGAAACCGGGTTTTGTACCCGTATGTATGGATGTGTGTATGCTATAATTATGGTGTGATTTTGGACTATGTTCATGCTTGATGATATTATGGTTGTGTTTCTAAGGCTTAATATGTAAGACTTAAGCACAAAACATGATAGATGAGGTTTCGGGGACTGAATCTGCTCATAAGTGTGCCCTAGGCTGCTCATACGCCAAAAAAGTAGTTGATACGCCTACGTTTAGAAAAAACTGCTTAAGTGTGAACAAATGCGGGTGAGGAAATATGTATGAGTAGGAAATGCGGATGAGAAAGTCAATGCGGATGAGAAATTCAATGCGGATGAGAAAGTTAATGCCGATGAGTAAAGTCAATGCGGATGAACAAATGAGGATAAGTTCATACGACTGAACAAATGCGGATGAATTTGTTTATGCGGATGAAAAAACACGGATGAGTATTGACAAATGTGGATGAGTAAAGTCAATGCGGATGAACAAATGTGGATAAGTTCATGCAACTGAACAAAGTTAATGCGGATGAACAAATTCGGATTAGTATTGACATATGCGGATGAGTAAAGTCAATGCGGATGAACATATGTAGGTAAGTTCACGCGACTAAACAAATGCGGCTGAAAAAAGTCAATGCGTATGAACAAATGCGGATGAGCATTGAAAAATGCGGATGTGTAAAAGAAATGCGCAAGAAAAAAAAGGGAAACGCGGATGAACACTTGGAATATTTTCTGACTTTTTGGGGAAAAAGTGAAATTTAGGCATTAACTTGGGAGGTTCCCCGGGGCTATGTAAGTTGACTTTTTGAGGTCATACATGTTATGACGGGCATGTTATGATCTATGATTGATGCTTATGCATGATGGTATGTATGATGTATGTTATGTATGTATGATGCCCTATATGATAATGTGTGATTGATGATGTGCAATTGATAATGCTACGCATTATGCTATGTGTGATGTATATTATATGTGCATGCTGATATATATGAAGATTTGTATGATGTTGCTGATGTTCCTGTTAATCTATGTTTGTCTTCCCGTGGCTTTGCATTGAATGTTAATGAAAGAAACGGTTAAGTATGATGTAATGTAAAGTGGAAGATAATGAAAACAGGAACAAAATAATGAATGCATGCATTAATGAATGAAAATATGAAAAGGCTTGCAAGCAAATGAAAGGAGGTTCACAACTCATTGAGAGTTGTTAGCTCAACTGTGTGTATTTACATCATGTGATTTTTGCTAACTCATAACGGTCCATACACACAGTAGGAGTTCAGTAGGAGTTAAATGTAATTATATGTTTTATGTGCGATGATCGACCAGTTGTAAGCATCCCGGATTGGGGCCTTACAATACACATCCACCTCTAACTTCACAATATTTCCCACTTACAAGGGGGACTTCTTCTTCTTCTTCTGCTCTCTCTTAGCATTGATTCTATCAAATACGATCTTTAGACTCATTATACATTTTAGAAAGAAATGCATATCTTCTTCTCCCATCTTGTTTTTTATCTCTCTAAAACGCCTTGTGTGTTGATACATGTATGTCCCTAGATCATGATATGAAATGTAATAGATCTTCTTTATCTGATTCGGATGTAATTTGATATGATTAATGAAATGATATTGATTGTTTCTGATTTGTAATGTCTAATATTTCATTAATGAGTCGATATTGAATTGGTTAATTAGGTTAGTGATTATTTGAATGGTTACACATAATGTTTATTAATTAATACATTCAAACTTAACATAATGAAGTTCTCATGCGAATGGCCCATGCGAATGAACCACACGCATGAATAACTTCATACGATTAACTTAGTCGCAAGACTGAACTAGGAGACTGGATCAGTCACACGACTGAACACTCAGTCATGCGGATGGATCAACCGCATGGTTCAATCGCACGATTGAATCATACTAATAGTTCAGTCGCACGAATGAACAATACTAACCTATAAATACAACCTAATTCATGGAAAAACGAGAGAATTCATTCTATTATGACTCTAGACGTACCCTAGCTATCCAGAAGGCTCCCAATTCATTCTCCTAGTTCATAGAACACATTAGATCGATTCCCAATCGATTTCTAACGTTAGTTTTAATTCTTTATTGATTCTTCGTGTGTTCTCACTGATTGGATCACCAATCAAATAGGATTCCGCACTATTTGATCTGGTTTACACGCTAATCACTAGGTATTTCATTCAAATACAAGGTCCTAACATTGTGTATATGTAGTGGATCTAGGATTCATCTAAGAATCATACCTCGTATCCACTAAACAGTCTAATTTCAACTCCTTTTTTCATCCCCATCTTCTTTCAATCACCAACTCATCTATCCTTTCATCATAATAGGCATTTGAGATTGGTTTGGAGGAATGAGTTCTAGCTACCAACTCATCTATCCTTTCATCATAATAGGATTTTGTAAGCTGGAAAAGACGCTGAAAATTTCCGTTTTGGAAGAGATATCTTTGGTGTTGCATCCTAACAAGCAAGGTGTTTGAAGGGTTTGTGGGTATCACTTCTTGAGGCCTTCTCCTTTGAAGGCTAGACACATTCAAGAACATCATCATCTACCTATTTTCATCTACATCATCTTGTTGTAGAAAGGTTGATTCTATGAACTCCCTATGGTTGTTTTGCTTTGTTTGATAGCACATTATTGCACATATTATTATGATCCTCATTCTTGAGTTTTGTTTGTGGTTTAATATGGAAAAATTTTCCAGATTATAAACCATGTTTTAAACCCCTTATTCCGCTGCGTTTTCTATAGTTTAAAAGGTTAAACTAAGAGTTTTACATGTGACAAGACTCATCAATGGCATCTAGAGCCGGTTATGTGGAATGTGTGCTTCAAAAGGTCTTGAAAAGTTAGTTTTCATGGACCTTTTCAACCCATTAGTGGCTTTTTGTTGTGGGTATTTGAATTCCGTATGATTCAAGGTTTAATCTTGCATGCTTTAGTATAAACCTTGAAAGAATTATGTCAAATGGTTGATTATGTTGTTTGTACAACCCTAAAGTTTTAGTTTATGTTGGCTGAAACTTTAGGGCTGAAATAAGGGATTCTTTGTTGTTCTTGGATGTTGGATGTGTTATATATTATGGTGCATAACATAGCCTTGGCCTTATGTGTTGTTTTGGTTGATTGTGTTTTGTCATGTTGGTTTGTTCATGAAAGGGTTGTAATTTGTGTTTTATATATTGGGTTGTAATTTATTTATTCATTTGGTTATGTAATAAATAGATTAGGTGCATTTCTTTTATTAGAAAAATTGTATTAGGATATGAATTTTGTAAAAGAAAATGCACAAGATGAAGACTCAAAGAAGGACACAAAGACATGGACACTTGAAGCATTTGGATGTGAATTCAAGTGGGAGTTCATGGACACATCTTGATGTGTCACCTTTACCCTTAAGAAAGACCTTATGACAACACTTTTGATGGCAAACAAGTGTGGTAAACTTAGTGGCTATGGTTATGCACTCATGTTTATATATTATGCTTGTTTGGATGTTTGTTGTTTGATTGTTTGATTGATATTTTGATATGCATTACGAACTCATTAACAAACTTAACAAGCTGAAATTTTTGTTGGTTCTTTATCATTAAGTGGTTAATAGAAGGTTATTAAAAGGATTAATGGTTTTAATAAAAAAGGTTTTATTAAAAGTGAACCATAGGGTACCTTGTATTTGAAGCATGGAAATATAAGGTACATAGAGTTTTCTAAACTAAGATTATGAAACTCAAATTCTCATTAAACAAGTTTAACACCATCCTTTTGCACAACACTTGTGTCATTTGGAAACTAATAATGAGATAAAGGTCACCTTACCATTTTGAGGGAACTTGTGACTTGAGGTGGGGATACCATATTTGTGGGATAAAGGTCACCTAACCACTTATGTTTGAAAACTCACATGTGTGTGCGAGTAGGGTAACTTGATTTGCAAACCATAATAAATGGATCACCTACAATATGGTTTACAAAGGTGTTGATGGGATTAACATTCCGACAATACATATGATGTTTAAGGTCGATCCCATACCCTAGAAGTTGCAAAGGGTTGCAATTGTCAAAACGTTGACTACCTTGTTAATTTAAATAATGGGATAAAGGTCACCTAACCACTATTTAAATGTAATGTTGGATTCTAGATTTAAAATTATGTAAGACACTTAAAAGGGGTTTTAATTATTAAAATATGAACAATATTAAAATTACTAAAATTGAACTTTGTGACATTTTGTAGATGGCCACCAACAATAATGATAACAATGAAATCCCGACCGCTCACTCAGTATCACTAAGAACCATTCTCCAAAAGGAGCGTCTAAACCATAATAATTTTATTGATTGGTTTCGGAACTTGAGAATTGTTCTCAAGCAAGAGAAACGATCATACATATTAGACAATCCGATTCCCGATCAACCTAGTGAGGATGATGAGGAGGCCTATAATAATTGGGTGAAAGACACTGAGGACTCGGTCCAAGTGTCTTGCCTTATGTTGGCTAGTATGACTCCAGATGTCTAAAAGGAGTATGAACATCATGGAGCGTACGACATGATAACCCAATTGAAGGAAACGTTCCAACAACAAGCATGGGTTGAGCGCTTCGAAACGGTTCGAACACTCCATGCGTGTTGTATGGACGACACCCAATCTGTTTCATCTTATGTACTTAAGATGAAAAGCCACATTGACCGCCTCGAAAGGATGAATTGTCCCGTCTTGAAAGAGTTGGCTACGGATTTGATCCTCAACTCTTTGTCAAAAAGGTTTGACAATTTTGTCATGAATTATAACATGAACGGGTGGGACAAGAACATAAGTGACTTCACTCTATGCACAAAACTGCCAAGGCGGCCATGGGTAAAAGGTTTTACCTGTTCTCACCATCAATGAAGGTGGGAACAACAAGAGGCCTCACCCCGCACCCAAGGCAAATGTTGCCAAGGGTAAAGGGCACATTAGGGGAAAAGGAAAGGGAGTGGTAAGAGCGCCACCACCAAAACTAGCGGAGAAGAAGCAAAAGGTCGCTTCAAATGACCCTTGCTTTAAGTTTAGGGAGATTGGACATTGGGCAAGAAGTGGCCATGTCCATCTTAAAGAGTTGCAAGCAAAGAGGGATGTTGGGAAAACCTCAGGTACATGTTTCATGATCCATATTGGTCTAAATTAATATCCTCTAACACATGGGTATTGGATACCGGATGTGGAACTCATATTTGCAAGTCATTGCAAGGGTTCAAAAGAAGTAAGGACTTCAAGAAAGTGGATGTGAGCCTCTTCATGGGCAATGGGGCAAAGGTTCAAGTTGAAGGCCGAGGGGACTACATCTTGAAGCTTCCAAATGGTTTGGAAGTAATTTTGAACAATATTTTGTATGCTCCTAGTTTGACTAGGAACATTATTTCTTTTTCCAAATGGTTTGGAAGTAATTTTGAACAGTATTTTGTATGCTCCTACTTTGACTAGGAACATTATTTCTGTTGCCCAATTAAGACAATATGGTTATGTTTTGTCATTTAGTGAGAATGAAATTCATGTTTCTTTAAATGGCACGTTTTATTTTAAAGCTATTCTTTTTAATGGTATTTATGAATTGGTTCGTGAAAACATTATGTAATAGCTCGTTGTACCAGACCACCACTAAGAAACTCAAATTAGATTTGAGTGATACCTATCGTTGGCATTGTCGTCTTGGTCATAAAAACAAGAAACGCATACAAACACTTCAAAAGAATGGTCTTTTAAAAGCAAATGAATATGATTCATTCGATTTATGTGAATCTTGTTTACAAGGTAAAATGATTAAGTCACCTTTTAGAGGCAAATCCGAACAGGCAAAAGATTTATTAGGCATCATACATTCGGATGTATGTGGTCCCTTTAAGCCAATGACTAGGTACCATGAAAGATATTTCATTACCTTTACCGATGACTATAGTCGATATGGTTATGTGTACTTGTTAAGACACAAAGATAAAGCTTTTGAAATGTTCAAAATCTTCCAAAATGAAGTAGAAAATCAACTCAATAAGAAAATAAAAATTCTCCGCACCGATAGAGGAGGTGAATACCTAAGTGTGCTTTTAGAGATGATAGTAGAAGTTGTGGTATTTTCTCACAACTATCTCCACCTGGAACACCACAACATAATTGCGTGTCCGAGAGGAGAAATCGAACTCTATTAGATATGGTTCAATCTATGATGGCTAGAAGCTTACTGCCTCTATCATTTTGGGGTTTCGCTTTGCTCTCTGCGGCCCGTATTTTGAATATGGCCCCAACCAAGAAAGTGGAAACGACACCTTTTGAAATATGGCATGGAAGGGTTCCATCACTGTCATATTTAAAAGTATGGGGTTGTGAGGCTTATGTTAAGACTCTCACCTCAAACAAGCTTGAAAGGCGTTCCACTAAGTGTATCTTCATTGGATAACCCAGAGATTCTATGGGATATTATTTCTATGATCCATTGGAGCAAAAGGAGTTTGTTGCCAAGAAGGTTGAGTTCTTAGAAGCTAAGTTCCTTATGGAAGGAACTAGTAGTAGAACTGTGGATCTTAAGGAGGATCAAGAACCACAAACCGATATACGTTTGATTGATACTAGCACTTAACATGAGGATGTTGAAAATGATCAAGTGGTTGATCAAATTACACAGAACGTTCGCAGATCTGGTAGAATTAGTAATCCACCTGAAAGATATGGGTTTTTCGTAGATGGATGCTATGTGGTAGATTCAGATGAACCAACCACCTATCATGATGCAATGTCCAATTTGGATTATGACAAATGGCTTGAAGCCATGAACGTTGAGATGCAATCCATGTATGACAACAAGTATGGGACTTGATTAAACCACCTGATAACTCTAAGATAGTTGGAAGTAAGTGGGTTTCAAGAAGAAAACCGATATGCATGGAAACTTGGATACTTATAAAGCTAGACTTGTAGCAAAAGGTTTCACTTAAACTCAAGGGGTTGATTATGATGAAACTTCTCACCAGTTGCAATGCTAAAGTCTATTAGGATATTATTTACCATAGCTACTCATTATGATTATGAGATTTGACAAATGGATGTCAAAACTGCTTTTCTAAATGGATATCATGAACAAGATGTCTATATGGTTCAGCCTGAAGGTTTTGTCAACTCAAAACATCCTAACAAAGTATGCAAGTTAAAGAAATCAATCTATGGATTGAAGCAAGCATCAAGAAGTTGGAATCACCGTTTTGATGAAGAAATAACCAAATTTGGCTTTATCAAAAACGCTGATGAAGCATGTGTATATCAGAAGGCTAGTGGGAGCATCACCATTTTCTTAGTATTGTATGTCGATGACATCCTACTATTTTGAAATGACATTCCAACCATAGAAGTTGTAAAAGCCTGGCTTGGAAGCTGTTTCTCCAATAACGACCTTGGTGATGCCGCCTATATTTTACGAATAAAGATCTATAGGGATAGATCAAGGCGGTTTATAGGTTTGAATCCAAGTGCATACATTGATAAGATCTTGAAAAGGTTCAAGATGGATAACCCCAAGAAAGGTACCGTACCTATTCAAAGAGGAACGATATTGAGTAAGACTAAATGTCCAAGCTCAAAGGATGAGCAAGACAAAATGAAGGGAATCCTATATGCATCTGCCATAGGATCCATCATGTATGCAATGATATGCACTAGACCGGACGTGTCATGCGCCTTGAGCATGACAAGCCGATATCAACAAAATCCTGGAGGCAGTCATTGGATGGTGTTAAGAACAAACATAAGTACCTAAGGAGGACTAAAGATATGTTCCTAATCTATGGATCTGATGAAGAAGAGCTCGTAGTAAAAGGTTACACGGATGCGAGTTTCCAAACTGATCGGGACGATTCACGATCACAATCGGGATACATTTTCATCTTGAATGGAGGAGCAATCTCTTGGAAGAGCTCTAAGCAAGATGTAGTGGCATTATCTACTACAGAGTCAGAATACATTGCTGCTTCATTAGCAGCTCAGGAAGCTACATGGTTAAAGAAGTTCATTGCGATCTAGGGGCGGTCCCTTCCATTCAGGACCCCCTAGAAATTCTTTGTGATAACGAGGGTGTGATTGCTCAAATCAAAGAACCCCGTGCACGTCAAAAGACAAGGCACATTGAACAAAGATTCAACTACATAAGGGATGAAGTTGAAAAAGGAAAGTTATGTATTTGCAAAGTTCACACGGATCAAAACGTTGTGGATCCACTCACGAAGCTTCTTGAAACGGCAAAGCATGAAAGTCATGCTTTTGCCATGAGACTTCAATATTCTAGTGACTAGATTTGCTCTTTATTTTTGTATTGAGATATTGTAACCCTTTATTACTTGAATGAATTATTCGGTTATAATGATTCAACTAATATTCCTATTTTGCATGTTTAAAATCCATGAGTAAAGTATTTACTCAGAATGTTCGTAGTTGTTCATTCTTGTGGGAATGAGCATGAAGATAATGCTATTATGAACTTGGATTGGCAAATATTCATATAGATGAATGTAGAGCAAAAGGTTGTTGCCAAAGTTCATAGATATTTGTGGGATGCAAATATTGGACTGACCTGCATCTCAAATATTACTACATGGAGTTTTTCTGATTGATCATAAGTAATTTTGAGTAAAGGCGAACATCATTTGTTATCATCTGACCTAAGACGCATATTAGGTCTTGATATTTACCGAATATTATACTTTGACTTATCTCTTCGCTGTTCTGAAGCATGGCAGTACATAAGTTGAGTTCAGGTATGATATAAGGTAATTGTGAGAGATGTATGTTATCAAGATGGGATTTTTCCCTCTTATTCGTTAAGAGTAAGATGTCTAAGGCCTGATAAAGTTAAATCAATGGAGAATGATCACTCTGTGTCTCTAGGATTTAACATGACATTTGTGACAAAAAGGATAGATGATTGGTTCACTTAAAACATTTCAAGTATGGTACTTGAAGGAGATGACGTTATTGAATGGCACTTAGTCTTACGTATTAAGGGCAGTGAACCGTTGTTAGGCGGAATTTACTGCTGGCATCAATATTTTATGAATCTTGTGCAAGTGAGAGATTGTTGGATCTTGTATGCCCAAGACACATACAAGACTGATGTGGCTAGTACGTTATGATCCAAGTTGGGTCATACCCAATAACAAGCTAAACAAACACTAATAAATGTTTATTTGTTGATGAGATCATACATATAAACATTGACACCAATTTAGAAAATTGGTTTTCTAAAACATTGCTTTGTAATACAACAATACTATATGGATAGTTTGTTCATGAGATATTATTAGTTTTATTATTTAAGTTGGTTAAATAATAACAAATAAAATTGTGTTATTGTTATGAAATTAAAAGAGGTTTTAATTTTATAAAGTTAAGGGTTAAAAGGAGAAAATTGTGAATACAAAATGGGGGAAAACCCATGTTAACTCAACCTTCAGCCGCCCAAAAGGGGTCATTGGGACCAGCCTTTTGCTTTGGTTTTTGAGTGTCATTCTCCTCTCTTACACTCCATTCATTCATTCACACTTCTCTCTAAAAATTACAAGCAAAAGAACCTCCAAAACCAGGGCCAATTTTGGATTTTGTAAGCTAGAAAAGAGGCTGAAAATTTCCGTTTTGGAAGAGATATCTTTGGTGTTGCATCCTAACAAGCAAGGTGTTTGAAGGGTTTGTGGGTATCACTTCTTGAGGCCTTCTCTTTTGATGGCTAGACACATTCAAGAACATCATCATCTACCTATTTTCATCTACATCATCTTGTTCTAGAAAGGTTGATTCTAGGAACTCCCTATGGTTGTTTTGTTTTGTTTGATAGCACACTATTTCACATATTATTATGATCCTCATTCTTGAGTTTTATTTGTGGTTTAATATGGCAAAAATTTTTAGATTATAAACCATGTTTTAAACCTCTTATTCCGCTGCATTTTCTATAGTTTAAAAGGTTAACTAAGAGTTTTACATGTGACAAGACTCATCATATATCTTTCCTCATGCAATATCCTTGAGAAATTTGAAGTTCTTTGTTCTTTTAAACATCTTGAGAATATCTTCAAACTCATAACCCCTAAACAAAGCCTTATGATTAATCAACTCTAGATTGGTTATTTCTTTCACATCATGGATTTCCAGGGAGTTCACAAGAGCAGAGTACTCTATCAAGAATTGGACTAATCCTGAAATTCTTTTAACTATACATATGTTCCAGTCACTGTCATACTTCTAGTTAATAATATTTGATTAGTCTTGCCCTGGGGAGTAGACACACCTCTAATCATCTCTACAGTATTGAGCCTTTCTTGAAATTTTAACTGTGAAGGCTCTATAAACCACTTAGGATATCTGTGCAAAACAGGTTCCAAAGAGTAATGATCTCTATAGGTGAGTTGCATGTCTTGTGCTGAGACTCTAGTTCTTGGCTTTTTACTAGTAATCTCTTCTTACAGTTTCTTCAGCCTTTCCTTCTTTTCATTAATCAATCTTAGGATGGCAGCTCTTAGAGAGTTTGTTTTCACATTGTCCAGATTTCTCCTTGTGAACCCTTGCCCAGATTGATAGTCCTTTATTTCCTTGTCAGCCATACTGTGAGGATTAGGATACAGTGGTTGAGGAGTAGATGTCTGCTTTGTGTTTGAAAATGATTTGAACACTGGAGCTTTGGGTGAGAGAGTCTTTTACTCAGTCTCATATGTAGGGTCCAACTATTTGTTTAGTTTTTCTTCTTTTGCCTTCATTCCCTCATAGGTTAACCCAAATACCTTATCAGGGTCATACCCATGCTAGATCAAAAACATTGATTTCACCATCAGATCATGAGATTGAGCTTTCTCTACCTACTCCTGAACTAATAACTCCTTCACATGGCTTTCATGAAGTATTGGTTCATCAGCCACATAGCCACCCTCTATGTTTCTCTCTTCAAGATCAATGAATTCAGTCTTCTTTTCAGTTGGGCTTCGGCTTTTTCATGTTCTTCTAAGAATTCAACAATGGTTGCAAAGCTTCTGGGGTCATGTTTTTGCTTTTTCTTGATGGGTTCTTCTTCTACCATTGGTATTTTACCCTTTTCCTTTTCAGCTAAATATTTCATGCTTCTAGTATAGGTTTGCATTCTTGGATCAAAAGAGGTTTCAGCCATTTCAGCTCCTTGTGGCACATTTACAGCTGTGGCCTTCCTGTTTCATCAAGAGCAGCTGCTGATTCTTTTTTCTTCTGTTTTTCTTCACATAACTTTCTAATCAACTCCATTTTCACATCAGTGAGACACACAACAAGTACAATCAAAAGACTCAATTCCGTCATAAGTGGGACAGGAGATTCAGGAATAATCACAATATACTCTACTATTGTCTATGATCTCCAGTGAAGTCCAAAAATGCATGATCAATAATAAAGTCTTCATCAATAAAGCTATCAAGAGCATTGATCATGTCACTGAATTCAGTCTCTTCAGTGTGAGTTTCTTCTTCTTTTCTTGTGTAGATCATCATTTCCATATTGGGTTCATCCTATTTTGCTTCACTAGTTTCAGTCTCTTTCTCAGACTTAGTGAATTTCATCTTTTTCGCAGGAGGGGAGTTATCACCACTCTCCCCTGATGAAGCTTCATCACTGTCATCTTTATCACTTTCTCCTTTTATTTTCTCTTCTATTTTCTCTCCCTTATCGTATTTCTGCATTTCAACTTCTCTTTTAACCTTGACAATGAACTTTAACTCAGAGACTCTCTTGTATAGAGTTTCTATGTGTTTTTGCGAGTCCATGATGATATCAGCTTGTTCTTCAATAATTCCTTCTTGTTCTTCCACAACAATTGTCTAGATGGCTAAAGTGTCAACATGACCACTTACTTCATCACTTGAATGCTGAAGAGCAACCTTTGAACTTTCTATCTCCTTTTCTTTTCTTTCTTCTCAACCAAATACTTTTCTTCCAAATCTTTCAACTCCTTCTCTTTTAGATCCAATTCTAGAGGTCTATATTGAAGGATAGCACATCTTCTATTTAGAAGTTTTTCCATGTTGGCTACTTTCTTCAATAGTTCTTAGATCATGTCATCTTTTCATCAGGCCTATTTACTCCTGATTCAGCATAACTTTTAGATGGATCAACCTTAAAAGTAACTTGCGTAACAGGCACCTATCTTTAATAGTCCTCTTTATCAGATGATGATTTGGATTCCTTTGAAGAGCTAGTAGATTCACCATACTCAACAAGCTTACTAGTAGCGGTACATGATTGTACATGAGATATAGGTGAGTGATGGATTAAAGAAACATGGGGTAAGTGCATGGGTGATATATGTGGAGAGATAATGGGATATGATTATGGTGATGGGAATGGCGATCTTTGTGGTGATTGTATAGGTGTGGGCATAAAAGGTGAGACCATATCAACATCATGAATAGAAGGTCCAGTGTGAAGATCACCCCCTACATCAACTTAGGGTGACACTAACCTCTGTCCTTCATGCCTTTCAACAGTTTGCTCAACAATAGTTTGTTGATCATGAGCAACTTGTTCTTCTTCTTGATCAGGCTCATCAATAGGAGCGTCTTGTTCTTGTGCTTGTTCTTCTAGGATAATCTCCTTAAGCATCTAGGGCAACAAGGAAAAGAAGGTTCCACTATAAAAGTTCTTAGGAAATCTTTTCTTGAGGAATATTCAGCACAGCTCCTTCAGGTACAATATTAGGAAAAGCTTCCTTGACGAGGCATTGCAAGAACCTTGGATACATCAGAAACATATGTCTTCTCCCTTCCTGAATGGTTGATACCAAACCATTAAACACATAAGCAAACATGTTGAATGGTGGGCTAGTGCATAAAGCACATATAGTAGATGAGGTAATCACTGGAATGTCATTCCATCCAGTCTTTCTCTTCGGCAAACAATGTAGGTAAAGATGAATGAGGAACCTCCATTGTAATTCAACTAACCCCTTTACAATCTTCTTGCCATCACATCCTCCCTCATACCCAATGTTGGCAAAGAAAGTAGTAATATCATCATCTTCAAGCCCTAAGGGAGTTTTGGCATCATCTCCAAACTACAGACACTGTCTCATAGTTTGTTTGGAAATGGCCAGTGTATGATCTTCGTAGATACTTCCAGACAGAGTCCTAACACCATCTATCTCTGTCACCTCAGCAGTGCTCCAAAAAGACCTTATGAATCTCTGATAAATAATTGGTATAACTGTAATTTCGTGAGCAACTTTGGTAGTGGATATAAATCTGATCATATCTTTGAGACATTCGGCCTCGAGTACATCAAGGTCAAGATAAGCACTGACATTATGGAGCTTAATCCAAGTGAGATTTGCCATGTACCTTGCATTAGAGGCATATGAATTAGAAGATTTGATAATACTTAATAGATAGTAAAGCATGCATCAAATGAAATTTCTCAGTTTGACTTTTTATTGTCAAAGTTTAATGTTCGTAAGGACTATTACATAGGAATCATGCCTATACTTGATGTTATCATGAATAATCATTGTTATTGTGCTTTTTCATGTTTGTAGTGATCATATTTATTGTTCTTATCCTCTTTTAACTCTTAGAATCAAGATTTGATTTCACATTTTCAATCTATTATTGTGCTCTGTTCATATGATAAAGCAAGAGGCTGTGAAAATCACTTATTTGTTGTTATCTTCTCAATTAACTTGTTCATTATAGTCGAAAATCATCATCATTTCTTAATCCAAGTTTGATTTTAAGTATCCATTTTTGACCTAGGGTTCCAAGTTCATCACTGCTTCAAAAGTCTGACATTTTAGGTCATAAATTTCAAAGATGATCACCTTTTGTTTGACACTATAGTTGTAGTGAATCGAAACAGAGGACAAATAAGGTAGAATGAATGTAAAACACAAGTTTGATGAGAGTGATGATGATTGATGAAGAACAGTGAAATTTTCTCATCGCACTATGAAGTCTCTCTAATTTGAAAAGTATTAAATGACCTTTTGAAATGGGTTTAAATAGTCAAATAATGTCTTTTACAAAAATTACCGTTTCAGGAGAAATACGGTCAATTGTTAAAATCACTATAGCAAATGCGGATAGGATTTATTCATTAGCATTTGAGTACTGTCACAAATGCGGAAGAGTAAAAACGTAATGGCATTTGCTCACTATAGCAAATGCAATTGAACAAAGTTAGTCTGAATTTGTTCACTATTACAAATATGGCTGAACAAAGTTAGTCAGCATTTGATCACTCTAACAAATGTGACTTAGTAAATTCCTTTGTCCACATTTATTTCAACAAATGTGGCAGACCAATGAAGATGTCCACATTTATTGACATTCTTGAAAGAATAGATTAAGCACTTTGTTTATTCATTTTGATACACATCAAAAGCGTAGATGTGAACCACATTCAAGAAATGCGGATGATTAAAAAGAAATAAGGCAGTTCAAAAGTTTGCCACATAAACAAATGCGGTAAAACACTTTTGTCTACATAGGTTTTTAACACTTCAAACTTTTTATGTATACTTTTATGACACAAATGCGATAGAGTTATCTTATCCGCATTAGTTTCACTATTTTAAATGACATAAAAAGTTACCCGCATTGGTAATATGCATGGGTTACCTTTACCAACATTAACCAATGCACTTACCCGCATTAAATTTTGAACTTGAATCAAAACTTAATGTTTCTGCAAAGATATTTTTATCAAGAACTATCTTTGACTGACTTGAGTCTTATGAAGTTTTTGACAGTTGTTCGGTTGTCAATTCTTGCTTGGATTGACTTGTATATCAGAAGTGATACAGTTTACCACTATTGATGGATCTTAGATGCAGATCGTTGAAGGGTGTAAGTTACAACAAAACAAGACAAAGAGGAGATTAATAAACTTTGATCAAACAGTAAACTGGATTAACAAAGTTGAGATACTAAGAGCACAAGTAATGCGAGAGAGACAGAACACAAAGAACACAAGTGTATGGTTTTCAAGAATGCAGTATATTGCTTTCTCTATGTTCTATTCCATGTTTTACAATGAATATTTAAAAGATACAAGAACATGAGGTACTTATACTACATCCTACAGCCGGCTATACTTTGAAAGCCAGCTGGATACAATTGACTAGACACAAACAAAATCAATTGTAAAGTTAAAAGGCAGATTGCCTTTTGACTTGTGACTATGACATGCCATAGCTCACATCCTTATCTGTTACAAAAAGGATAAAGAACTTAAATTAGAAAGTTACAGACTCAAGACCTCAATGTAAAGTTACCAAAAGCATGGACCTTTTCACCAACTCATGTAAGTTGGTGACTTGTAGTGATGCAGCGGAAAGGGTGTCCAGCATTATGGAACAGTACATCAGATAAAGCATGTTACTAAAAGTCTTTGAAAGAAATCTGTCTTCATGAAATTGAAGCTTTGGAAGAGTTTCTCTCTGAGGCTTCGGAAGACTTCATGTTTGGCTTCGGAAGATATTGGTCTTGGCTTCGGAAGATTTCACACTTAGAGTATTTTCTGTTTCATGTATGAAACTTCCTAAGCTTCTTCTTTAATGCACTTGTGCAGCATGCAGGATAGACTTAAGATGTTTAGGTTGCATCAGCCTCTTTATTAATCTCTACAAACTCCCCCTAGGCTGATGGTACCAAAACACTTTCAAGACTTCAAATATCAACAGTCCTCATTTGGATGATCACCAATCCTTTCTTCATAAGGTGATCAGGATCCTTCAGACTGTCAAAGTGTCTTCTCATATCAAAGAGGTCATACAGAGGCAACTAAAACATATCTTTCCATGTATAAGTGTCTTCAATGCCTTGATCTCTAATGACATGCCATCTTTTTGGATTTGTCGTGTATGTCCAAGACAAGATGGGTCTTCCTGATGCTAGAGAAGCTGTTTGAATTGGAGTTGATGTAGCATCCTCTGGCTGCATAATCTCAAAATGTTCTGACTCATCCTGGGATTTGGAAGAGGGTGCAGCCTTCTTCTTCTTTGGCTTTGGTTTAGAAGCCATCCTCTTCTTTCTCTTACGAGATTTTAATTGAGAAGACTGGCCTGCAGCACCAGATTGATCTTCACTGTCTTTCTCAGTTCGAACTTCTTCTCTCTTAGGCTCAAAAGAAGATGGAGGTTGACCCTGCTATGGATTAGAAGATGAAGCTTGCTGAGTTTCAGCACGAGGTCCAGGTTGTGTTGTCTCTGGTTGTTCAACCTTAACCTCCACTTCAGGTGGGGCTTGACTTGGAGTGAGTGTAAGTCAATGAGCTCTCCACTTTTGATCTTCTGCTTGATCACCCTAATACGCTCATCCATAGTGGATAGAGACATGGGGCCAAGTCTCCTTCCGGAGAATCCATATAGCTTCAAGAAGCTCATCATCTTCTGCCTATCAACAGACTTCTTCATGCTCTTTTGGATGATGGCTCTTGATTTTGCAGCTTCTTCCCTTACTTTCTTTTTAGTTGTCTTTCATGCTCTTTTGGATGAGTGCATCTGCCTGATAGAAGCATGTGGCACTCAGGTAGTTGATCATCTTGATCCTTTCTTCTTCTTTGTCTACTTGAGGTTCTTGTTGAACCACATCTTCTTGTGCAGGACTTTCCTGAACTAGGAAGAAGATAGGCATATCTTTGTACAGTCTTTTTCTTCTTTTCTCTTCTTGGACTTGCACTAGGAGTTTTGTATCTTATGCATCCTTCTTCTCCTTTGACCTTTCCAGGTCAACCAGTTCATTCAACTCATCTAAGGGGAGAGAAATGACATTGTCTATGTCATAGTTCCTAGTCTGCATATAGTTTATCCTCACTGCCCTTAACTCATCATTTTGAGTATCTAGTTTGGGGGCAGCCCTGATTGCAGACTCCATGAGTTTTGATGACTCAGCAGAGGAACTTCCTCCCCTTAGCCTCCTTTTCCTCTCTCTTTCCTCCTCCTCAATCTCCTCAGTTGTCATTTTTCTTTTCCCTTTGTCACTCACAGACCTTAGTACCTCAGGGTGGAGAGAGCTTTGGCCTTTATTGCTTGTCCCATCATCTGAGCTCAGGCCAGAGAGAGGTTGAGAAGCACCTTCACCAGCAGTTGTCTCAGAAGGAGTGTGGATCTCTGCAGCAGTTGATGATGATGAGACAGGGCTCTCAGGTTCTGCCACTGGGCCTTCAGTCAAGGAATCCCCTATGAAGCTAATCTTAGGGTCCTCCTCAACATCCAGTTGACCGATGGCATTTCCTGACTGCCTAAGTCTCCTTCTTAGGCTGAACTCTACAATGATCCTATCTTAGATTCTTTTAGCCAGTCTGTCAGCTTTTCTTGATTGGCCTGGGTTGACAAGTGGCATGATGACTAGATCCAGACCTTCATAGTGGTCCAAGGTCTGAAAATTGAAGACTTCTTGTTGCCCTTGAACTCTTATGATGATTAATGCTTTCTTGATGATGTCATACCTCCACCCAATGATGTGATTGGAAGATGGTGAAGGTGACATAGCCTTTGGTATCCCATCCTCAAACAAACTTTGTATGAAGGAGTTCGTGTAGTCCACATCAATGTGAACTTAAGGAGGTTGCTGAGAATGCACAATTGCAAGTGAGGATGGTGAGTCTTCAATGTCCATTCTCTCTGAAGAACCCCCAGGTTAGGTGGCTGTAATGACTTTCTCTCTGAGTCCTCAATCATATATTACACATGTGCATTCTTTTGTAGTAAAATGGACATGTTTATGAACTCATTGATTGAAGGTATGTTTGTCCACTTAGACACATACCTACCTAACATTTTAATGCATGTGATATTTAATGTTTTGGTTCGTTTGATTATTCAACATGTACCTCACACACAGAAGCATGGTATGATCAACCATCCTCATGTAGTGTATGGTAGAACTATTTCACAACTTGCTTGACCAGGTCACTTAAGTTATGAGATCTCATTTTCACTAATCCTCATTGGGATTCTTTTACTTTGATCCTTTTTATGATTTGATCCACATTGGGGTTCTTTTTACTTCAATTTGGAAGGTAATCCATGATGGGAATCTTTTTGTTTATTCACAAATAATGTATTCTTTTGTAGATTCATCCAATTTAGATGTGTTCCTCAATGGGAATCTTTTGGATCAATACATCTCCATTATATGCTTGTTTCATCAGGTCTTTGTTTAGCAAAACAGAGATAAAACTGATGTAGGTGAAAGAGATTCATAAAGTATCATTACCTCGTGTGTTTAGGTTACTACACACACATCCACTTGGATAAGGCAATACATAGATGTAATCTGAGATGAGTGTTTCACCATTGAATAAGATTTTAATTCATCATAGCATATATCTTCTCTTCCAAGATGAGCCTACCCACATATCAGGTAAGTTATGTCAGTCTTTCACAATTTGAATTAAGCATAGTGAATGATATAACGACTGTAATTATATCACTTCCCTTGGTAGATAACTCATTTCTTCATCAAAATTGAATTCTTTTTGTAATTTTCCAAAAAAGAATTTAATTCTTTTTGACTGGGTAAGTAAGATTGAGATTCTTACTATGAATCAAATATGATAATCAAGTCAATGATTGAGTGGCGGAAACAAACAATCAAAGAACATTCAATGCAAGAAATATACCCATAAATGATTTTGTATTATATATGAAAGTTGATTGATTATAGAGAATAAATGACAACAAAAATTCTCTATCTATCCACCATCACCTCATGTACGAGGTTATCTATTCTATTTATAGGCAGACAAGATGCCTTTTACCAAATGACTAGACTACCCCTGAACGATGACATCAGAACTAGTCTAAGTCTTCATCCACATCTTTGCTTGTTCATCCGCACTGAAAAATGCGGATAAGATAACTTGATTAGCATTTCTTCACTTGATCATCCGCATAAGTATGTTGGTCATCCGCATTGGTTATTGCAGATGAACAAATACTTATGCGCATTTGTTCGGTCATCCGCATTTGTCAATTCAAAAGAACAAATACTTGTCCGTGTTTGTTTTATGTCTTCTGCATTGACAAATGCGGAAGACAACACTTGGTTTTTATAGTGCAGGATTTTCATCCGTATTTATTCTTGGACTTGTGGGATTCTAGCAAAGCAATCATTGAATTGGCATGTATGATCCTTTCAGGGTGCAACAATACTCCCCTAAGGATTATACAGCCTATGTTCTTCAATGTTTGGGAGGTGATTGATGTTATGAAGATTTTATTGTGTCTTGTGGAGGAAGCAAAAATGCAGCTTTTGTTGGATCTCAAATAGCTTTGATCATGTTGACAAAATCTGTTCTGACATTCTGTCCGTACTCAGCACATGTATCTTCATTTTGCTCATGTTGTACATGGCTTCTATTTGTAACTTCTTCAGTGAAATAGGTTCCCAAATAGAAATAGTAGAAAGACCATCTCTGTGAATTAGTAAGCTTCCACCCACATCCGCCTCAAGTTTCACAATATTCCCAAGTTGCAAGGGTGTCTTATTTTTCTTTCTTTTATCTCTTTTTGTATTGATACGATCATAGGATAATTTTAGCAACTTGATGCACTTTAGGAAGAAGTGCATATCTTGTTCAACCAGCTTGTTGTTGATTTCCCTGAAGTGTCTTGTATAGATATAGTGAATGTAAGATTCATCAAGAAATCTTACTTCATATCCACTAAATAATCTTATTTCAGTACCCTCCTTTCCTCCCCACTTCCTTTCAGTCACCATCTCATATGTTTTTTCATCATAATACACATTTGAGATAGGTGTGGAGGAATGAGTACCAGACACCATTTTTCTCTTGAAAGCTTCTGTTGGTTTTACCTTCAACTCAGGAAATACTTCTTCAGCTTGTATTTTATTCTTCTTCTCAAGAGGATAATAAAAGACTTATCTTTTCTCATGCAAATAGTCTTTAATGAATTGAAATTGTCAGTCCTTCTAAACATTTTGAGTATGTTTTCAAATTCATATACTCTGAACATAGCTGAATGATTGATTAGTTCCGGTTGAGCTAGTTCTTTTAAATCATGGATCTGTAGGGCATTTACAAGAGCTGAGTACTTCGTTAAGAATTGCACCAGCCCGAAGATTCTTTGTACCATGAATATGTTCCACATGCTATCATACTTCCAGGCAATTATTTCCTGATCAACTTTGCCTTTCGGAGTAGACACCCCTCTGATTAACTTAGCAGTTGTTAATCCTTCTTGTAATTTCAACTGAGATGGTTCTGCAAACCATTCTGGGTATTTGTGAACCACAGGAGCCAACAATTCTTGAGTTTTCTGATTTAGCATCATGT